>JALJCO010013314.1:0-11365 GCA_023101725.1 Atherinomorus stipes | reverse complement strand
TCTTTATGACATGGCGCGTTATCCTGCTGGATGATGTCATCTTTATGACATGGCGCGTTCTCCTGCTGGATGATGTCATCTTTATGACATGGCGCGTTCTCCTGCTGGAAGCAGCATCAGAGGATGCTACACTGTGGTCATAAAGGGAAGGACGTGGTCAGCAACAAAACTCAGGTAGGCTGTGGTGGTTAAAGCAAAATTCTTCTTCTATGCTTGCATTATCGGCAGAGTAGGCGCTGAACGCCATGGCCTCTGTAGTGTCGTGAACTCGCATGAACGTGCATGTACAGTATGGAAGTACGATGTTCTGCTGTTTAGACTAAAAATATAGTTAATGATGGTTTCAGTAAATTCTGGACGATACCCACTCAGGACACTTGAATTACATTGGACGAGCAGTATGGAGGAATATTGACAAGTTTTTGTGGACTTTTATGGACCTTTTTAGCTCGGACCGGTGAACTCCATTATATGAAAGTTGGGGAAACGAGAAGCCTTCCTGATCGCCGGCTGCATTTGACATATTAAAAAAGTGCTCAGATTCTTGCTTAGCATGAGGATGAGGAGAAGATGAAGGACTATCATTCTGTGGGTGGACTATTTCTTTGAGTATAAAATAATATGTCAACGGGGGAGCCGTCATCTGGTGTTGAATAGATTGTGCGCTCTGGTAGAAGGTGTGTTTTCATCGTAAAATGGTCAGCATGCTTTCAGCCAGGAGTCTCTAGATTGACTTAATTACAATTAAGTCACGTAAATCCTTTACCTCCTGGTCGGAGGCACTGCTGAGGTTGAGTGTGAAGTTGTTGGGCCTGCTGTGGACCTGTTTGGACACTAGATGTCAATAAAACTCTGAGTACTGAACAGAGGGCTGGAAAGCCTCGCTTATTCATGACCTCATTTACCATCACTCACAAGAAACGTCAAGGAGCTTAAAAGCATCACTTACACTCCACGTTCATGCGGGTGGTCGTGTTCTGGCTCACCTTTCTCCTGTAGTCCAGCATCAGCCCTTTTTTAAAATATTGAAATATTTAATCTTTTTTTCATTTCTAAGGATTGTTGCAATATTTACAGTGCATCATGTATGTGACAAAAGGATAGTTAAATAATCCAAAAATTAATTAAGACACATAAAGGATAATATAGAGGTAATAAGAGAGTGGGGGGAGGGGGGGGGGGGGGGGGGGGGGGGGGGGGAATAAATAAAATAGAAAAAAATAAATGGGATCTAGCAATTTGAATTGTTAATATAAGTAATTATACAGCTGTGTTAAATATTATTAATCATATAAATAATTTCTATGTATGAATATCAATCATGGTGGTAATACTGTATTCATGGTATGCTAATAAAATTGATATATCTGCTAACAAGAATGACACTTGCAACAATAGTACAGGTGTTCAGGTGCACCACCGACAGCGGTAATGTCACCAGGGGGCCGGGTTATGCTAGTGGCTGGTGAACAGGTATCCAGGTGTTAAGCAGCTTTTGCAGCATTCGTCTTTGTGCATTCAGCTCCGGGGCTCCTGAGCAGCCCCAGGACAGAAGCAGACTTCTGTATCAGTTCTTTGAGTCTGGTGTTTCACCCTCCACCACCAACCTGCAGAAGATGTGACATCTTTGCTGCAAGAATTTCAGGTCTGCTGTCAGCTTCCTCAGTAACTGTCTGTCATCCTGGTGAACACGTTACAGTGTTAATATCAGCATGTAGATGGTGACTTTATTTCTCCTGTACAGCAGAGTTTCTCAACCCTGGTCCTCTCTTACATGTTTCCTTGCCTTAACACACATAGCTGAATCAAAGCTCATTAACAGGCTTGAAAAGAATTTGATGAGCACATTGCAAAAACTCAAATTTTACCAAGTATATTATTTTAATTTCTAGTCAAATTGGCCCCGTTTACATGATGTTTTTTAATTCGGAATTAATCATTCCGATATAAATAATTCGGAAAGAAATATTCTTCTTCGTTTTTACATGGAAATAGTAATTCTGAATTAAGGTTTGCATTGAAATCACATTTATCTAATTCCACTTTAGATCTGGGGATGGGGAAGGGCTCTGATTGGACGTGTTTGCATCGGTTTATACGTCTAACCTGGAAGTAAAACCGGACACCAGTTTCCTGCTCATCTTCATTGCGGCTACGACATGAAAACCTCATAATAACAGATGTTCTCTGTATTGTGATTGTAGTTTTGTAGCAGCAGCTTGACGCTAACATACTTCTTCATGTCCGCCGGCTGGCACGAGTCCAGCACTTGTTTCACGTGCGCTTTGACAAGCACCATTTCGACAGGACAAGCATGCTCAGAACCACAGGAGTTACGTCAGAGCGGAAGAAAGGTTTACAAAACAAAGGGATTATTTTATTTCATGAATTAAAAGAGGAATAACCCAACTAGAGCCCGACCAGTGTGTGATATTTGAGGCTGATTCCAATATTGGGAAGCCTGGTACACCAGCCTGGTACACCAGCCTGGTACACCAGCCTGGTACACCAGCCTGGTACACCAGCCTGACCACACCATGTAGCAAGTTACGGCAGGTGACTTGCCGGCAGGTGACTTGCCGTGTATCTCATACATGGTGTGGTCAGAAGGCTGGTGTACAGGCTAAATATTGGGGGGCTTTAAAAAAACAATATCTGATATCCAGCCTAAATCAGCCGATATATATCAGCTAGGATATTAAAAAATGAACATGGACATATAGGATATGTACTGTCCAGCATATTAAACTTAAATTCTTATAATGACCTATAATTAATAATTAATCTTATAATATGATTCAGCACTAAGAATCAGATCATCCAGAATCTGTGATGATGTTTTAGGTGGTGACACAGATTTGTTGTGTTTTCTGCCTTACTGGTGCTACAGCCCAGGTTAACGTTCACACCGCAGATGTTGCATCTATTACCTGTTAAATCTTTGTGAAGTGGCTCCACCTTTCTACTTCTCCTCTGCCTGGAAATGAATATATGTACATTTAGTATATTTTAGTAATTAGATTTCAATACTATAGATGAACATTTCAAAATGATAAGTGGCTTACAGCTTACAGTGATAACACACAGACTAATGGGAAGTGTTTTGTAACTGGTACATTTTTAAAGACTTATTCACTTAAACACCTTAGAAATATAAATTTTACCATCTTTACAGGCTTTAAAAAATTCACATCTTCCCTTTGAACACAAGGGACCAAACTAGATTTGACCAGCAATGTTGCAGCTTTTAAAAGCATGCAAACAGAATTACGACTAAATACATTAGTTGGAGCCTTTTAATTAGTTTTATGAAAACTTAAACTTCTGAATTCATGAGTCCCAGTAAAACCTGCATGACATGAAGTGTAGAGGGGGCACAATATAATAATCTTATATTTGATAACAGTGGAGATGGAAGTTAACAGTTGCATTTATCTTGTTTATTTCACAGAGGCGACTTACACAGAGTCAAAATGCTAATATGCTCTCGCTTGCGCTCCTTAGTGTGCCCTAACAGCGTGTTTCCACGTAGACGTTTGTTGTCATGGAGCACTAAAGTGTAGTGCTCGGCCTCCTATGACCTGCGACGCTCTGATTATTGGGCCAGACACCAAAATCGATCCAATATACCGATATATCGGTCAGGCTCTAAAACCAACCACTGGGTTCAGAATGAAGTTTTATTCTAAATTATTGTTTCTCACTTGGAATCACTGGTTTATATGATCTTCTGAAAAGCAGAATTAACTTTTATTCTGAATTAAAGAGGAATTAAAACTCATGTAAACAGGGTCATTATCTGATCACACTCAAAAAAAGACAAAATGACTTATCTCTTGTCTTGTTTTGGGTGTGTTGAGGTATTTTGAATAAAAATTAGAAAAATATACTTGCTAAGATTTGCGTTTTTGCAGTGCAGTTTGATTGATGTGAATCAGGTGTGCTGGAAATACCTTAAACGTGCAGAGCAGGGGTCCTGAGGACAGGACTGAGGAGCCCTGCTTTAATGCAGCACACAACATGTTATAAGCATTAACTGTTAGAACCAGAGACAAATGATTTGAGTTTGATGTACGTATCATCATTCAGTCGATAAGAATGGGCTGTTACAAGATGATTGGGCGGGGGTTTTTTCAGTCCTGTCTGTTCCACATTTCACTACCTTTTTTTATTTTTGTGTCAGAGCATTTAATTAATCAGCTGCAATCGAGGAATTAGCAGAAGAACATTTTAAGCAATATAGTAAAAAATGCTGCTGGAAAACATCATCCACCCTGCCTTTAAGCTCTCATTTCCATGTGACTTCACGGCTCCGTCTTTGCTCTGCATCAGAGGATAAACTCCTGGAGGAAATGTGGAAGCAGCAGGACAATCTGGAGGGTCCCCAGAGCCAGCAGCAGAGACTCCTGCCTCGCACGAGGCCGGCGGTGGACCAGGGGGAGACTCGCAGGACAGCAACCCCCTGCTGGACGCCTCAGAGCCCTGGAGGTGAGGTGACTCACACACACAGCCACAAGAAGAAATAATCCCACTGTCGTGGATAAAACTGACCACAGAAAAAAAACTTGAGAATTACTCAGAAAGGGTCAAGTGGTAGAAGGTCGAGCGCATCAAGCTAATTAACAATACAGAGTAACAGAATCACATTCTAGGTGAGGTCGAAGACCCCCTTTGTCTCTGACATCAACTTTTATAGCCTTCAGTAGCCCCTCCTAGCAGAGGCTTTTATTTAGATCGGACCATTTATGGTGTTTGATAAGCACAGACACATCATGGTCCGAATCAAGCCCTCTTTACTTTAGAAAAACACCACCTGCTCACCGTCCATTACTTCCAATGACCCCTTGATGAACTAAAGTTGTACAGCTTATATTGAAGACTTTTAGGGTTAAGAAATCCACCACACCATGTCTCTGATATTATACAGGTACTACCCAAAAATTCGACTATCCCGAAAAAGTTGATGTATTTCTGTAATTCAACTTAAAATTAGCAATTTACATATTGTTTTGATAAATAATATGCAAATAAGTACTGTTCCAGCTTTTCTTTTGTTTGGATGTTCCTGATTAGAAGTTGCAGCTTTGAAAAAATAAAATTCAAAAACTCCAAAAATGAGAATATTGTTTATGGCTTTCAGTATTGTGGTTTCAAGAGTGTCACATTCTAATCAGGTCAGTAATCCAAACACCTCCATAAGTACCTGATCCTTTAAAAAGTCTCTGTGTTGGTTTAGAAGAATTCACAATCATGGGGAAGATGCTGATCTGACAGTTGTGCAGAAAACCATCATTGACTTCCTGCACAAGGTGGAAAGACACAAAAAGTGATAGAAAAGAAGCTGGATGTTCTCAGAGTGTCTCAAAGCACATTAATGGACAGTTAAGTGGAAGGAAGAAGTGTGGAAGAAAACGGTGTAGAAGCCGGAGGGCTGACAGCAGCCTGGAGAAGATGGTCAGGGAAAGGACCGTTCAGACGTGTGGAGGACTTCATAAGGAATGGACCTGTGAGCTTCATCAAGTCCAGCATCAATGCAGCCGTCTACCAGGACATTTTGGAGACCTTCATGCTTGCTTCAGTGGACCAACTGTATGGGGATGCAGACTTCATCTTCCAGCAGGACTTGGCACCTGCACGCCCTGCCAAAACTACCAAATCCTGCTTCATCTTTCACGGATCACCATGCTGGATTGGCCCGCAAACCCACCTGACCTGAACCCCATTGAAAACATGGGACATCGGGGCAAGAGAAAGCTGAGCGGGAAGAGAGCAAACAAAGAAGAGCTCAAGGCTGTGATGGAAGCATGTTGGTCTCCATAACAGCTGAGATATGCCACAAGCTGCTAGCATCCATGCCTCGCCGGGTTAAAGCTGCTAGCATCCATGCCACCGGAGTTAAAGCTGCTAGCATCCATGCCACGCCGGGTTAAAGCTGCTAGCATCCATGCCACGCCGGGTTAAAGCTGGTAGCATCCATGCCACGCCGGGTTAAAGCTGGTAGCATCCATGCCACGCCGGCTTAAAGCTGCTAGCATCCATGCCACGCCGGGTTAAAACTGCTAGCATCCATGCCACGCCGGGTTAAAGCTGCTAGCATCCATGCCACGCCGGGTTAAAGCTGCTAGCATCCATGCCACGCCGGGTTAAAGCTGCTAGCATCCATGCCACGCCGGGTTAAAGCTGCTAGCATCCATGCCCATGCCAGGTTAAAGCTGCTTGCATCCATGCCACGCCGGGTTAAAGCTGGTAGCATCCATGCCACGCCGGCTTAAAGCTGCTAGCATCCATGCCACGCCGGGTTAAAACTGCTAGCATCCATGCCACCCAAGCTTAAAGCTGCTAGCATTCATGCCATGCCGGCTTAAAACAGCTAGCATTCATGCCATGAAGGCTTAAAGCTGCTAGCATTTATACCACGCCGGGTTAAAGCTGCTACCATCCATGCCACATCGGCTTAAAGCTGCTAGCATCCATTGCCACGCCGGGTTAAAGCTGCTAGCATCCATGCCTTGCCAGGCTTAAAAAAAGCTGCTAGCATTCATGCCACGCAGGTTAAAGCTGCTAGCATCCATGCCACGCCGGGTTAAAGCTGCTAGCACCCATGCCAAGCCGGGTTAAAACTGCTAGCATCCATGCCACGCTGGGTTAAAGCTGCTAGCATCCATGTCACGCCGGGTTAAAGCTGCTAGCATCCATGTCACTCCGGGTTAAAGCTGCTAGCATTCATGCCACGCCGGGTTAAGGAGTCATTCATGCAAAAAGACCAAACCAAGTACTAAGTACAGATGCAAGATTTTACTGCAGGAGGACACATATTTTTGTATTGTATTGTAAAGTCCTTTTTAAAGTGATTTCATGCAATAGTCTCATTTTTTTGAGTTTTTGGATTTGAGATTTTCTTAAACTGCAACTTCTAATCAGCAACATCCAAACAAATAAAAGCTTGAAATATATTGATTTGCATATTATTTGTCTATACAATATGTAAATTGCACCTTTTAAGTTGAATTATAGAAATACATGAACTTTTCCACAGTATTCTAATTTTCTGGTAGTACCTATACATGATAACATACGGTTGTGTGAAAAAATGTTTGCCCCCCTCTGATTTCTTATTATTTTTTTAATGTTTGTCACACTTACAGTGTATGTTTCAGATCATCAAACAAATTTAAATATCAGACAAAGATAACACACAGCCAGGTGCGTCAGCATCCAAAGCCAGCATTGCCTCAGATGCTGCAGATCTACGTCAGCTCAACTTGATTGTCAAATGTGCTACATGGAAGACATACAACGCAGATGAAATTACCGTCCTCTCAAACCCACAGTGCATAATAAAATATAATAACTTATAAAGATAAAAAATATCAAATAAAAATCAAATATAAAATATGAGAATCTGCTCATATAACTAGAAATCTAAACACGAAACTAAGTTTAAATACTAAAGAAGATTACAAATGTAAAGATGGGAAATGTAACAGTAAAGTTTGACAATGTAACAGTACAGTGGTCCTGATGGACAACAGTACAAGTAGTCAATGTAAACAACGTCACTGTAACATGTACAGCAGGTTATTAACAATATAACAGCACACTGGCAAAAGTGCAAATAATGCATATGCAGAGTAAACTGAGCAGCAGCCCTGATGGATGCAACATGTAGTAGTGCCATTTAGTACAATGTTCTGCAGTGTTGAACTGTTGCTGTGGTGATGATCAAGTGAGGTGTGCAGTCCTGAGGTAGGTGAGATTGTGAGCGGCAGAGTCAATGGTCAGTGGCTCTGAGCCCGCTGGTTCTGGTCAGGGCGGATCTACAGGGGAGCAAGGGGGGGGGGGTGCCCGCCTGACCTTTTACTGCATTTAAACGAAATAGAATAAAATAATAATTTGAAAAAAACCCAACGTAATTTAAACTTAAATCTTTGGACCCTGAAAAGCTGAGTTACGGCCCTGCTTCAGAAACCATTTGGCTGCCTCCCGCTCTGTGTCCACACACTCACTGCGTCACAGGCAGTGTTGTATAAAGTACCCAAAAGCCATACTTGAGTAAAAGTAAAAGTAACTTACTGGAAAATGACTCAAGTAAAAGTGAAAGTCACCTGGTAGAAAATTACTTGAGTAAAAGTAAAAAAGTAGCTAGTATTTACTGTACTTAAGTATCAAAAGTAAAAAGTACTGTTGATAAAACTCAATCTGAAATTTAAGTTGAACATTTTCTTTATTTCTGTTTAATTTAGTTTTTAAGTTTTAATTTGCAAAGTGTAAAGAAGTTTCAGTACCTCCTTAGATAAACCAACCGTATAGAAAAATACTGTCCACACAAACATCCTTACAGACCTGTGTGCATGCCTGCCTACATTCATACCCACGTGCATTTAATATTAAATCATTCCTAATAAACTTGTGGTGCTCGGAGGTGATGCAAACAAACAAAAGAACTTGATTGGTTGAACTTTAACGTGACTGCAGTGCGACAGCTCATGAACTGTCCATCAGTCGTTACTGAACCCAGAAAAAAACTTTTGTTCAACCTCAAAAGACGCTGTTTCTCAAAATGGTGAGAACTCAGTCTCGCTCTCTTGGACTGAAGACCAGACCCGCGATACTGAACAGTCTTTCACCTGCTGCTGGGGCAGGTAAAGGTGTGCTTAGCTTCAGAGACGGTTGCACAAAGCTGCTACTAGCTGCTAGTCCCACTACAACAAATCAAAGACTGTCCATTGGCTGTTAGGTTCCTTGTTATTTTGTAACGAGTAACTAAGATGCTCATATAAATGTAATGGAGTAAAAGTATTGATTTTTCTCTGAAAATGTAGTGAAGTAAAAGTAATCAGAAATAGAACTAGAAAAGTAAAGTATAAATATAAAAAAATACTACTTAAGTAAAGTAAAGTATTTTTACTTAGTTACTATACAACACTGGTCACAGGCTCATGTAGGGACCATCGTTGCCAACTTAGCGACTGTGTCGCTATATTTAGCGACTTTTCAGACCCCTCTAGCGACTTATTTTCAAAAAAGCGACTAGCGACAAATCTAGCGACTTTTCCTGGTGATCATGGAGACAGATGAAGTTTATATCGCTCCACCCGTTCATCGGGAGCTGCCCCCGTCAGCCCCTCCCTTCCCTGTTTCCCCCGCACTCACTCACTACTTCCGCTGTTCCTTTGCAGACAGCAGCCCTCCTGAGCCAATAGTATGTGCCCGACCACGCCTCCTCATCTACATTACTTCCCATGATGCCTTGTTGGCATCTGGGTCTTCTTTGCACCATGACTCACCTCTTCAGTACCCTTGTAAATAAGCATTATTGTATGTTAAAGATAATTGTAAGAGAAATGATAATGAGATTCTTCACATGTGCATGATCATATTTATGGGTTGGTGATGTCATTTGGCGACTTCTGGTGACATTTGGGTCAGCCAGTAGCAACTTCTCTTCACGAAGGGTTGGCAACACTGGTAAGGGCAGTCTGCAGTCTGGAGGACTGAAGCCGCCCAGCCAGCCAGAGGTAGAGCCAGTTTCAACAGGTAATGTTCTAAAACACAAAGTTTGAGTACAATTAAACTTAGAATGAATGAAATGTCGGACAGTTGCGGTTCAGACAGAACGCTCATTAATTGTTCCCCTGACAACACAAGTCGCATTTGGTTTGTCAGAGCGTGTTTACCTTGTAAGGTTAGATCACAGTTATCACAAAAGCAGTTTATAAAGAGATTAGAGATGTTTCGGGTCGCTGTTTCATGGTGTTAGGCTTGACTGATTTCTGTATCATCGCAATGAGACCGCAGCACAATGAAACATGAAATCCTGCTGGAAGATTTGGAAAATAAATAAGCTGCAGAACAAGATGTCTGAATATAACTGCTGCTGTAACTCGTGTTAATGTGATAAGGCATTTCATATTTTTATATGCTTCGTATAAGGATGCAATACACATTTATTTTAAATCTTGATGCTTGTAAGTATAAAAGCATTTAAGCAAGTGGACATTTTCCTTTTTTGAAAAGTGAGGGATGAGAAGGAAAGAAGATGGCAAGAAGTGAGGAAGGAGGGATGATGGAGATACCAGGAAGTTCACAGATGCAGAAAGTCACTGAAAGAACAAGTGGGAGAGGAAGGACAGATGATGATGAAAGTGACATTAGTGATGAAGAGGAGAAGGTTTTGGAGCCAGAGAGAGAGACAGTGGAGAAGAGGCTGATGTAGGAAAGGAAAGAACAGTATCAGGAACCCACCTGAACTCCAGCTAGGGCCACCTGTATGTTGGCTCTTTATTCGTTGGTGCTGAGACGTTAGACGTTACAGTCAAACATGTTTTCAGTCAAATATATCGGTGTATTAAAGGTAAAATATTTCAATACACAAATGTAATTCTGTTTTTTGTTTGTAGTACTACTAGCAGTGTACAGTAGTTGCTCTGTGTGATGGTAAATAGTGAAGTCCCTGAACATCTATTTTTTGTCATATCTGTACTTTTCACACCCCTGAGTGTCACAGTTTCAGAAATACTGGGAGCATAAATACACTTGATAAGTTTTTCTAAAAAAAATTACATTTAAAGAAAGCACTTGATTCCAGATGGACTTCATTTTAATTTGAACTTTCTTTCAGTTTGATATTCCTTCACAATGGGCTTCATGCACACCTCCACAACTTCCTGAACTTTAGCATCTTCTTTGTTGACTGTCTCTCTCTTTGATACACAAACTGACTAATCCAGGTGCAACGGACCATTCCTACATGCTTCGGTACATCTGGATTAATCAGTTTGTCCAATAATGAAAGACAGAATATAAAGGAGTTAAAATGCAGGAGATGTCCATAAAGCCCATTTTAGCTACAAAACACTGTTTCTGAACTTGTCAGTCTGCTATTTGTTGCTGAGCAGAACAAACAGTGGAATCTGTCAAAGAATAAACCATCAAACACAACAGTGAAGTTGCAGAGCAAAAACAAGAGGAAAAGACACTTTCCTAATTATTTTAAGGGAAAGCTTTTTTCTTACTGTACTCCTCTGTGACTGCCTTCTTCCGCTTATCCGGGGTCGGGTCGTGGGGGCAGCTGCCTGAGCAGGGAAGCCTTGGTGACTTCCCTCAATCCCGGCCACAGCCGCCAGCTCATCCGGGGGATCCCGAGGCGTTCCCAGGCCAGCCGAGAGACGTAGTCCCTCCAGCGTGTCCTGGGTCTCCTGGGTCTCCCGGGGTCTGGTCCCGATGGGACGTGCCTGGAACACCTCACCAGGGAGGCGTCCAGGGAGGCATCCTGACCAGATGCCTGCGCCTCCTCATCTGGCTCCTCTCTATACGGAGGAGCAGCGGTTCTACTTTGAGTCCCTCCCAGATGACCGAGCTCCTC
>JALJCO010013312.1:0-351784 GCA_023101725.1 Atherinomorus stipes | reverse complement strand
TTCATACCTCGGGACAATTTAGTGATTAATTAACCTAACGTGCATTTTTTTTTTCTTTTTACATTGTCGAGTTTCCCTTCTGGGATAAATAAAGTATTTTTCATTTCATTTTCATTTCATGCATGTCTTTGGATGGTGGGAGGAAACGGAGTACCCGGAGAGAACCCCGCATACACGGGGAGAACATGCAAACTCCACACAGGAAGGCCACAGTTGGAATTCTTCGAACCCCTCCCAACCCGGGAATCAAACCGGCGACCAGCTTACTGTGAGACTGCGGTGCACCACGCCACCGTGCAGCATGGTTAACCTTTAAAAACTGGGTAAAATCAAAGCACACATTACATTATCTGTTGTATCACAGTTCATTTAAAATGGTTTTGTTGCTGTCCAGCAGATAAAGAACTGAACGTTTCCATGATTCAGAGAAATGGAGAAATAACCAAATAGTTTCCCTTTGTGGTTTCCACATACGTTCAATTATGTTCAATTCATTATAAATTTGGTGTTAGTGGGTGTACAAATGTATGCTAATATCTTGTTTTAGAATGTGATTAAAAGAATGTACTTGATTAGAGGAGGTGCTATAATAAAGTAAAGTAAGAATAGATAAATTGAAAAAAATATATCAAATGTCAGAAACCTCCTGATTCCCCAATTCCACCTTCAAGCTATGATTTATATTAGGATTCAAAGTCTAGTCTCTCACAGAGCTAGAAGCCGATTTAGGTGTGAAACCGATAGCAGAAATCCTGGGAAAGGTTTCACGATCCCCATGATACCACTGTAGCACATCATACAAGGCTGTGGTGGCGCTGTGATGATTAGTCTGACACTTCAAACCTAGAACAGAGCACAGTGCATGCGCAAATAAAGACTCACCGCATGTGTCAAATCCAACAAAGAGCAGCGCAAATAAAGACTCACCGCGTGTCGCTGGAAATCAACAAAGAGCAGAAAGGTAGAGATGGCTAAGGGAGGTCCGAGGCGAACGCTAAAAGTTTTCTACACAGTTGAAAACCGTCGCTCACTGACGCCATTGCTGTTGTGAATTATTTTTCAACGTGTGTTTTGTTTTGTGAACGAACCAACGCGTGCTGTCGCCCCCCCTTCCCCTTCCCTTGCGCGTTAAGCGCTGTCTCCATGAAACCTAAACCTGCAGGTTTCAAACCTTTCCTCCATGGAACCCAGTTTCAGAGTTGACGGTTTCAGGAGGCTAATCCACTGGTTTCGTGAGGATAATAGGGCAGATTTCACATTTTTGAGAGTCTTGCTGTAATTCGGCACCGTGTGAATGGCCCCAGAGTCAGATTAGGTTAGTGTTTATGATGACCTGAGTCAACCAAACTAATTGTTGCATCCAAACAATGTGTTTGTTGGATAATGGAGTAATTGTTGTGGAAAATTGTTGTGTTTTATCAACAAGTAATTGTTGATAATTGTTGTGTTTGTTTCTCCTCGGGATCATGCAAGTTTCCCTCGGGGATCATACAAGTATAACAAACCTTCTACCTGCATTCTGGATCCCATCCCAACCAAGTTGTTAAAGGAAGTTTTCCTTTGATTAACACTTATTTACTAGATCTGATCAATTCATCTCTAATGACTGGATATGCACACTCAGTCCTTTAAGACTGCAGTAATAAAACCTCTATTTAAAAAACATACTCTTTATCCATGAGAGTTAGCTAATTATAGAACGATATCCAACCTCCCCTTTATGTCTAAAATTCTTGAGAAAACAGTTTTTCAACTCAACTTTGTGCCCATCTGAGCAGAAATGATGTGTTTGAAAAGTTTCAGTCTGGTTTTAGAGCTCATCACAGCACAGAGATGGCACTGGTAAGAGGTTGCTAATGATCTTCTCATGGCTTCAGATAAAGGACTCCCTGTTCGTACTTGTCCTGTTACATTTTAGTGCTGCATTCGACACCATTGATCACAACATTCTGCTACAGAGACTTGAACATGTTATTGGAATTAGAGGAACTGAATTTGACTGGTTCAAGTCATATTTATCTGATAGATTTCAGTTTGTTAATGGCAACGAAGTCTTCCTCACACACCAGAGTAACTCATGGAGTTCCCCAGGGTTCTGTGCTCGGACCAATTCTCTTCACATTATATATGCTTGCTTTCGGGTAATATCATCAGACAACATGGCATAAATTTTCATTGTTATGCAGACGACACTCAGATATACTTATCTATGAAGCCTGATGAAACCAATCAGTTTGTTAGATTACAAAAATGTCTTAGTGACATAAAGACCTAGATGACACTGAACTTTCTGCTTCTAAATTCAGACAAGACCACGGTTTTAGTCTTTGAGGCCCGAAAAACTCAGAACTAAATTATCTGGCTTTATAATTGATCTGGATGGCATTAATTTGGCTTCCAGCACTACAGTGAAGAATCTTGAAGTCATTTTTGACCAGGATTTGTCTTTCAACTCCCATATAAAACAGGTTTCTAGAACCGCCTTCTTTCACCTATGTAATATTGCTAAAATTAGGAACATCCTGTCTCAGAAAAATGCAGAAAAACTAGTCCATGCTTTTGTTACTTCCAGATTGGATTACTGTAATTCCCTATTATTGGGCTGCCCCAAATATGCCTTGAAAAGTCTCCAGCTGATCCAGAATGCTGCAGCTAGGGTTCTGACTAGAACCAGCAGGAGAGATCATATTTCTCCAGTTCTAACCACTCTTCATTGGCTCCTGACTAAATCCAGGATAGAATTTGAAATTCTTCTTCTCAAGTATAAAGCTCACCCATGACCAAGCTCCATTATATATTAGCGATCTCTTAGTTCCATATATCCCAAGCAGAGCACTTCGCTCTCAGACTGCAGGCCTTTTGGTAGTTCCAAGGGTCTCTAAGAGTAGAATGGGAGGCAGAGCGTTTGGCTATCAAGCCCCCCTATTATGGAACCAGTTACCAATTCAGATTCGGGGGGCGGACACCCTCTCCACCCTTAAGATTAGGCTTAAAACCTTCCTTCTTGATAAGTCTTATAGTTAGGGATGGTTAACCTTCCCTTAGTTAAGCTGCTATAGGTTTAGACTGCTGCGGGACGTTCATGATGCACTGGGCTCTTCCCACTCATCTCTGCTTCTCCATGTGGAAACTTATGTGGCAGTTTTGCATCAATAACTGTTTTTCTCCTCTCTCAGCAGGTCTGGCTGGATAATGTTGCAGTGTTTGTTGGTCTCCCTTTCTGTCTTCTCCATCCCAGCCGTTCGAGGCAGATAGGATGAGAGCCGGGTTCTGCCGGAGGTTCTGCCTGAACTGCTTCGCTTGGGGCAGGATCTCATTCCCGACCCAGAGAGGACCCTTTTTCAGATGAGGTCCATGGTCTTAGATTTAGAGGTGCTGATCATCATTAGAGTGTTAGGAGTCTCAACATGTTGGTGGCTGAAGCTCCAGTAAACAGACGCAGACGGGAGAGACGAGCAGACAGGCTCCTACTGCTGCCTACTGTTTCCCGGTGAGTCCGACTCGGACCTGCTTCTTTATCCCTCTTCAAAATAAAATTCTAAATCTTGTAGAAAACCTAAATAAGCTAACACTGTACTTATGAGCTTTTAACCATTAACTGTCAATACAATTTAAAGGCTGAGTCGTTGCTGTTTGTCTGTAAAACTGGAAAAGGAACTTAAAAATCTGCAATAAAGCCAGTGACTTCAATGTTAAATAAGCTGCGAAGAAAATGCTCTTGCAGACGTCATATCCGGTGGCCCAAAAGTCTTTGGGCCACTCCTGGAAAGGTTCACCACTGTTCCATGTTTTCACCATTTGTGGATAATGGCTCTCACTGTGGTTCTCTGGAGTCTAGAAGCTTTTGAAATGGCTTTGTAACCTTTTTCCAGACTGATAGATCTCAATTACTTTGTTTCCCATTTTTCTTGAATTTCTTTGGATCGCAGCATGATGTCTAACTTTTGAGGATCTTTTGGTCTACTTAACTTTGTCAGGCAGGTCTTATTTAAGTGATTTCTTGATTGGGAATAGGTGTGGCAGTAATCAGGCCTAGATGGCAAGAAAAATTGAACTCAGCTTTCCAAAGATCACTTTTTTGTAGAGACATGGAGTTTTTTTTTCCCCACTGTTTAATAAAACCATTGAAAAACTGCTTTTTGTGTTTACTTGTATTATCTTTGGCTCACATTTAAATTTGTTTGATGAGCAAACATTTAAGTGTGACAAATATGCAGAAAATAAGAAATCAGGAAGGAGGCAAACACTTTTTCACACAACTGTATATGGAGGAGATGTCTGCGGGCTCATGGTCAAAGGGAGACAATGTTGTGTCACAGAAACACACACATGTATATATGTATATATATATATATATATATATATATATATATATATAAATAATATATATGTCATTTTCTAATTATTTCTTATCCTTTTCCTGGCAAGCTTTGGTCCCTGTTATTATTAAATAACTAAAGACAAACTAGCACTGAAAATCAATATTAACCAATGAAGTGATCTAGAAGTCAGCAGTTGTGATGAAGTCCAGTGATGAAATTTACAATACTTTGGACTCACCTCTGCTATTCAAAATAATAAGAAAAAGTAGTGTTTTTTTAAACAATTTTTTTAAATCCACATTTTATTGAGAGCTTTCCCTCTGGTCCAGACTGAACTATTTCAAGGTGAAACTTTAAGCCGAATGTTAAAATGACTGCTGTAAAGTTCTGCAGTCATGCGTTTTCCAGGCGCTCCTGGATGGTTCTGGCAAACTGGGCCCCACTCCCTCCGTTAAATGAGCCTCCTGCCTCCTTCAGTCGTTCAACTCTTTCACTTTGATCTGAAAGTCTTTGCAGCCTCATTGACTGTAATGAGATCTGGAGAATCCGTGAGGACGGCAGGGATTTGATGCCGAGCCGAAAAACCCGGCCGGGGAATCGACAGCGGGCACAAAACAAAATCGAAAAAAGGAGGAGGAGGGAGGAGAGATCTCAGATGACTTGGCAAGCAGTTTGCCTCCACCCCCTTTCCCCTCTCCTCTATCCCAGCATTAATTTCCCCAACGTCTGAGATTCCAGGGTAGGTGGGGGGTGTTGGGGGGGATGGGGGGGGGCTGGGGCTGTACAGGACTGCTGGATGTTTCTCTTTTTGCAGTGGCGTCCCCAGACGAGGAGGCGGCCTTCACTCTAATCTCACCAGCTGTTTTGCGTCAGTCCATTAATCAGTCAGTCAAGGTCTGAGAGGCCCTGAAGACCCAAACCAGCCCGAGGTGGGAGCCTGCTGAGGAGGGAGGAGATGTCCGCCGGCTCTGGGTCAGGAGACAATGTCGTGTCACAAAAACATTTAACTCTGTTGTTTGTTTCCTGAATGCATCACAAAGTCTCCAGCTGTCCAGAGTCTGCCAATCACAAGTCTGAAGCAAGCAGCCAATCAGAAGTCAGCTCATCAGCGAACACACAGCAAGCCGCAGATGCACAGTTTTGTCCCAGTTGTGTAAAACATGGACTCTGACTGTAGAAGAATCCATCTATTTTCATACCCGCGCTTATTCCAAAGCCGGGTTGTGGGGAAACTGGAGCCTCTCCCAGCAGCTAGTAAGATACATGAAACACCCAGGACAGATCATCAGTCCATCACAGACAGACAAACAACTACTCGTACCTAGGGAGGGTTTAGAGCAGGGGTGTCCAGCTCCGGTCCTCGAGGGCCACAATCCTGCAGATTTTCCATGTCTCCCTGCTTCAACACACCTGACTCATAATGAGTATTTGTGCAGAGCATCATAGGCTGTTAGATTCATTTAATTTGAGTCAGCTGTGCTTTTAGTGCAAGGAAGCATGGAAAACTGGCAGGACAGCGGCACTCGAGGACCGACTTTGGACACCCCAGGTTTAGAGACACCTTTTGGGCTAGTGTCTTGAAGGTTTTCAACATTTCCTGGCTCCAGCACACCTGAATCTAATTAAATGGATCTAAAGACAAATGAAGTTTTGCACAATGACACATTAAAGGTTTAGTCTGGAACATTTTTATTAAAAAGCTATATTTAAAAAAAAAAAAAAAAACCTCCACGAGTCGTTTGGAGGGATGCAGAATGAAAGCACATTTTCCTAAAAAAATTATATTTAGCCTGAAAATAAATAGGAAATACATTTTTACAGGTTTATTAATGGCATTATGTTTAAATCTACAAGCCAATACAGGCCTTTATTTCCCAGGTTGCCAAATACGTTCTTTGTGTGGCAACAGTATGTTGGGCACACTTAGGCTAACACTGGGGCAAACAGTGGAGTCAGCAAGTTCTTGCGAAGGAGTAACCTGAGAAGAGCAAAAACTGGAGTAAATTTAGGTGAACACAACCTAAATGGACCCACATAAACAATTTCCCTGGCATCAAAACGCAGAAATGGCGACTTTTCTCCTGGATCGGTAAGCTAACTTGTTTGCTAACGTGACTAACATTGGCTGTCAGTTATAAACTCCTCTGCATTACTTATTGGACATGCTGCAGACTGTTCGTCACTTGCTATATCAGCAGCGATCCTGGCAACTCAACGGCTGGAGGTGTTTTTCCGCAGGTGCCCCTTTAACCTAGACACACACGTGACATTAGCTGTTCTGTCAAGTGTTCCATATTCAACCTTTAATTTGAGTCAAGTGTGTTGGAGCAGGGACACATTAGAAACTCCCAGACATTAGCCCAAGAGGTCTGGTTTTGGTGATCCCCAGGCTAATAAGCGTATCTTTGCACAGTGGGAGAAAGCTGGAAGAAAAGTGTTGTGAGGTGACACAACTTAACCACCTCACCATCGTGCAGGCCTGAATATGAAACATGACTGTGGAAAATTACCGGAACAAAACTGGAATAGACATAAAGGAAACTATGTATAATACACATAGAATAAATAATGGGGAAACTTCCCATGGAAAATGAACATGGAACATAACCAAAGACTGTACAAAATATGGACATAGTAGCTGGTCTCGTCTGAGTAGAGGACAGTGTAGCCAGTTGGGCGTGTCCCACCGTCGCTATCTTGCTGTGTCGCATGTGTTGTCATCCTGAAAAATACTAAAATGGGCAAAGCTTGGGGCAAATGATTGACAGCTGATGTTCTCTAGGTTAAACGCTTACCGGGCTAACTCAAAACTAACAGGATATAACAAAGATTAGTTCCCTAAACGGCGGGATAATGGTGCACGCTTAGACTGCTACAGTATGAAAGCTGACTAAAAACTGCCATTGTGCTACTCTGTTACAGACTGAGACCTTACCAAGAGCAAACAAGGAGCTAGCTAGGAGCCACCAGCTGTCATCCGGTCTGCTGCCTGTCATTCAAAAGGACACGCCCCGCGAGTGTGTAATTTCAAGATTAAATAACATCTAAATGGACGAGGTTTTAAAATTTTCACCCCTCACAGTTGACATGAAGGTAAACTTGACCTATTAAACCCTAAAATGATTATTTGAACCAGGCTGTAAACATGTTTATTTCTGCTGTGAAGTTGGCCTTTAAACATGGGAGTCTATTGGGGTTTGCTCTGTTTTGCAGCCAGCCCCTAGTGGATGAAGAAAGAACTACAATTATTTCATTCTTTCGGGTAGCTTCGTAGTTGGCCACCAGAGGTTGCTGCTTGAACATAACACAAAAGGAAAAGAGACACAAAATCTGACGTTAGAAACTACTGTACACACAGTTTCTATTTTTTAAATGTAAATATATCATTATTTTACCTCCAGCAGCGGCATATAGAAACACACTCCTATCACTCTGTGTTTATTATAGTAATATTAATCTTTGTTGAACTTATTCAGTTTCAACCCCATTTTTGACAGGCTACTCCTCCCAAGCGTTTGCCTTGGGTACCCCATAAAAGTTACATTTGTCATTTTGTCATTTATTTATTTAAAAGGGACAATGCATATTAATGAACATAAAATGTAAATATGCAGGATTATAGCAAGGCTAATTTCCATCATTAGACCCTTGACAAGTCAACACCTGAAAAATAAAAGTGATAAGAACACTAATAACATTGAAAACTTAATAATAGAAAAGGAGAGATCAGAGAAGATCAGGTACAAAAAAAATAAAATAATAACATATTCCACCCCCCACCCCACCCCCACACTTTATATATATATATATATATATATATATATATATATTCGTATATATACACACACATGTAAACACATACATATATATAGATATATGCAATCATACACACATACACATACACACACACATACTTACATACATACATATATACATGCGTACACATATATACACAATACATACATACATATACACATACAGTACATACACTTATATATATATGCACACATATACACACACACACACACATATATATATACAACACACACACACATATATATATATATATATATATATACATATACGCACATACATACATACATACATATATACATACATATATATATATACACATATACATACACACATACACACATATACACATACTGTGAACATACATACATACACACAAATACTTTTAAACATGTATATTTTCACATGCCCATACACATACAGTACACCTATATCCACATGTACACTTAAAGCTGCAAAAGAGAAAGAGACCTTATGTTAATTGTGAGAACAAATTTGACATCAAAAGTTTGCCTCAACCATGTGCGATCTTTTCGCTCTAAAAAAATCTTATGGTGTTCATACCAATTTCAAAAGAAAGAAAGAGACTTTGGATCTCTTTAGCTCAACCTTACTGTCATATAGGAATATTGTTCATAGTTTAAACCTGGTCACAAAAGATAACACTTTTATTGTCTCTAAAAACATTTTGACATCTTTTATGGTTTTGATACAATTGCAGATTATGTTTTGGTTAAAATCAGAAAACTCCCCAAATTCCTCTCTACAATAATTTCACTCTAACTTTTTAGCATTTTTCAAAATGAAGTCAAATGCTCATACTCCTGAAACTTTCATCATATAGACACAAGTTATATATAATTTCATTTGAGACTGTTTGGAAAGTGCTCAGACTTTGAGATTTTGAGCTACGCCCCTCTCCAAAGCTTAGCAAGGCCACAACCTCCCACATACAGTAAAGGTCATTAAGAACAACCAGATGGCTGAACAGAATTCTTCGCAGGTCGTATTGATTTATAAGGGATGTCAGTGATTCGTCATGCATATGTTTTCAGTGTCTACATATACAGGTGTGTGACAGCATGCCGTACTGTTACATATTGCTCACGAAGGAAGGCACTTGCATGGAGGGCCCTGAACAGCACGACCAGTGTATGCAACTCCAACCTCCCCCGCCAAATCAAATCAGCTTCTTCTACGCGCCAGTACAGTCCGTTCTCCTCTATGGCAGTGAATGCTGGACCCTGAATCCAACCTAGAGAAGTCCCTGGACGGGTTCTACACCAGAATGTTGCATGCAGTGCTTAACATTAGCAAGGGTGCACATGTAACCAACAAAATCCTGTACGAGGGTACCAAGGGGTGAGCGACAAGATTGCTGTGAGGAGAATGAGACTTGCAGGACATTGCCGAAGGCATCAAGAGCTGCCAGCCTGCAAGCTGAGGCTATGGGAGCCAACACATGGCCACCGGTCAAGAGGGACGTCCCACACTGACATACGTGGACATACTTAATAGTCCACGTAAACAATTGAGTTACATCAGTTAACATAAACATGAATATCTAAAAAACGATTATAGATATTGACTTACAGGTTTTGCTGAAAAAAGAAGGAGATTCCGATCTTAAAAACGAGTGCCCTGACATATTTGTGCAGCGCACCAAGCGGAAGTTCCGGGCTTCCGTACTTCTTGGAATTTGGCAACCTATCGCGTCAGCGAAACTGAATCATGTGAGGTAAAATATTCAATTGCAGAGCCGTTTTTTTTCACGTGATGAAGAAAAGAGTGTTTCTAAAGTCAAGATGATTCAGTCCGCCTCACTGTGTATCTTCCAGATGATTAAAACGGCAATAATTCAGGCAGGAAGGACCGCTATCTCATCGATTTTGTTTGTTAATTGCGTAAAATACGGTCGCCAATTTCACTGTTAGCTCTGTTACCTATTTCATGAGTTTAATTTTTAATTCTATGTTGAAAAATTTCAAGTTGAATTGGACATGATTCTAAAGAAGTGAAGGAACGACTCATCTTTGCGTTCGGAGACGTTGTGTATTGTGCGTCTCTGAGACAGGCGCACGAAGGGGAATTGCGTGTTGCTGGGCATTGAGAAGCAGCTCAGCGTGTGTTTTTCGTGATTTGTTGTAATAGAATTGGCTACAAATAATTACAGTTGAAGAAGCTCTTGCAAAAATAGCTTCTGGCCAGCCCCGTATATTTCTGGTATGGGTGAAGATCCGAGCAGCAATCCCCCTGTGAAGGGGGAGGGCACACACACACGCCACCTACAGCGGAGAGCGTTGAATGGCCCAGTTCCAGTAAGTACACCGAATATGTAACATTGACAATAAGAAATGAAGTAAAATTAAATAATGTGTGAACAATATTGCGCAGGTTTTCTACTTAGTTTCTTTTAGCAATACGGATGAAAAAAGTGTAGCTCGCACCCCTCTCTGCATTGCAAAGCATTCCTGATTTCAACCCTCCCCCACGCTCACAGATACATTATGTAAACAGCTTCTGCTTTTTTTCTCTTTTGTTGGGATCAAATTTGAAGGGGTATGAGGGAGAATTGTCCCCAAAGTTACAGACTCCAGGCTGATATATTCAAGAAGGCCAGAGCCTTCAGATGTGAGTAAGAAATACTACAGCACCCTGACACTCACTGTTGCCCCCAAAAATCATTGTTATGGCATTTCATTCCATACAAGAAACAAAATTGGCATCAGTAACAGTAAGCCAGTGGGAGTTTTCCCCATTATGTTCCATTTTTTAACATTTGTGTGATAGTTACAGGTTTATTTTTTTCCCCCCATTATCCCCAAGACCCCAAATAACATTTCTATACTGTCTAAGTAGCTCATTGTAGCAGTTTACTGTGTTTTCAATAAATGTTTGCAAAATTAATTTTCCATTTTATTTTTCCTTGTTTTTATGTTTCTACAACCTTTATTCCATTCATATGACACCAATACAGCATGAATATTATAAAAGCCTCAGTTGTCATAAAAAACATAGATGTAGGCTATATCACTTGATTGCGCACTGCAAGATGACTTTTTAATGGACAATTTTACACAAAGAGTGCCAGGTGAGAATATGCCCAAAAAATGCCCTCAGATCCCAGAGGGAAGTGTCGGCGGCTCAAAATTTAATTTTAGTTTGGGTTTTTATGTGGTGTATGTCATTTACGCTGATATCTCGATTTAATAAAGTTATTGTTAAAACATGTGCGTGAATCATTTCTTTTGTGACTAAAAGAAAGAAATAATGCAGCACCACTTGTGACGCAGGGAGGTGTTTGGTAAACAAGCAAGAAGATGAAGAACAGAGGGGGAGATGAGGAGAGACCTACATGCGTCTGTGGTACACACCACAGAAAAGTGAGAAGGAAAAAAGACACAAATGTTTATTATTCAATCTTCAACTGCACAAATCAATGAACTCTGTATGCAGACATGGTGCTCCACTAGAAACATTTAAGTAGCCGACACAGTAGAGCTCTTTCAGATTGAAAATGATCCATGTAAACACCTCTTTCCTAATGAACAGTGCTGAACGTTTCACAGGAGTAGAATATTCCTTTCCCCAAACTGAACGGGGCATCATGTAAACGCTGAATCGGAAAGTTGTGAGGTTGCACTCTTACAGCGCATGCTTCGACAAGACGTCAACGTGCAACGAGTGACGTTTCCTCTCTTTGACAGATGGCTGTGTGCAACTAATTCCCTGGACAGCAACAGAAAGTTAGTTTTTTACTCAAACGCCATCTCTACGCCCTTTTCTCTTGTCTGTAGTAGGAGCGCACGAGTATCAGTTTTTATACCTCCGTCTTTATTAAATAACATGATGTAACATCATTCAGCGCTCCATCCCTAATGCAAGCCAGACACTCATATTTTGCACTTTAGCTTTTTCAAACCGCCGATGACAGTTCAAAGGAGATGAATGACAACAAAGATAAACATGATGGTATAGTCGAGTTTTGATTTGGTCACTGCTGCTTGTTGGGTGAGTAGCCCACATGTCACATCCGGCACGGCCGGGATTGTGTTCTCAACGCATTCTTCCCTGCCTGAGCGCGGGTGGCCCAGATAGAGGATGGTAGGGGAATGTCCTGCCTCTTTACGCCTCTGATTGGTTAGACGGCCTCTCCCCATTCGGCTAGTGCATTTGGGCCTGAAGTGCCATCTCACGTTGACAAACCTAAACACTTCCCCTGTCCTTTATCCCTAAACCTAAGGCTCGAATGAGCCAATTAGGGAGAAAAAAAGGCGCTACCTTCCCCTACCATCCTCTAATTCACAAATTTGAGTCCTGCGTCCTGGACTCCCTCTCGACCTGGGCCCCCCAGGCCTATGGCCTGTTCTTTCACATGGACAATTTGTGGTCAAACGTGCTCGGACACGGCCAAGCACGCCATGTGAAAAGGGCCTAAATGTTGTAGCCTATTTTTCTGATTGCTTGTCATGTCTAGAATATGCCTCATCTAGGGTGCGATTTGTGGAAATAAATAAATAAATAGCCTAAATAACAGAAGGGGAGGGGGTAATTTTAATTAACATTTTTAATCAGAAAAATGACCACATCATCTCTCTTTAATGGAGAATCTTTTGTTCCATATTTGCTTTCTTTTCTTTTCAGAGTCCCCCCCTCCCTCCTTAACAAACTTAAAAAGTAATAATTGATAAAAAAAATAAATAAATAATAATAATAATAACTTGCTAGATATCATTTTTGTAAAATAAAATATTATTTTTAAGTTTTGGTTGAAAAGAATGATAACAGAAATTGAAATACAAACAAAGAAACAGAACAGTCCCAGACGAAGGAGAGCCACTTTGCTCATGAGCAGTGGGTTAAAATTCCTGTCATATGGTGCAGAAATCAGATTGAAAGTTACAAAAAAGCACGTGATTGCTGTGATTGTCTCAAAAGTATTTGTGTAGAGGTCCCATAATACTTGTTTACTTATTTTTTCTTTTGCTTTGTCAAGTTTTTTTTTACATTATTTTTTGGTTGAGCCACAATTGAAAAGCGATTTCATGATTTTCATCAAATTTTTATTTGTTATTACTCTTGTCAATTTCAACTGATTTCACTGACGACTGATTTTTTTCCTCCTCGTGTTAATATTTTGAGGGTTGACCGTTGATATACAGTAGTGCTGCCATAGTTGTTAAAGAGGTGTATAAACCTGCCTCAGGTTAAACATGAAATTGAATATTATATGTACCAGCATCTTTCATTTTATACTAAAAAGCTGAAAAAAAAATCAACATGTAAAATTGAATATATAAGCTGTATTTTCAGGAAATTTGATTTTACAATTAACATTTGAATTGAATTGAGTTGAATTGAATTGAATCATTGTCACCATGAACCAAATAGATCAAACTCACCCTCTTCTGTTAAAGTCACGCTGCAGGTTTTCAATCTTCATTAACGAGCGTGGAAATAACGAGGAAGGCAAATCCAACAGAGGCCTCCAGCTGAATTACACTGATTGTGTTTTCGTCTCTGTGGGGCCTGAAGTCACTCAGGACTAAATCCCAGCAGCCAAAGTTCAAGATTTCACGCCCAGACTCCTCTAAACAAACACTCTGACCTCTGTCCTCTCTCTCTCTCTCTGTCCTATAACTCTGAAGTTCTCTCTACCTCTAACTTCCTCAGCTCTGTATCATTCAGCAGAAACTGAACTTGATGAATGTTTGATCACTGGCTAGTTCCTGGTTACCAGATTATCATCGCTTGGCTCAACAGCAGATTCAGGGAGGATGCAGGCTCCACTAGTTTATTCATCTCTCATGCCTGCTGCACATGAGAGCTTTCTGCTGAGCTAAAAACAAGAACATTTGCTCAGCAGATAGCTCGCCATCTGCGCCCAATTTTCAGCGAGTTTTCCTTCTCGTGAGGCCTTGAGGTGAAAATCAAACACATTCTATATTTTTGCCTCACAAGGCAAAAAACTGACCGTGCGCACAATTGAGCTATTGCATGTGGTGAGGGCAGAAATTCAAGTGAAAAATCAAAACGTGTCCTCTGGTCACATGATTTGCAGATGGCAGCCCATCAACGTAGTCAGTTACATTTTAGATAACAAATTGTTAAAGGTGCCATGACATCAAATTTCACTTTTTTGGGGTTTTGGGTGTATAATATGATCTGTTGTGCACTGATGAGGCCATGTGAATGTCCAGAGTGAGAATCAAAGTTCCTGTTTATGGTCTGTCAGCTTTGTCTCTCTGCTCAGAAACAGTTGAATCAGACAGCAGGCTATCATTCTACGTAGTTCTATCATTCTACGTAATTTAATTGCTCCAATAAGAGCACACTATCAAGTAAACAGCGCCCCCCTCTCTCTCTCCTAACGGTTTATGCACCGTCCGCTCCCCCCCTCCCTCCCTGTCTGATTCAGCTGCGTGTATGGAGCTAGTAGTAACTTCTCTGCAGTCAGGTCTGGGTTTTCAAACAAATGGATTTAAAAGAAAACTTCTGCGTAACACTGAGGGAGGGGGCCACAACCTTGTCATTACCTGTAAGTTTATTTATTTTCTAAATGCTGTCTTGTCTGATAAGCGTAGCTCACTATCTGAAGTGCCCATGTTGCTAGCAGTTAGCCTTTAGCAAACTCCGACCGCAGCTTGACCTAGATTCTCCAAATAAGGTCATAGCCAAATAAGGTGTAGCCAATCAAAATGAAGTCAACGTGGTCTCCGGGTAAAGCTCCATATCATCACCGGACCCAACTGTATTACTGAGGAAGTGAGGTCTGGCGTTTCAAAACAATACTATGTTTCATGTTTCATATTCTTTATAATGGCAGAAAATCCTTCCCTGAGATGAGGCAATAACTGTTAGGTCTCCTAAGTTGAAAAGAACCAGGAAGTATTACTTAAAAATGGACGGGGAGGGGATAAAACTCTTGTTCACAATCACCGCACAGTTTTGGAATCATGTGAACTCTGACGTCAGAGTAGGTGAGAATCTGTGAATTCCACTTACTGACCAATGCAAAACAATAACAGATAAACGGCGAGACAACAGCCGATTAGCAGCAAGAACGTCATCTTTCTGAACATCCGTCTTCATCCTCTACAGCTGAGGCTGAACTCTCCCAGCCAGCACCTTCTTTATCACCACCAGAAACCTCCTCTTCTCCGGACTGACTCGGCAACAGCGGGACGTAGAAACCTAAACGTTAGCTTAGTTTAGCTTCAGCCGGCAACGCTGCTGAGTTTCTGCAGGTTTCAGCGTTTGTTTCTCGCTGTTCCTCTTAACACCAAGAGCTCAAATCCGGAGGTGGGACTCATAAATGCCCGTACACATGATCCGAGGTGAAAAAAAAACGCTTTGCGTCCCGTTGTTTTCCTACGGAGGAATTTCCTGTCATTTCCTGTCAGGAAAGCCCCGTCAGACTAGTATTTGTACATTTTGCATTGGCAATGTTCAGTGTGGACCTGATACACAACAAAGGCTTCCACATATGTTTAAAATGGAAGTTTGCCTTTAAGTGACTTCTTCTTCTTTTTCTTTTGAGTTTAATTGCAGCTGGCAAACTCTATGAAGGTGCATTACCACCACCAAGTGGTACGATTAGATGTTGCATACAATTTACAAAGAAATTATGAAGAAAAAAATAATAAATAATAATTAAATACAATAACACAATTCAGTCTAAAAAAATTAAGGTAAAAAATTGAAATGAATGAAACATATAAACAGGTTTAGTCGCCACATTTCCACCAATTAATATCTCTACCAATTTATTATTTAAAATGTAACTGACTACGTCGATGGGCTGCCATCTTGAAATCATGTGATTGGAGGACTTGTTTCGATTGCTCACCTGAATTTCTGCCCTCTGCACGTTGCTCAAGTTGAGCGCACACAGTAATTTTTTTGCCTCAAGAGGCAAAACATATCAAAGGTGTTTTATTTTCACTTCAAGTCTTCATGAAGCAGAAAACCTGCCAAGAATAGGCGCACTCAGCGACTATCTGCTGAGCAAACGATCTCATATTACTTTTAGCTCAGCAGATAGCTCTCATGCATGTCAGGCATTACAGAGGTCGCCCATACTGAACAACAAAACTGCATAAACAAAAGCTGGTTAAAAAAAAATTGATAAATAAATGAAGAAATCAATAGTTAAATATGTTTTTATTCATTTTTCAGACATTTGTCAATTTACAAATATGTACTGTATTTTATAGATATTTCCTTGATAATCTTTTGGTTTTGGGGAAATGGGGAAAATGAGTATATATGGAGATAAAAGAACAAATGCCAAATTAATGAATTTATGCAAATAAATATAAATGTGGAAATTAAGGGCCAATTCCAATTCCTATCTTAACCCTCAAGCTCAACCCTCAATCTTAGTTGCCCTCAAAACCAAGTGTTAAGGGCTATTTTCTGATTTAGAAATGGGACAGCCCTTAAATGCAAATATGTCTTCAAACTGTGGGGGCAGCATTACACCAAAGCAGCGTTTAGTCTGTCAATTTAGGAGAAGAAGAAGAAGAAGAAGAAGAAGAAGAAGAAGAAGAAAAAGAATTTATTTGCACCGTTAACCCTGTCTGTTTAATCGTAAGCCACAACTGCAGCCACCGTGGACATAATCAGCTGTCACCACATACCATGGCTTACTGAAAGGTAAACACCAGCTATGACGAAAGTTACGTAGGTAACTGTGGTTCTGTGAATTCCTGGATGGCTGCCAGTCAGCTGGCCCACACGTCATCTGATTGACTTTGTTGTTGTTAGGATTCAACCTGCGTGGAGCGCGAGGAGACCTATCCATGCTGGCAGTGGAACAAACCAGAACTATTGTTCCACAACTCTGCGTGTACGGGACGTGACATTAGCCTGGTCATTATCGGCTCAAGCACGTTATACAGGCTGTGATCTTGATAAAGCAACGTCATAAGAACCGAGAAAAATGACTCTTTTGTAACGTTAACTTAACTAACTTAAACAATAGCAACATAGTTTGACTGCACCAGCTGTTATTGCCAAATGATCGTAAAATAAAAATTAATATTACGCAACAATGAGGTAACTAATCCATAACATGGGCCTAAACTGAGATAATACAATGGTTTTCATAATATTTATATCTCAATTAACAAAGAAAATACTTAAGATTTGTAGCTCTCCTTCTTTGCTGCTTGCATTCTGGGTAGCCCTTACTCTCAAGGGTGGTGTTGGAAAATCTCAATATTGAGGGCGATTCAGCCCTTAACGTTCTGAGACTCGGGACAGCACTTGGACTTCTCGGGAGTACGCATTTTTGAGATTGAGGGTTAAGACAGGAATTGGATTAAAACCTAAGATTAAGTTAGTAAAAAAAAAAAGAAAGAAGGATAAACTCATCTAATTGAATGAAGAAGTAAAAGATGTATTTTTAATTCTGGCAGTCTTGGACCTCTATACGACCATCCGCTGACTGTCGTCCTTAAACTGAACATGTGGAGAACCAAAAAAGTTTCATGACTAAAAACAAAACATGTACAGCAGATAAACAGAATCTGAAAGTGATGTCCAATAGAAATAGGAGCAAATCCAGCAAAGACCTAAACCAGGACCCGAGAGACCTTCAGCTAATCCATCTAGTCTTGGCTGAAGCCTTTTCAGGAAAGGTCTCCATGGAAAGATGGCTGTCAAGAAGCTGTTCTTAAGGAAGGGAAAAGTGCTGAGGTCTGACACAAGAACTGGACTAAAAATGAAAGGCAACAAGTCTCAGATTTTTCATCTTGGTTCAGGTTGTTGACATGACGTCCTCAGACATCAGTAAACCAGGTCATGTTTTCGCTCCGTTTTGATGGTGGTGAAGATAAACTTCTGATGTTTCTGACCTGGCATGTAAACGTTCATGCAATCAGCATGTTTTGTTTTCAGTCAGCAGGTGTCACATGACCACCTGCTGACCACCTGTCTGAAGATGCTTCATGCCTCATTTCCAGTGAGTTTATGAACTGACCTCAGATCAGACTGAACACCAGTGAAGGAAACTGGAGGCACTCTCAGGTGTGTGTGTGCTGGTTTAATTAAAACAGTGTATGAGTACAGAGAGGTCATTAGCAGGGAACAGATGGGGCCCCTGTTGCCACGGAGACGCTCCTCATTGTTTACGGCTGCTCTTTGTTTGGCCGCTCGTCTAAATGTGCAGCAGCAGATTTCTTCCCGCGACAGGAGACGCTGCAGAGTCAGCCTTCCCCCGCACAAACACGCCGAGCGTCCGGCCGCGTCCTGCGGCGCCGGCTGAGGGCTCCACGTTAACGACTCGCTCTGGTGTGATGATGTGATTACGGAGCCGGGCAGGCGGTGAGGGGGTCGCGTCCCCGCTGAACGCCAGTGCCGATGAGCCCTGCAGCCACACACTTGTCTTGCATTACTTGGGTGGACGCCGTGGAGTTGGGACGCCGCAGGATAAAAAACAGCAGCAGAAAAACACCTGAGGTGAAGATTTAAGAGGTCAGAACTAGGAGTCAACCGGCCCGCTTCCTCCTCCTCCTCCTCCCACACGCTCCTCACTGACATCCATCTTTAATGTAAAAACCTCCAGCAGAACAATGGCTCTTCCCCCGGCGAGGGCCCCGCTCGCTGATCATTAGCAGCGGGTCATCATTTTTTGATAAGCCGAGCTGCAGAGAGGCGCAGGGACACATTTCATTTGCATCATGGCATGTTAATGCTGCCTCTCCTGCCGGCGCAGGTCAGTGTGGCGCAGGGATCGTTGGCGAGGTAATTAGCTGCAATCCCCGTCGGATCGTCTGAAATACAGAGTGCAGCAGAGAGGGGTGGTGCTGAGTCCCCGCCTCCACTGCCACGCACAGCGATGCAGCCGGACGGCCGACAGAAGAGCTGCTGTTTGTTTGTTTGTTGCTGTGAGGTGAGCCGGCCTCAACAGGCCAAACAAAGGAGAAGCCTCGGGGCAAACGCACACTTTCAGCTCATTTTTCATTTCCATAACTCATAGCGGCAGGTTGGGCTCTGGTCACTGTAAAGACCAACATTAGCCTATGAGGAAAAGACGTGTCCCAATAAGGACTCTGAGTCCCCACACATCATCATGTCCCCACAACTTCTGTCTGGAAAACTTCAGGTGAGATCAGTCCAAGTCGCTAACTTGAAAAACTGTAGCATGTTTTGTTCTGTGCCAAAGATGCTAATCCTCAACATCAGAAATTAAGTGTGACCACAGCCTCACAAAAACATTTTTGGCTCATTCATGTTGGTTTTACCTGAGTCCAGGTGAAGCAAAAGATCACATTTCCTCCAGCTGACAACAATCATTGAGAAAAGTTTCATAAAACTTTGAGAGGAGGAGGTCTGGACTGGGATCTGAACTAAAAACATCTTAAAATACTCCTGAATGACTGGAAACAACACCAGTCAAAATAAAAACCCATCAGGCCATCAAACATGGAAATCATGGTTTGTAAGTTTCTGTTCTCATTGCTTTACTTTTGTTTTAGTTTTGTTTCATTCTGCCTTGTTTCCCGTTTTATTTTGTAGGCATTTCCTCATCTTTATTCTGTTTGGTTCACTTCCTGTTCCCTACACACCTGGTTCCAGCTGCTAATTTGCTCTGATTGCTCCTCATTTGGTTTGCTCTTCTCAGTCTATAGCAGTGATCACCAGTCCTGGTCCCTCGAGGGCCGGTATCCTGCAGCTTTTCCAAGTCTCCCTGCTGCAGCAGACTAGAGTCAAGGCGGATTTCCACCGGGTCCGTGTGCGGTGCATTACGGCTGCGGTACGGCTTCCGGGGCGAGTCGCAGCCGTTATAGTCAGCGGCGTGGCTCACACCAGACACATGACACATGCATCCCAGATCCGTCCCAGGTGCGTCTCGCTCCTATCTCTGGCGCAGCACGCTCCCAGAGCGCGTCAAGCTCTGCAGTGCAGACCGGGCTAGACGGGAAACCAGACATGGGAACAGAGTAAAGCATCCGGTAAATTTAAGAATAAAAGCCTCCCTGGAGAGTTGTGATGGCATAAACTGCAGTAACATTACCAGTGACTCCAGCTTAGAAGTCAAGCATGGACTGTGCGACCTGCGCATCCACGACCTCGCGCCTGCATTCCTGCTGTTTTTTTTTTTTTTTTTTTTTAAATTAAAACATTACTCAAATTTGATTTTCCTCTCTCTGTGTAGGTCACATAAAACAACTAAATAAAAAATACCATCACAGTGGATTTACATATAGGAAAAAGACTGATCAAGATCTCCAACTTTGATGTGTGATTTGAAAAAAGTTTGTTAGCTCAAACAGATTAAAGGAACTGTGTGATTACACTCAGGATTTTAACTCTTCCTGTAATGGCGGCATCAGGTAAGCGAAGCTTTTTAAAGTTGAGACTAACCTAATAAAAAATTGTTTGCGCACCTAACGGACTGTGCAGGTTTGCACTTTTATTCGATAGAAATGTAATAAGCCTACATTCAAACTGAATTATAAAGAGTTATTGCTGAGTTTGCGGCGAAGAAAGCAAAGTGATGGTATGATCAATTATTGGGATAGATTATGCATAGTAAGTTAATTCTTAAAAATGTAAAGATGTTGTGTATAGCTGTAGCCTACAATAAATGAGCATATATTATGAATGAAACGCGTCTGCTGGTTTAAGTTGGACAATGAAGGGAAAAGTGACTGTATGTAGGACAACTATTGCACGCGCACACATTACTGGACATTTATCCAGCCCTCCTGATCATGACCATTTGATCCTGCAAATGTGATTTATCAGATTTATCTGGTGGTAGCACGGACTGCAGTCGCAGGCGCGCCGTGTCAGACACACGGCAGGCAGGCCGCCTGCTGTGTGCAGAGCAGCAGCCCTCTACAAGTCGGAACTGCACCGCACACGGACCCGGTGGAAATCCGCCTTCAGACTCAGACAAGCTCTGCACAACTCTGCTAATGAGCCATTGATTTGAATCAGGTGTGTTGCAGCAGTGAGACATGGAATAGGGGATTATCACGCTTCCGCGTTCCGGTTTCCGGAAGTTGAAACATTTGAAGCTTCCTCTTTCGGGCCAGGAATGGCTCAATCCAAGTCTCGATGTTGCTGCTCTGTTCCATTGTGTACATCTAATAAACAACGCCAGCCGTACATAAGTTTTCATGGATTCCCGACTGAAAAGACACTAAGGAAGAAGTGGATGAAAGCGATTTGTCGGAGTGAAGGACCGAAATTTAAAATAAAACAAGGTTGCACGTATGTCTGTAGTCGGCACTTCAATGATGCAGACTACACTACAGCTAGCGTTAGCAAGCTCGCGTTAGCTGACGTTACCAACTTTTTGCTTGTGAAAACATACAAGCGTCTGAAGACTGGGTCTGTACCCTCCCGTTTCCAGTGGAACAACTGGGGACTGCCAAAAAAAGGACACGCTTTCAGATGCTTGTGTGTTTTCAGCCGCACAAAGTTAGGCACGTCATCAAGTTGGCTAATGCTAACCTGCTAACAGTAGTCCGCCAGCTACTACTCTGTTAAACTTTGTAAATCGGATAAACGCCAATGCCAAGTCTTCATTCCAGACTGAAGTGATGCTAAGGAAGAAGTGGATCAAAACGACCGATTCGCCGCGGTGAAGGACCGAACTTTAAAATAAAACGACACACGTTTGTTTGTAACCGGCAGTCTGCACAGTCGTGTTGGCAGGCTAGCATTAGCCAGCTCGATGACGTGCCTAACTTTGTGCGGCTGAAAACACACAAGCATCTGAAAGCATCTCCTTTTTTTGGCAGTCCCCAGTTGTTCCACTGGAAACAGGGAGGTACAGACCCGATTTTCAGATGTTTGTGTGTTTTAAGACGCACAATGTTAAGCACGTCAGTAAACGCCAGCTGGCTAATGCTAGCATGTTGTGAAGTGCCGGTGTCGTGCGGTGTTGTGCCCCACCGGCGACAAACAAACGTGTGTTTTATTATAAAGTTCGGCCCTTCACCGCGGCGAATCGATCGCTTTGATCCAGCTTTTGATCCAGTATCACTTCAGTCTGGAATGAAAACTTAAGTATGTTTGGAGTTTTTCCGATTTAAACAGTATAACAGAGCAGGAACGGCTGTCGTTAACATGGCCCGGAAGAGGAAGTGCCAAAATCTGTGAACTTCCGGTTAGCGTGATAATCCCCTATTGGATTCCATTCTAGTAGCTTTATTTCCTTTTTCTTAAACCAGTTTAATATTTCCTTGGCTGTGTGCTTGGGATGGTTGTCTTGCTGAAAGATCCAGCCTCTTTTCATCTTCAGCAGATGGCAGCAGATTCTGGTCAAGAATGTCTCGTAACTTTTCCGTTCATTCTTCCTTCAATGATATGAAGTCTGCGAGCACCACATGCTGAAAAACAGCCCCACACCGTGATGTTCCCACCTCTAAACCTCACTGTTGCTATGGTGTTTTTGGGGTCAAGTGAGGTGCCATTTCTCCTCCAAACATGTTGTGTCCTCTGACACCCAAGAGTTCAGTTTTGGTCTCATCCAGAGGTGGGTAGAGTAGCCAAAAATTATACTCAAGTAAAGGTACTGTTACTTTAGAAAAACATTACTCAAGTACAAGTAAAAAGTAGTCATCCAAATAATTGCTCAAGTAAAAGTAAAAAAGTACTCACTGAAAAATTACTCAAGTACTGAGTACTTTATGAGTAACATCAGGTTTATTTTAAATAACGGTAGGGAGAGCGGGGATGGTTGTAACACTCTTAGTTTAACTAGTTAGAAAGTAGCTGTAGTGATGTCATCAACACAGTTTGTGCCCACTTGAAAATTGATCTAACTGGCAAAGTCTAGTGTCTGAGTGAAAAACTGTTCTGGAGCCAAAACAACATTTTTCAGGTATGAAACCAACAATTTTCATTGCCAATATTTTTTGTATTGTGTCCATTGTGTTGTGGATACAATTGTTTCACTTATGTCAGCTCATCTAGTAGTTTCTCTAGTTTGATTTGATGTGCTGCATCAGTGCTAGCTTTGAAGCTAAATACTAAAAAAGGTTAGCTTTTTAATGGCTGCCTGGCATGGGGATGGTTGTAACAAATGTCACAACTATATTTGCCACAACTGACAAACCTAATTAAATAAATGTATTATGCCTTCGGCCATTTGCTTAGTTGATGATCACGAGTATTTCTAGTATTTCTATTTCTAGTATTTCTGCACCTAAAATACACAGTTCAACTGTTCAGTTGATTGTGAGGCTACTTGGTAATTAGCCTTCTCGGCACATTTGCACCTCTCAAAAGCAGCTTGTGTGTTGGTTCATGGATCTCCAAAGTGTCCAAATGACATTTTCACATTAACCCGTTTCAAGCTACAAAATATAAACACAACACAACACAGAGCACTTAATACTTTATTATTTTCTATTTAATTTATTTTATGTCATACAAATATTTTTCGTTTTATTGTATTTATTTTTCTGGTATTAAATTTATACTCTTTACTGAGTTTATCATTATGTTTGTAGTCTCACAAGTGTATGGTTCCTTTTTTATCGTCCATTAAAATGCTTTCATACATTTATTAGTGTTGATGTTTTTTAATCATAATAATTTGATTGTTAAATCCATCCTCAAGTACTGTTACAACTCACCCGGGTGCTCTCAACTTTTGAGACCAGAGTTCAGACCAGATTAACTACACAATTAATTGCACCATCAAAAGGACAAAACATGAGTAGGTCTGTGGCTCAGAACGAACGGGTAAATATGTGTGTGTGGCAGCTTCCTCCGGCAAACAGAAGAGGGGTGGTGAGGAGAGTGTGTCGCGCTGCTGTGGTCAGAGTCGCGCGCACGAGCTGAAATAAGAACATGTTGGATGTGAAGCTACAGGCGGCTGCTCATCATCACAGTGTGGCTAAAACAGGTGGAGGGAGGGAGGAAAAAGGACCAGAAAGTTGCCACGATTTAGATGCCCCCCCCCCCTTTTCAGGGATGGTGAGAGTGCATGTGGGTGACTCTGCAACCGAGGTTAATGTGTGAAACATATTTGTTTATAGGCTACAGCAGCCTCCTCACGGTCCGATGCCACTGGAAATATCGTATTTATTAGCTGACAGTTTATTACTGTAACGACACGAGCACGCGCAGCCACGTCGCAGCCTAGGAATTCCTCCTACGGCTGTGACGCGCCCACATCCCTGATCAGCAGAGAGAGGAGGCTGACAACATAAATGTAATGTGACATGGTGATGTTCTTAACTGCGAGAGAAAACTGAACACCGTAAAAACAAGTTGATGAAAGTTCACATTCTACCACAGATTCAGGTCTGATGCAGGATTGTTTTAGCAGCAAACTCAGCTTATTACAACTTTACAGCGTAAGTTTGAGGTTGAGTTTTTGTACCTGAAATGTGACTTGCACAGCTGATCTTTTATGTCGTCTGGAAGGCAAACATCGCTGGAATGTGCAGGCAGGAATATTCCGCGGCTTCTGTCTCGACTTCCGAACCACTCGCTGCTGTTTCAGTCATTCTTCATGTAGATTACCGGTACATCCCTCTAGCGTTTGTGTGCTTCGGCTTGCAGCTAAAACTCTGTTCTTTTGAATGTTGGTGCCACATCATCATGTGACTGCCTGGCTACACCTGATTGGTGGTACGTAGTGACACATATTTCATAACGTGTGAGGTGGCCAACAGCGAGCTGTGTTTGTTTAATGAGATGTTCACGTCTCTCTAACAAAACAAACTGTGATGTGCGCACTTATAAAACCAAAAATAAAAGTAACGACCGGGATATATGCCGTTGTAACGGAGTAGAAGTAGTGTTTCTTTCTTATAAATTTATATAAAACACTCAAGTTCAATTTTTCTAACTTGAGCAAATAGGTGAAATACTCTATTCCCGCAAGTAGAACACTTCATTTGCTCGAGTAAAATGCTTCATTCACACGAATAAGACGTGTGTTTGGGGCTTGTCCCGCCGAACCTGAGTCCTCCGCACCACAGCTCACAACATTACCATGAGGCTACTCACTCCACCTGAGCTACAGCAGCTTCCACAATTACAAGTGTAATATTTCTATGTAATATTTGTTTACAAATGTACATATAAAAACCTCTTTTTTATATATTTATCTGAAGTGCTTTGTTCTTTTTGATATTAAAAGACTTTTAAAATTAATTTTCATTGTATCCTTCATTATATTAAATTGGGAGTCAAATTGCTTATGTCAGATATACCGCACTTCGCTGCTGGGCGGCTCCGTCAGTTGGCTCCTTGGAGGAATGTTCCCCTAAGCGTGCCCTACTCACACCTGCCATCAGTGGCGTCTTTTATCACTACATTGGCTGCCCTCTGTCAGGTGATTGTGTGATGTAATCATGCAAAAGCATAACTGTGTAAACAGATCCACGATGACAAACAGCATGGAACTGAGGTTTACCACCCGGGTTACAGAAAGATTCTGTTTCTGTACAAGGTTGCAGATCTGCAGACAGGTGTTGAAACGTGTTTCTGACAGTCATGACTCCAAACCGAGAAGCTTCAACACAGACAATGAAAATCCACCAGCACACTCCACCTCCTCCTCCTCCTCCTCCTCCTCCTCCTCCTCTCCGTGTGAAAGAGGCTTTTACGTTTGAATTTTTCATGCTCCCTGTTGTCTCATGTTGTTGATGCATAAAAACAGTCATTAATCAGAAGTAGGAAAGTTTGGATGAACATCAGACTGCATTTACAGTCGAGTTTACTAAAGACAAAAACAGGAAGTTCAACATGTTTTGGATGTTGTGAGGAAGAGGAGGAAGATGCTGCATTGATCTTGAAGGAAACAGCTGAATAACGGGACGACAAATTGTAATCTGATCATAGATATTATGATCAGCAGCTTTATGATGAGGACAGACTTTTTTGCACATCGCAGAGAAGCGATCCAGAGACTCGGCCTTTATCAGATAACTCAACACACCTTTAATGAAGCACAACATGATCATGAAACTTTATGAACAGATATACAGTAAAAAGATACACACAACCACATTACATGATGTCACACATCCCTGTGGTGAGACCCAGAAGCGGATAGATAGAGGAGGAGTTGAATAATGTGACCTGACGGAGAGACACTCAGCTGTCAGAGATTCCTTTTAACGCTCACAGAGGAAGTTTGATTTTCCGAACCTCCAGACTTTTACCGGAAGGTTCCACCAGGGAACCACCAGAAAACTCAGATCATATCGCCCTGAAGAGCTCAGTGCTAGTTAAACTTTAAACTGAAGGACTCATGTCAGGATTTTATTCAGGAAAATGTTTACAACAACCGTTTCCACGGAGACTATGTTTTTCTGTGGATATGTATTTCTTCAAGCCATCGTCACAATCACCTCCCAGTTAAAAACACAGAATGACATTTCGGTGATGTGACCGATGAGTGAGTGTGTGTTCTGTGATGCTGTACAGTTAAAATTTTAACGCTGTGTTTTTAATAGGGGGTACGTTAATATATTATTGTATTAATGCATTAATCAATTAACACAGACAAATATTTTATTGCAGCATCCCCAACTTCCGTAAACAGGGTTGTCACCAGATGCTGCGCATGCGTGCTGCCTTTGCTACTATCCGCAGTGCTTCGCCTATGATTCACCTGTACTTCCCCGGCATATAGTTCCCTGTTGAATGCCGCCTGTCAGTCTTTTGATGTGAAATCCGCTTCTCGTTTGCACTCGATCAGAATGTGCAGGTCACGAAACATAATTGGAAAAAATGTCTGTTTTTTGGTTCACTTTCGCCAAGTGATGCTATTGGAAGCACACAATTACAGCAACTATGCTAAGCTAAGCTAAAGTCAGTGCTGCGAGATTCAGAGAATGACTGGGTCAGCTAGAAAACGCTTCTGCCCACTTGTCCAATTCAGGGGACTGCAGGGGGGGGGGGGGGCTCAGTTTCACCCAGAGGTGGTATATGCCTTTAAGGGATGAAATAAAGCGCAGCTCCACAGAATATTCTGCCCTCTGAATATTTACATTGGACAATGTGTCAGTGTTTGCGTGATAAAGTTGCTGATTGCGTTTGAACACAAAGAACTTGCTGAGATTTGGCCAAGGATTTCCTTCATCTCTTCTACAGGAATTCAACCCTCAGCCTCCTCCATCTCCAACTCCTGCTCAGCACAATCATCATCATCAGTGAGATTTCCTTTAAGTTGACGATATGACGAACAATCCATAACATTTGACACAAAACCTGCTCAGGTTGATTTTTGTCCTCCTGCATTTCATGTTTACTCACTAATGGGGAAGATTTCCAAAGTAGTGAAGTAAATTACTTGGGTCAAAATGTACTGGAGTAAAAGTAAAATGACCTATTTCAAAAATTACTAAAAAATTACAAATTACTATCAAAAACTACTCAATTACAGTAACTTGAGTAAATGTAATTAGTTACTTCCACCTCTGTTGATATATCATTTATTTCTAGAATATGGAGAAGTTCTCAATAAGCCCTTCTACTATAGGGTCTCTCACCCCTTAATGCTGTTGATTCCTTTTTGTTTACTTTTAAAAAACTGCTGTTTGTCTGTTCCAGCATGATGGCTGGAAATTCACCATCAATATTGCTCCTTCTGTGTTTAGCAGGTTCATACAGCTTTGAAATTCATCCTGCTGACTTGTTAATCTTTAACAAATAAGCCCTGAAATTTTCATCCTTCTATGTCATAAATATGGGATTTTATTACATAAACCTTTTATCGTGATCTTTAGTTCTGAATAATTAAAACAAGATTTTAACAATGGACATGATGGAACTCCTTTGTGTTTTTTGTTGTTGTTGTTGTTTTGTTTGTTTTTTTTATTGTTTCTGCTGTGAAATACTCATGTTTATCAGAGCTAGAGACAATTTCAACATATTTCATTCCATTATTCTAGTTCCAGGAGGTCACCGATGCTAATGCTAGTGTAAGTCAATAGGAATCTGCTAGCCTGTCATTAAAACCAATTTTATCCACTGAACATCCGAGGCAAATCATTTATAACTTAAGACTATTTGTGTAAATGCCGTGTAAATAGAATAATTTTATGAATAAAACTAACCTTCATTTAGTTGCATTTTGATTGTTGCTGCTGAGACACTTTACAAAGTTTTACTTCCTGTATTTGCCAGCAGAGTGATGTCATCTGCTGCTACGTGCATGGAGGAATTTGATTACACACATATACAGTCAAAACATCTGAAAGGCATGAGGATATGTCGAATTTTGAAGACAATTTATGACTTTTTTCATCAAACTTACTGTCACCATATCTCCATGAACTGGAATACACTGACAAAGGTAGTAACACAACCACCCAGAAGCAAAGTATATCATTCCACAGCTAGTAAGAAGCTAGTTCCTCAATGTGGAAGGCAAAATTTGTCATACAAAGCTAGTTTTACTTGTTTAACACATTTACCAAGGCATTGACACAGAGAGCCTTGCTGATTTGCTTCAGATGTACTGTGGAGTGGTTAAGATTGGTTTTAATGATAGGCTAGCAGATTCCCATTGACTCACACTAGCATTAGCATCGGCAACCTCCTGGAACTAGAATAACAGAATGAAATATGTTGAAACTGTCTTCAGTGATAAGTAGTATCCTGGCTCACTTGTAAATGAAAGGCAAACTTGCTACCACCTACACCACAAGTGCTGCTAGAAGCACTGCAAATAATGAAATGATTTCTTTCTTCCAAACAATTCATGAGTTGCATTACCGCCACTTACTGGTAGGGAGTGTGAACTGTCACTCATTTAATGATGTCACTCTCTGACCCTGACATCTGATTGGCTAACCCAGGGTTTCCCAACCCTGGTCCTCAGGGACCCCTGCCCTGCATGTATTCCAGGTTTCCATCTCCACCACACCTGATTTAGATCAACTCAACTGCTCATCAACTTCTTTGCAAGCTGCTAACGAGCCATTCATCTGAGTCAGGTGTGTTGAAGTAGGAATATCTGGTTGGAAAAAAAAAGAAAGTTATCCTTTAAAGGTTGAATATGGAACATTTTTATTAAAAGCTATATTTTTTCAAAAATAATACCTCCACAGGTCGTTTGGGGGGTGTACAGAATGAAAGTACAACGTTTCCCTGAAAAATTATATTTAGCCTAAAAATAATTATAAAATAAATTTTGACGGGTTCGATAATGGCATTTTATTTACGTCTATAAGCCAATACACGCCGCCATTGCAGGTTGCCAAATACGATCTCTGTGTGGACACAATATTTCGGTCATAGTCAGGCTTGTACAGGGGAAAACCGTAGAGACGACGAGTGAAGCAGCTGCTTCAGAGCCCTGGAGATGTTGTTATCTGTTTCTGAGGAGAAGTGACCTGAAAAGAGCAAAACCTGGAGTAAATTTAGGTGAAGACTTCACTAAATGGACCCACATAAACGTTTTCCACGGAGTAAAACACGGAATTGGCGACTTTTCTCCTGGATCGGTAAGCTAGCTTGTTTGCTAACATGGCTAACGTTAGCTGTCAGTTATAAACTCCTGTGAGTTACTTGTTGGACATGATGCAGACTGTTGGTCACTTGCGTTTCGGCAGTGAGTCTGGCATCCCAGCGGCTGGAGTTGTTTTTCTGCCGTTGCAACTACAACCTAGACACATGTGATGTCGCTGTTCTGTCCGTATTCCATATTCAACCTTTAAGTGGTACTGCAAGTAGTACTGCTGCTGCATGACTGCAACAAGACCCTAGTCTGCAAAATAAATTTGATAATGTCAAATATTTTATGTTTTTTCCTAAAAGCAATACAATGACTCACATAATCAACACATACTGTAACAGAACGAGTGCAACAGTTACTGCGTTGCAAGTATTTCTATTATCTTAAACTTACCCAGCCATGCGAGCAGTTTGCTGTAAAAATGGTAATGTTTTACAGATTTACGATGATCCAGGTGTCGTACGTCATTCTTCTTGCTTTGACCTGGCTCAGCAAAACTTCAGACCGCAGCACACAAAGATGTATTTTATCATTTGAACATGACCATTTCTGACATAGTTGTAAGCATACAGCTATTTCTTTGCTCTGAGCTTCTCTTTGCTGGACAAACATGGTGTCTAGATCAGATGTCCAGCCACTCCACCGTCTGCAGCCTGGAAGATCTTTGTGCCTTTCCTGTAAGGTGTCTGGATCAGCCAGCCTGCTTCCATCTGCTAGCCCTAATTTACTAAAGTAGCTGTCACAGTCCATAGAGTGAGTGTCTGGACATATACTCTCCATTTACAAATATAACGAGCAGCACAAAGTGCTTTACATAATGATGAACTCTGTTGCTGAAAAACGCAGACTTGTTTTTTTCCCCATCAAATCTAAAACTACAAGCCCATCCTTCATGAACTCTGTATCACTGATCATAAACAGCTCCTTCATACTGACAATGCCTCTCAGAAAGCTCTTTAATCAGAAGGAGGAAGCCTCAGAGATCTGTGGGTTCCTGCTGCAACCTGCTGCAGGACCATAAATTCAGGACTGGACAGGAGGATGGAAACAAGGGAGCCATGCAGGAAAACAAATTATATGAGGCAGCGATTACAGTATGTTGGTCCCTGGAGTGAAGAAGATAATATCACAGTAAACTACACTGCGAGGTGAGGATGATGGACGTCTAAATTAGTCCAAGAAGCAGCAGCAGAAGAGGAAGCTGCAGGAGAGGCTGTCAGAGCGTTACACCCAACCTCATTATGACATTCAGTGAACAGGTCAGAGAGAAGCAGTTTCCTCCAAGAGCCAAGAGGAGGGTGAATTACTGCTGAGAGGACATAAAAACAAATATTTAGAATCCCTGGAAACTACATGAAGATTTGTCCTGGCTGTTTTTCATTTATTTATTTAAAAGAAGCTTAGCTTAAGAATGTCAGAGGAAGCCCCAACACAACTAACCGGCTCATTTAATCTTTGTCTTGTTCTAAAAAAGATTCAGAAAGTTTAGATTAGTGATGAGTCATGTATGAATTGTTGGATGCTAGGGCTGGGACGATTCGTCGACGTAACCGATTACGTCGACGCAAAAAATAAGTCGACGCAAAATATGCGTACCGATGCGTCGTCAGACCAAAACAAAGATGGCGGCGCCATGCGACTTCAGACTAAAACAAAGATGGCGGCGCGATCTCCGCGAGTGGCTCTTCCAAGTTTCCAAAGTGTAAGGCAGTGAAGGCCCACACTCGTTTATTGAAGGTATAACTATATGGCGAATCCGAAGCCTAATGAGACATGAGACAACTTCCGTGAGATCGACGCCATGTCTTCAGACACGTCAGGCATGTTTGAGACGGTCAGTATGAAGCACGAGCTCCATCTGCTGGCCGTGGGTGGAACTGCAGCTGATGCCAGGAGCTGTCTCGTCTCTGACTGAATATAATTAAAGTCACGTTCTCAACCTCATGTTCGTGTTTCATCTGTTGGTAATAGTATTGTGTAGTCACTTCTGGGATAAATAAAGCATTTTTAATTTCATTTCCAAGTGATTGGCACCCGTATTTAGCATTAACAGAATAAAGATGAAGATGCACTTTTTCTGGAAGCTAGACCCATGTTCAATATAGATGTTCAACTCTGAATGTTTACTTATCTTCATTATCTTTTGTTGGAAAATAATATCTGTCTTAGCTTAAATCCTCCAAGTTTACATGATCATATTATTTCAATAATGACTTTATTATTATTATTTTCATGTAAATGAAAGAATTAAAAGCCTGTTTTTCAGTCCGCTGTGTTTTCAACAGAAATTTTACATTCTGTTGGTTCATGAAAAAGTCCATGACAGGCTGCTGCTCCCACTGCCTTTTTATTCATGCTCTTTTTTACATTTTAGATATCTATTTCAGCATATATAAATTGCTGTCTGTCAATTTATGAGGAGATAATCGATAATCGAATCGAATCGAGTCGAATCGAGCTAAAAAAGTGAATCGTTAGATTAATCGATGCATCGAAAAAATAATCGATAGATTAATCGTTTAAAAAATAATCGTTTAACACAGCCCTATTGGATACGTGAGAATCACTTTACTTACTCATAAACCACATTTACTGACCTCTCCCTGCTACATCTAAGAGACCAAACAACACAGTGGTGCAACTGTTATTCTCACGAGATTTGTATAACATGTCAAGGTAATCATTCTATTTATGGGAAAAGCAACAGTTTGTATTTCTTGTTTTAAATAATTCCCAATTTCTCTGCTAGACCATCACCTGCATCCCTCCTCACTACGAGCTGTAAATGAATGAAAAACACATGTAGCTCATAGCAGGCCGACCCCAATCACAGAGGTCATATATGAATCAGTGGCTTAGAGCGCAGCCTCAACATGTATAATCACTCACTTCTACCTCAGGAACAGCCACTCCAACTTACAGCTGGAGAAGTGGGAAGACAGACAGGTGAGCTGTAGTACTCCCATCCATCCATCCAGGGTCCAAAATTAACAGTCGCCAGGCACCAAATGCAAGTAAATTTTCCGTTTGGCGAGTAAATCTCAGAGGTCTATCCACCACATGGCGAGTAAATGTTTCTATCAAATTATTCATGTTTTTTAATCTTCATTTTGCTGGATTTCTTCTTTATGTTGCTCTACCGTTTACATGCTTCATCAACGCGCGTGTTCACTAACACAGACCTGTGGACATGGGACTCCCCACCATGTTACCTCCGTTTACTAACAAGTAGCATTTAGCTCAGGCTAATTAAGCAGCGCGAATATGTGGTGACTTTTAGCAGGAGCTAGTCAGCCTTCCGTAAGAAAGCATGGTGAACTAGAGAATAAACCAGCAGGATTTACACACCTGAGAAGTGGAGCTTTGGAGAAGTCGCAAGACACCGGCTGCCCTAGCCTGAGTCCGCTCCATTGACTGCAAGTACCCCTGCCTCCAGCTTGCAGGAGACGAATATCAGGCGGTGCTGGACATCCGATGGGCGTGACCAGATAGTGAGGTTAAGGTTAGGGCTTAGGGATAGGGGGAATGGTTAAAATAAACGACTATAAACGGTAATATGGGTGGAGTCGGTCGTCCGGCTCCGCCCAATATCCATCTCCACCTCGTCCCGCAAGCCGCAGGCGGGACCTTCTCATTTACTGCCCTGGTGACTGAGTGGCAAGTTTGGGTGGAGTTTCACTCATCCGCTCAGATCCAACGTCGTGTTGTTCCAACTTGATAAATAATGTTGATATGCGGCCTTTATTGAAGCTCAGTAGATAAGTTTAAGCATAGATTCTGTTCAGCTGCAGCAGCAACATCATGTCACAGTCCCCCTGCTTTGTCCTTATTTGTTAAGAGACCTCCAGTGGATCTCTGTTTACACTTAACTACAGCCTGAAACAGATGTGTGCAAACTTATCATTTATTATGAACTTTTTATTCCTTTTAATTATCATTTTGATATAATTTTTTGTTGTTAAAGGAGCTGTATCATGCTTTTCAAATGTTCCAAAAGTCAAATACAGGCATTTATAAGCTAAATATGTTCCCATCGCCACAATAGAAACTAATTTGGTATAAATGTTTTTTTTGTTTTTTTTTATGTGTCTAATTTCCAACACAGAAGTAAGATGGCTGACTGTACTGAACCACGGAGCTCTCGACCAATTGCAACATGTTTTATGCTCATTTCATGACGTCGCCCCGGAAGAGACACAGATTCTGACGGGTCACAGAATTGGTTTTAGCACCGGCAGCTTCGGCACTCACATGGATGTTATTTGTATTGATGGATAATCGGACTTCGATCGACGGGATAAAATGGAGCAGCCTGTTATGGAGCTGTATGCGCTCGACCCAGAGTCTGATATGGAGTTTGATGTACAAGCAGTACCACAGAAGTACCAAAGAGACCCCTGACCACACAGTAAATTCGAAAACAAATCATAGGCTAATACTTAGCACTGAGCTGAGAGACATTTTTCACTCACCGGTGCTGTTGTCTGTTCATGAGGTGTTTTTATGGTGGGAACTGCGTCAGGTTTCAGAAGTAATCCCAGAGAAAAAAAAAACACTTTACTGCCTGAGATTCGGGAAGTTGTCAGGAGTGAAGTTCACACACAAAGTTGAGTTTTTTTTCTGCTCCTGAAGATATAATCCAACCACTTCTGGCAAGTCGATTCGTCCAGTACAACAAATAAACTCCCACGCTGAACACAACCACATTTTCCCCAACTTGCCATCCTCTAGAGCTTAAAAAAAAAAAAAAAAAAAAAAAAAAAAAAAAAAAACTTTTCTCCTGAACTCTGGAGAAAACGTCTTTTAGCTGATGGCTGCTTGTCTCAGAGGAAATCTTCCTGCAGGCTGTTAGTTTCTTCCTCAGAGAGTGTGTATAGGTTAGGATTCTCTAAGAGTTTCTGTTGAACAAAGAGGGCGTCTTGCTACGATGCTGCGCATGCTTATTCGACGCTTCGTGATTGGTGCCACCTCGTTGCGTATACCGGTGTCAGTCAGTTATGTTGAGGAAGCTAAAGCTTGGCCTGAATATTCATATATATTACTCAAATATGCACAAATGAAGAAAAAAACGACTTAAATGAAGTTTTTTATGAGGAAATAACACAGTAACATGCTGAAAAGCTCTTAAAGGTTGAATATGGAATATGGACAGAACAGCGACATCACGTGTGTCTAGGTTGTAGTTGCAACGGCAGAAAAACAACTCCAGCCGCTGAGATGCCAGGCTCACTGCCGATACGCAAGTGAGTAACAGTCTGCAGCAGCATGTCCAACAAGTAACACAGAGGAGTTTATAACCGACAGCTAACGTTAGCCATGTTAGCAAACAAGCTAGCTTACCGATCCAGGAGGAAAGTCGCCATTTCCGTGTTTTACTCCGTGGAAAACGTTTATGTGGGTCCATTTAGTGAAGTCTTCACCTAAATTTACTCCAGGTTTTGCTCTTCTCAGGTCACTCCTCCTCAGAAACAGATAACAATATCTCCAGGGCTCTGAAGCAGCTGCTTCGCTCGTCGTCTCCACGGTTTTTCCCTGCACAGGCCTGACTATGACCGAAATATTGTTTCCACACAGAGATCGCATTTGGCAACCTGCAATGGCGGCGTGTATTGGCTTATAGACGTAAATAAAATGCCATTATCGAACCCGTCAAAATTTATTTTATAATTATTATTAGGCTAAATATAATTTTTCTGGGAAATGTTGTACTTTCATTCTGTACACCCCCAAACGACCTGTGGAGGTATTATTTTTTTAAAAATATAGCTTTTAATAAAAATGTTCCATATTCAACCTTTAAAAGTCCATTTTTCATGATAGGGCTCCTTTAAAGCATCTTTCCATCTGCAAATGCTTTCCCCTCCATTTAAGCAGCAAAAAGTTGTGAAGGGGGTTTCAAAACATTTAAACAAATCAAAAAAGACTGGGAGACACTGTCAGATCTCCTTATTGCCCAACTGTGTTCTCCAGAGATCATGGAGTAACTATGCTCCCACCAGGTTGTAATGCTGCAGGACTGTCAGGACCAGGACGCCAGATTTCATTGACTTGATGTGACAGCACCAAGTAAAGAATGAGGAGCCTGACCAGGAACTTTCAAATAAATAAATTCAGAAATGACCAGTTTACTAAGTATGAATGTTTTTCTTGTTCTTGTTGATTCTTCAGTTTGCATCCGGCGTAATACTGTATACAGCCTAAAGATATGTGTGTAAAATAGTTTAATATTTTAGTCGGTAAAAAATATGCTTGGCCTGTGGATTTTTTAAAGGATTGATGACATAGCAGTTAAAAACTAGTTTATGTTGTTGGCATTACTGCATATGAAAATACTCCAAAGAAAAAAACGGCATTTTTTACAGCGGAGTATTGTTTTGAAACGCCAGACCTCACTTCCTCAGTAATGCAGTTGGGTCCGGTGATGATATGGAGCTTTACCCGGAGACCACGTTGACTTCATTTTGATTGGCTACACCTTATTTGGCTATGACCTTATATGGAGAATCTAGGTCAAGCTGCGGTCGGAGTTTGCTAAAGGCTAACTGCTAGCAACGTGGGCACTTCAGACAGTGTGAGCTACGTTTATCAGACAAGACAGCATTTAGAAAATAAATGAACTTACAGGTAATGACAAGGTTGTGGCCCCCTCCCTCAGTGTTGCTGCAGAAGTTTGCTTTTTAATCCATTTGTTTGAAAACCCAGACCTGACTGCACAGAAGTTACTACTCAGCTACACACATGCAGCTGAATCAGACAGGGAGGGGGAGCGGGGAGCTAAGCAAACGGTGCATAGACCGTTAGAAGAGAGGAGGGGGGGGGGGCTGTTTACTTGATAGTGTGCTCTTATTGGAGCAAATGAACTACGTAAGGTGATAGAACTACGTAGAATGATAGGCTGCTGTCTGATTCAACTGTTTCTGAGCAGAGAGACAAAGCTGACAGACCATAAACAGGAACTTTGATTCTCACTCTGGACATTCACATGGCCTCATCAGTGCACAACAGATCATATTATACACCGAAAACCCCAGAAAAGTGAAATTTGATGTCATGGCACCTTTAATCTCAATTTTAAGTTTCCAGTCCCACCTCCCAGCATCAGCTTCCAGCATTAGTTCCCAGCATCAGTACCAGCTCCCAGCATCAGCTCCCAGCATCAGTCAGACCAGTATATATGTTCATTTCTGCTCCATGAACCAGACAGGAAATGAATCTCCAGGCTCTGCTAGCTTCTCTGTTCTGGCTTACCATCAGACATTAACGCCTTTAAATGAGGAGCGCTCCAGACTTGTAATAAGAGAACAGCTGGAGCGTTTACTTAGATTACTCAAAATGACACTTTAACTTTAATTCTGTTTAATTTTGGCCAGGATATTTTATTTCATTTTTCTACTTTTCAAAAATTGAAATACACTAAATAATTTTTTTCCCAGATATTAATAGAGTTTACAACATTAATGTGTATTAATGTCTATTCCACCACAACTAATTAAATAAATTCTTTTTAAAAAGTTATTAAAATACAGTTAATTGAGATAAATTAATTATAAGGCCTCTAATTAATTAGATTAATTTTTGTAATTGTGTCCTGCCCCTAGTTGTAACTTCCTGTGTTTTTGTAAGTATTTACAAAAATTAATCTGATCAAGACTTTTTCTCAGCATTCTTCAGGTAATCAGCTGATTCTTCCTGACATCTTTAAAAACTGTTACATCAGCAAGCATCAGTTTATTTCTGAATGTTTCCTGAAACATGTTTTGTGTCTGTCAGATGGGCACTGTGTCTTTAGGGTGATGTTTTGTTACCTGCTGTTGTTTCCTCTGTGATTTAATGAATGAAATGTAGAAACTTAATAATCAGAATTCTTGTGGGAAAACAAAGCAGGAAATAGCTGAGCCCCATAAACCTGCAGGAATGTTTCAGCTCTGTGTTCCTGTTAGCGTCTGAACATTTTCCACCTTTCCCACACCTTCTGTGGAGGAACTGCAGCGTCCTGCTGCTTCCTGTGATGAAGTCAGTAAATTACAGGCCTCCAGCTGCAACGTTATGGATTAACACGCTCCATTCACTCTGTGATTTACAGCGCCAGCACAAATATATGATAGCTTTAACACAGAGCACTCAAAGCTGCCGCTGGAGTTCAGCTGGGCCCCAAACCAAACTCCATTTCACCTAATTAGATGTGATTGCACAATTGAGCGGCACCAAACAGGTCCGGGTCTGGCGAAAGCTGCGGCGACAGGAAGCAGAAACATCTTCAGCAGACATCCATTACGGGCTGGCTGTTTCTGGCAGCTGCGGGAAGAGATCATTTCTCAGAGAAAAATGGAGCGTTTGGCTTCGTGTCAGGAAAACCGGCGTCGATCAGCTCTGAGCTGAGGCGTCACTCTGAGCCATTATCATGCTCCAGAGCTGCAGGAACTGAAGGGAAAAAAGACAGAACTGCTCGCCTTTAACTGCACCTTAGACTCTAAACTTCACACACTTATAACTCATCTTAATATGTTTTACATTCAGATTCACAATCTTTATTGTCAGAGCAGAGAAATGAAATTGTGCTGGCAGCCTCCATCCTATCTAAAAATAATAAAATGACTTTAAATTAACATCAGGAAAAATCAGGTAACTACCTATGAGTTGTAAAATCACCTAAGTAAGAGCATCAAATCATACCATAAAGGAGAACGGGACATTTTTTATTCTAAAGGTGAAAGCGAAGTCCTTCCGTGCGTTGCCATCTGCAGGTAGTCCACCACCTGAGAGAAGAAACACTGTAAACTCTATCAAGTTAAATTTACTTGAAAATACTGAGGAAAGCGATTATCTTGTAAAAAAGTAAGTAAATAAACAAACAAATCCTAACGCTTTTTGAAGTTGTGACTGCTTACTATATCTTAGTATAGCTAAATTCAAATCAAGCTGTTACAACTTAAAGGCGTTGTAGAAGATGTTTCTTTAAACAATTTTTGCATTATTTGATGAAATCGAGTTCACTACCTCGTACACTATGGTTAATTAAAAGCTTTAAGTATATGAATGATATAATACATTAGCTGTGAAAGTAATGGGGCTAAAAAAACATCCACCGTCCATCCATCATCTCTGCATTCTTTACATTACTCATTTGTCTATTGGCCCATCAATCACAACAGTAGGAATAGTGATTGATGGTCAATTCAACGGGTAATAGGCAAGACTGATCAATGAGAGTGATTGGTTAGAGTAATACTACGTGCCGGAAGCTGCGTGCTCTCGTCTGATGTTTACAGCAGATAGCTAACATCATTCTGCTAGCAGTTAGCGGCGTTCAGACAACGACATCTGTTTTACTTGAGTTTGTGACATGTTGGAGAATCGGTACCTGCTCTGCTAAACACCGGAGTGCCTCGTGCACGTAATTCTGTGGCCGGAGGAGGGAGCTGTGAATCTAGCAGGTCTTGCGCACGCGCATTATTCAAAAACTCACTAACAGTCTCTGCTTTCTGAAATGCTGAAAACATCTTCTCTACTGTCTTTAATACTGTAAGTCACAAGAACTTCATATTTTCTGCCAAAATAAGTGGGCATTGCTTGAAAGTTGTCATGGCCTGAACTTTCTTTACTTTAATGAAAGCAAGACTGAGGATTGTTTTTAGCCCTGATGTCTGCAATGCCTCTCCCATTCATCTGGGCCGTCTGGACCAGTATTTGAAGCCTGTGGTTACTAACTTGGGGGTCCAAATGGACAGTTTGTTGAACCAGGATAGTTATGTCAAGGCTACAGTGAAAAGTAGCTTTTTTCAATTAAGGCGGCTAGCTAAGGTCAAGCATTTTCTTTCTAAGCATGATTTGAAATATTATTACATGCGTTTATCACTTCCTTGATTATTGTAATGCCCTTTTAATCAGGTCCTCACAAAGCACTTATCCCAGCTGGAACTGGTCCAAAATGCAGCAGCGAGTTTACTGACCGGCACCCGTAAGCGTGCGCACATCACTCCTGCCCTGGTTTCACTGCACTGGCTACCCGTTGCTTTTAGGATTCAGTTTAAAATTCTGTTATTTGTTTTTAAGGCATTAAAGCAACCCTTACCGATGTTGCATTCTTACACTATTTTTCTAACAGGGTAAAATGCTATGAATGAGGTAATGGAACTCTAAAATACAAGACAGACCCACCATTAATCAAAATAAAATATTATTCCAATCTCTAAATACTCAATGAAAACTCCAACCAATCCTTGAAGTGGGGTGCACCTCTAGGATTGTCCAACGGACCTGCCTGTCAGACCTTTAATTCTGCATTGGGAGGTGGAGGGAATGAAGGGGTGTGTCTTAGGAGTGAGGCGGGACTGTTTATATTCAAATAATCTTGCTGTGCTTTCTGAAATGCAAGGTCGGTAAAGGTTGCTTTAAATGCCCTTGCCCCGCCTTACCTCTCCAAGCTCCTGCATTCTCATGCTCCAACCAGGTCCCTCAGGTTGGCTAACCAGCTTCTCCTGACTGTTCTGAGAACTCGGAGAAAGCATAGAGGTGATAGAGCCTTTGCAGTTCTCTCCCATTGCAGGTTAGGCAGGCTTCCTCACTGCCAGGATTTAAGAGCCTCCTAAAACCCATCTCTTTTTCCTGGCATTCTACACCTCTTAAGAAAGTTTTTATGTTTAACTTTGATCTTATTGTTTTTATTGTTTAAATGTTTTGTTCTTATTTTTTCTTCTGCCTTTCACTGTTTCTGGATTCTATTTTGAAGTATTATGCGTATTCTGTTGTACAGCACTTTGTATGCCGTACTTACTGTGGTGAAAGTGCTCTTGAAATAAAGTTGGATTGGATTGGATGAACTACATTAATGGCAGGGATGCCAAAGGTGGGACCCACCAATTTGTTGTCAAGACTATACTTTCTGCAATTCGCTTTTAACAATCCACTTCTCTCAAGGTCTCATGGCAAGAGCAGCACATTGGTCTCAATACAACCCTCCACTCCAGTTATACTGGAATATTCACGATTTCGCCATTGCTACATGGTTTTGTACATATTCTTATGGTTAGGCAGGGAGGGAGTCACGGACTACATGGACATTTTAAATGTACTCTGTAATAAATGGGAGGCCAGTGAAGCTGAATCAGTGAAGGGGTGACAGGTGAGAATTTGCAAGATTTTGTTGTCAGCCATGCAGCAGCAATCTGGACCAACTGAAGACGCTCCTGTTTTTTTTAAAATTATTATTATTATTATTTTTCTTTAACATGTACCAAGAGAATTGAAATAATGGAGACATGATGAAATACCAGTATCCGTACCAGAGGTGGGAATTGTTGAGTCAACAAGTCTTTCCCATGTCATGTTTTTGTTCTGCCCAGCCTTTGAACCAGGTGAGTCAAATCAGCCTAATTTCATTGTGCTGATTGGACTGACCTGTTTCAGTAACTGTGCAGAACAAATATGACATGGGAAAGACTTGTTGCCTCCACAATTCCCATCTCTAACCCATACCCTCCTCGTCCTCACCCTTACCAAAAAGTAGCATATGCAAGTATGCTTTAAGTATACTAACTTAAAACTTTAAATAAGACATACTTTCAGTTTACTATTTATGTACGAATCAGAAATATACTTAACAAAGTTTACTTAGCATTTACTAATAAATATACTAGAAGTTTAACATATTTAGCCTATACTTATATTTAAACTTTAGAACAATATACAGTACTTTGATACTATGAATGTACTACTATTAAAGAAACCAATATGTTTGAAAATGTACTAAGAGTTTAAATGTTACTGGACGATTTGGTGGAGTCAAATAAAACACCTGAATCTATTTTTGACATAAATTATGTCATAATTTTTTTAAATCAGCATTAAAGGTGAAATAGAAGTATAATAAGGGAAATTTCAGTACATTTGAAAATGTATTTTTAAACACTAAACAGTGGACTATAAGTGTATTATCAGTAAACTCATAGCAAACCTAAAAGGTTACTTTCTGTATACTTCAAAGTCTACTTCATTGCTACCAACTTAGCAACTTTGTTGCTATATTTAGCAACTTTTCAGACCCCTCTAGCGACTTGTTTTCAAAAAAAGCACCTAGCGACAAATCTAGCGACTTTTCCTGGGGATCATGGAGACAGATAAAGGTTATATTGCTCCACCCGTTCATCGGGTGCTGCCTACCATCAGCCCCTCCCTCCCTGATTCCCGGCACTCACTCAATGCTCCCGCTGTCCCTTTGCAGACAGCAGCCCTTCTGAGCTGCTGTGAGATGACCACGCCTCCTCATCCAGATTATTTCCCATGATGCCTTGTGGCACAACTGGGTCTTCTTTGCACCATGACTCAAATGTGTATGTCACCACTTCAGTACCCTTGTTGATGAACAATGTAACATGTCAAAAATAAGCAAATGTTGCCACCCAATGATACCTTGCATGAGTGGAATGGACTGCTTCTTTTGGTGATGTTAGTCAGCCACTTCTGATGATTATTTTTTTTTTTAAACATATATTTATTTCACATTTTGTTAATTTACAAGTGAACAAGGAACAAGGGGGCACATAAAAAAAAAGAAAAGAAAAAAAAAGCAATAAGTAAGAAAATTAAATTAAGATGATCCATAGACATGTATGCACACATACATTCATTATTATACATCCATATACGAATGTACACAACACATACATATGCATCTCTACGCATACAACCATACACACACAATTGCATACTTACACATGTAAAGGTCACAAGTGTTCAAAAAACTAAATCAGGATTTATTTAAAAAAAAAAAAAAAAAAAAAAAAAAAAAAAGTATATATACATATATAAACAAATATAGTCAGTTTAGCACATCATTCCAGCCATCTACTTCAAAGTCATTCTTTTTAAGGAAACTAGAGAAAACCCTCCAGATTTTCCAAAACTTGTCAAGCTTATTTTTGTGGTATAGCTTATCTTTTCTAGAGCCAGGTAAAAGGACATCCCTGTTAACCATTGGGAGGTAGTACAAGGTTCTTCCTTTTTCCATGAGCAGGCTATACATCTTTTAGCTTCCAGAAAACAAATATTGAGTAAGGATTTTTCATTTTTGGAGGTTGCAAAGTTGTCCGGATAAATATTTAGTAAACATAATTTTGGTTTGGGAGGTACTTCTTTGCCAATAATTTGGCTGGCCAGGTTCAACACCCTTTCCCAAAAAGAGAATATCTGAGGGCATTCCCACATGCAATGAAACAAGGTGCCTCTTTGTTGCTTACATTTAATACAAGTATCTGGAATATTTGGGTTAAAAAGGTGCAGCTTACTTGGAGTTATGTATTGTCTGGTTATCCATTTGTATTGTAGTAATTTAGAATTTGTATTCACAGTTTGACTTTGAGCTGTAAGACAAGCTCTGGCCCATTCTTCCTCTGTTAGATTTTCTTGTATATCTGATCTCCATACTTGTAATATGTTTTGTGATGATTCTTTGGATTTATTTACAAACATATTATAAAGAAAGGTCACCCGCCCCTTGGAGTCTGAAAATCTCAAAGAAAAGTCTTCAAGAGCAGATAGTTGGGGGAGTTTTAACTTACTGCCTTGCCTGGCCAGTACAAAACTTCTCAGTTGGAGATATTTAAAGAAGTGTTTAGATGGCAGTCCATACGTGGCTTTAAGTTCTTCAAAAGACATGAAAGTATGACTGTCTTTAAAGAGGTCAGCTATTTTAGCTACACCTCGGGATGCCCAAATTTTAAACCCACTGTCAGCTCTTCCAGGCTGAAACTCATCATTACCAAAGATAGGAGAAAATTGTGATAATTTGGAAGTCTCTCCTAAGTATTCCAGAGCACTGTGCCAGATCATTACTGTATTTTTGAGGAAGGGGTTTTGGGTCTGTTTAATTAATTTGTTTTTGTTGGCTGAATATATATATAGATTCAAAGGAACATTAATTGAGTGAGATTCTATTGAAACCCAAGCAGGGGGATGATCCTTTACAAAATAAAATATTCCTGCTGTGATTTGAGCAGCCCAGTAATACCACTTAAGATTTGGTAGCTGTAATCCACCTCTATCATATGGTAGGTATAACAATGTGAGCCTGAGCCTGGGACGCCTGTTGTTCCAAATGAAGGAGGAGAAGAGCTTTTCAAGTGACTGGAAAAAAGAGAGCGGGGGAGCAAGTGGAATAGACTGGAAAAGATACAAATATTTCGGTAAAATTGACATTTTCAAAACATTGATGCGCCCGATCATTGACATAGGTAATCTTGTCCACCTGTTTATGAGCTCTGTAACTCTCTCTGTTAAAGGATTGTAATTCATTGGGATAATTTTATCAATGGTAGGAGTGATCTTCACACCCAGATACACAAAACCTTCCAATGAAACCAGAAAAGGAGTATGAATTGGAGGGCTGAGTCGCTCATTTTCATTCATAAATAATATCACTGATTTGGAGCTATTTATTTTGTAGCCTGCAAAGTCCCCAAAGGTATTTGTGAGGGAAAGTAAAGTAGGTAAAGTCTGTTTCAAGTTAGAGCAAAACAGAATTACATCATCTGCATATAAAGCTATGCGATGTTCAATATCACCTATCTTTATTCCCTTCAGGTTGGTGTTTTTTCGGATTGCCATGGCAAGTGGCTCAATTGCAAGGGTAAATAACAGGGGTGACAGGGGGCATCCCTGTCTTGTCCCCCGGTGCAGTTCAAAAGGTGTTGAAAATAGCCCATTTGTTAAGACTACAGCCTTTGGGGCAGCATATAGAAGTCGAACCCAGCCAAGAAATTTCTCCCCTATACCAAACCTTTGCAGAGTCTCAAACAGATACAGCCACTCCACCCTGTCAAAGGCCTTTTCGGCGTCCAATGACAGAATGGCAGTGTCTGCACAGCCAGATTTATTAAACACTATATTGAGTACCCTACGTATATTGTGAAATCCCTGTCTACCCTGCACAAAGCCGTTCTGATCAAAGTGAACTATTTCTGGTAAGCTCAGTTCAAGCCGTCGAGCCAGAACTTTACAAAGAATTTTGAGATCGTTATTAAGGAGAGAAATCGGTCTGTAAGATCCACAGGAGGAGGGTGTCTTCCCTGGCTTCAACAACAAAGTAATTACTGCTGTGTTGAGAGAAGGAGGGAGGGATCCATTATCTAAAGACTCACGATACATCTCGAGCAAGGGTGGCATTAGTTTAATTTTAAAGGCCTTGTATATCTCGATGGGAATACCATCCGGTCCAGGGGTTTTTCCCCCTTTCATGCTATCAATAGCCGCAGACAATTCTTCAGCCTCTAGGTCAAGCTCTAGAGCAGCCTGAGATTCTTCTTTCAGGGAGACAAAGTCCAACAAATCAAGAAATTCCTTTTGCTTTTGAAAAGCTGAGGTTGAGTAATCCGAACGGTACAAATTTTCGTAGAAACTTGAAAAAATTTGATTAATTTCTTTAGGGTCATTAATTACCAAACCTTCCTCTGTTTGTATTGTGTTTATTGTTCTTTCAGTTTCCATCTGTTTGATACGCCAAGCTAAAAGCCTGCTAGCTTTACTTCTGATGATTATTGGGCCTTCCAGTAGTAACTTCTCTCTCTGAAGAGTTGGTTACAGTGATCTTATGGTGTGTTCAGACCATGCAAAGGCAGTAGCCAACGCGCGTAGGGGAGGCGTAGAAAACCCTGTGGTGCATTTTGCGTTTTGTGCGTCGAGTTTTGAGTGTTTGACGCACGTCAAGGGCGTCAGACACCGGAGTTGGAAATTCTGAACTTTGGCATCTTGACGCGGGGCGTCGACCAATCAGAGCGAGTCATGACACAGACACACATTTTCTGACAGGAGGGAAAACACCCAGAAGAACCAGGGGAATCTCCTCTCTCTCTCTCTGAAGACAGAGGAGGATAAACTGTGATCTGTGTCCGGTCCCGGTTTCTGAATAGTGGTTTGATGACCTGCTGTGCCGATGGGATGTAATGGGCTTATAATGCTGCCCGGCATTGGGACAGCGGGTTGTTAAACTGGGCCGGATCAGACGGCTGAAAGCGCCCCTCGCCAGCGCAGCTCCTGGAGTAAACAGTGAAACTCATCAGTCTGAACACCTGGAATCATGTGGTGAACCGGTCACAGGGCAGAGATTTCCAATGACGACGTTCCCTAGCTTTATATATCACAGAAAGCCGAGGCGCTCTCTCTTTTCCAACTGCCATGGTGCAGACAGACAGGAAAAAAAAAAAAAAAGGAGGGGCTCCTCCCGAGGCGCATCGAGCGCGGCTTGGCTGGACATCCCTCACTGCGTGTCAGGGGCGCCAAGACGCTGGAAATCAAGCGTCTGACTTTTTAGTGACCCAGCGTCCAGGTTTGGGCATCAGTCGCGATTTTGACGCCCAAATCGCACTTGGTCTGAACACACCGTTAGACTAAAAGGGCGTTGAGAAGTTACCTAGAAGTATACTTTCAGTATACTTTAAAGCAGAGCTTCTCAACCCTGGTTCTCAGGGACCCCTGCCCTGCATGTATTCTAGGTTTCCAACTCGACCACACCTGATTCAGATCAACTCAACTGCTCATCAACGTCTTTGCAAGCTGCTAACGAGCCATTCATCTGAGTCAGGTATGCTGAAGTTGGAATATCTGGAAAACCAGCAGGGCAGGGGGCCCTGAGGACCAGGGTTGAGAAGCACTACTTTAAAGTGTACTTTCTGAAATGAAAAGTAAGCTTGAAGTTTTAGTACGAGTACACTCATAGTTTGCCAGAAGTTTGCTTTAAGTATACTTAAAAGTATACTTTTAAATACTTAAATTGGGCCAATTTAGTCCCAGGAAGTACACTTGATAGTATACTGGTAGTACACTGAGAGCAGTGTTCTTGGTAAATAAAAGTACACTTGGGCGAGTTACTTTAGTAAACTTGAGTATACTTAATGACGTACTTAAGGAATACTTCTTTTTGGTAAGGGCAGCCATGCTGCTGGAGCAGAATGTGGTTCTTTGTGGTCTTGTTGAAAACTGCAAAGATGAAAATCTTTTCAGGGTTTCAAAAGGTTAAGGCAGCAGATGGTGCTGTAAAACTGTGATAAAAGCCTGATCCAACCCCAAACCATCCCAGAACCCTGATCCAACCCCAAACCATCCCAGAACCCTGATCCAACTCCAAACCATCCCAGAACCCTGATCCAACTCCAAACCATCCCAGAACCCTGATCCAACCCCAAACCATCCCAGAACCCTGATCCAACCCCAAACCATCCCAGAACCCTGATCCAACTCCAAACCATCCCAGAACCCTGATCCAACTCCAAACCATCCCAGAACCCTGATCCAACCCCAAACCATCCCAGAACCCTGATCCAACTCCATACATCCCAGAACCCTGATCCAACCCCAAACCATCCCAGAACCCTGATCTAACCTCAAACCATCCCAGAACCCTGGTCCAACCCCAAACCATCCCAGAACCCTGATCCAACTCCAAACCATCCCAGAACCCTGATCCAACTCCAAACCATCCCAGAACCCTGATCCAACACCAAACCATCCCAGAACCCTGATCTAACCTCAAACCATCCCAGAACCCTGGTCCAACCCCAAACCATCCCAGAACCCTGATCCAACTCCAAACCATCCCAGAACTCTGATCCAACACCAAACCATCCCAGAACCTTGATCCAACTCCAAACCATCCCAGAACCCTGATCCAATTTTATACCATTATACAGTAAAATCAGGCTTTTGGATTGTGTCTAACTACAGTCTAGATGTTCCTCTGGTCTATCAAGGATCTAGAGTACTGTCTGGTCTGACCACAGTCCAGGTCTCCTCTGTGTGACTGTCCATTCCAGATGCCTTTGAGTCCAGATAAGTCTACCTTACCTCTGGAACTCTGGTCCAGGTCAACCTGCAGCTTCATTTTTGTTCACTAAAGTCAGAAGTGCATCTGTCAGTGTAACTCTGTGTTGTAGGCATTGACGAAGGCTTCCACAGTAATCCTTGTTCATGTGGTTCTATCAGCTGCTGATGAGTGATGGTTCTGGATGCAGGTCAGTCTGAGGGATCAGGGATCATGATGTCCAGCTCAGACTTGCTCCCTTGTCCTTTTCAAACTGAAATTCCTCCAGATTGATTGAATAGTTTAATGATACTCAGACTGTAGAAGGACAAGTAGAAATCCTTCACTCTATCTTCAGGGAACTTCATTTTTTTAAAACTATTTCTTATTTAGATCCTCTGAACCTTTTTGATCCTCAGGCTTTCATTAGTGCCGGTGCAGATGATAATTACTTTCCCGTCTCCTCATTGCTGTCACTAAATGAGACAGAACCTGAAATTCTTCAGCTTCCCTTTGTGACTAAAGTTAAACAATCGTTTTTATTTGAACTTTCTGTTTCTAGATTTTTCTTTTACATCAGAGGTGCTGACTTCCTCAGGAAGTGCAGAGTCACTGACTTCTGATGTCTGTTTGAAGGTTTAAAGGACAGAGTGACGATGAGGAGGATGAAGATGTCTCCCAGTCCATTAGTCTGTGGACAGCTGGTCAGAATGGAGGATTAGAGTTTGGGCCTGAGTGGAGGAGGAGACGCCACATGTCCTATTAAACTGTGATGATCCTGCTCCTCCTCCTCCTCCTCCTCTTCCTCCTGGTTTGATGTCCTGCTCTTTAGGGCCTTAATGGGAGCTGACGGTGCTGCGGTGTCATGCCACTCTGTGGCAGCAGGACGGCCGTTCGCACCGCCACTTGGCTTCTTCTTTTATGTAGGAGCGGCTGCGTGTTTGTGAGGCTCTTGTTTGCATCCAGATGTTGGTGGTGGAGTCTCAGCGGGACGAGAAAACGCCACCCGTTTGTTTTATTCAGGAGACGTGAGAGCGGGAGGTGCTGCAGGAAACTAGTTAATGGGAGAAGGTGACGGAGTAGCTGGCAGATGACATGTTCAGTTGTGTCAGTTACAGCAGAGGAGGAGGAGGAGGAGGAGGAGGAGAAAGAGGGCCAGATGGCGCCTAAAATGGCAGATTTGTCTGAGATGTTCTGTCTTCATGTTGCATCACATCACTGTAGACATCAGCAGAGAGACGGAAGGTCGGTGAGCTGCAGAAGATAAAGAACTGAGCATGACGGTGGAAAATGTGACTTCTTCTCCTCCGCTGTCTCATCTCTTCATCACCCATTTGGAGAATTTCCAGGAGAAAACATCTCTCTGAAGAGCAGGACTCAGGCGACATTGTTCAGAGAACTTGATACCTCTGAACGTCGGCTGGTAGGAGCAAAGGTTCAGAAAATATGAGGAAATGTTTCTGTTAAAATCTAGATCCAGAGCCTGATTCTGGACTTTAACAGGACTGAATCATTCTGGACCTCATAATTGCAGTTTTTCTCATGATTAAAGGATTTTTTAGAAACTGTAAGTTTCTCCAAACTCTAAAACCCAGTGACCAGTTTGGTACCCTGGTAAGACTTTAGCAGGCGCCCCCTTTTATCACTGTCAATTTGTCAGTCTTTGCACACTTCATCAGAAGCTACAAGGGTGTATTCAAGACTTCCTTTCTTTCAAGTAGAAAATGACACAGCAAATGAACTAAAGAAACAAATGACACAACATAAAATAATATTTAAATAAGGTGTTGTATAAAAAATAAAGAATAGTCTTGTTAAATGTCATATTAAAACGCTGAACATGAAAACAAGTGAGATCATCTGAATTGAACCGTGTAGACATGAAACACACTAAGTACAGCATAGAGTATTATAAATGGAAAGCAGAGAGCTCCTGATATATCACTATTTACCAGAGGAAGCTGTCTACACGCTGATTATAATAAACTCCTCAACAACACCTCAACAAACCCACTCTGACTCTTCCAGACTTTCTGGATGCTGGAAGTTTCTGGAAGTTGTTTCTGGTAAGTGTAGAGAAGCGGGAACTTAGTTAAGTCACTTCCAGTGTCTACTGGTGAAACTTTCAGTCGTGATGGTGTAACTGGGCTGCTTTGGTAGAGGAGCAAATGATGCTGGTGAAATGATGAAATATTTCATAAGTATATCTGAACAGAGAAGTATATGTGACTACTGGATGGTACATCTTAACAGAGGGAGAAAAACTCTTTGTTGATGCTATATAAAAGACTAAAGTAGGCTAAACTAAGAATGAAATATATGTATCTATCCATCCATCTCTAGAGTGAAAGTGTGTCCAAACTTTTGACTGATATGTAATTTATAAATGAATTGAAAAAGCTATAGTATGAATGATTAATAACATACTTTAACTGCACTTTTACACAGATTTATTTATTCATGCTTTTTTTAGAATTGGGAGCAAAATTCCTGACAAAAGCCAACCTCAAAGTCCAATGTCCCCAAGTTTTCTTCCCTTCCCCCATTTGAGAAAAGGTGTGCCCTAACAGGAAGAAAGCAACACCTTTCTTCTATGAACCACCCATTCACAAACACAAAAAAGAAAGAAAATCTGAAATAATAAAATACAACTACTAATAGTAATAATAGTAACAGTGGAATAATGGCAATTAAAAAAATAAGATAATTAAATAGCTAGTTTAAATAACGAATAAAATTTGAAGAAGAAACAGGAAAAAGAAGTACAAAACACTAAAATAAAATAAAAAAGACATCAATGAGGAGAGCTGCCCAGGGTGCCACATGGAAAATAATCAGTTGGGTACAGAGAAGTACTTACATACGATTTAATACAGATTTAAATTCCAACACAATAAACAAAAGACTACGACAACCATTACTTATATTTCTTCCAACTAAACAACAAAAAGCTGAATATGCTTATTTCCCTTGTGAACAAACCTTTTTGTCCTTCTTTTGGGTTGTCTATGAAGAAAGTTTGGTCTGCTCGACTTTGCGAACAGAACAGTACCAGCAGAACGTGTGGAGGCCGTGTTTGGCAGTAGCTGTCCTGCAACAAGCCAAAGGACCAAAGAAGAGAAAACACAATGTATTTAATGGTGTGTCGATTTGAACTCAGAAGTCGGTTTTCAGAGTTCCCAGTTGGAAGTAAAACTCAAACATTCATCGAAGTTGGATTTCTTACTCAGAAACTGGGGGTACCCCCGCCAGGTCTGACTTCTCCCACTAAAGATGGCTGCGCCTGTTTCAACACTTACTGAACCCATTAATAAACATTCATGTTTATCCAGAGGTTCATGCAAGTGTGTAAAAATCATTGATAAACGGCCTTAAAGGGGAATTTTGCTTTAATTTTTAACCTGGGGTCTGTTTTCATATGTCCTTTCATATATGTGAGAGATTGAGAAAGGCATTTTCAAGATAGCTCCAGCATTTAGCCGAGCAGGCAGCCTAACAGCCCAGCTATGGGGCAACTGGCCCCCCGCATCTAAGTTCGCCCTAAAAACGTGCATTTTTTTCCCCACACTGAAGGGCTCGGATAGAACTCGATATGTTCCATCGCTACTACAGAAACTAATTTGGTGTTAAATTTTAGTTTTTCTATGCGTCTAATTTCCAACATGGAAGTAAGATGGCTGACGGTCCTGAACCACAAAGCTCTCGACCAATTGCAACATGTTTTACGCCCATTTCATGACGTCGCCACGGAAGAGACACTGATTCTGAAGGGTCACAGAATTGTTTGCAGCTTCGGCACTCACATGGACGTTATTTGTTGACATTGATGGATAATCGGACTCCGATCAACGGGATAAAACGGAGCAGCCTGTTATGGAGCTGTATGCGCTCGACCCAGAGACTGACATGAAGTTTGAAGTACACGCAGTACCACAGAAGTACCACAGAAACCCTGACAGGTAAGTAAATAAGCAAACAAATCATAGGCTAACAGTTAGCATTGAGCTGAGAGACGTTTTTCACTCACTGGTGTTGTTGTCTGTCCGTGAGGCATTTTTATAGTGGGAACTGCGTCAGGTTTTGGAAGTAATCCTCGAGAAAAAAAAAAAAAACTTTACTTCCCAAGATTCATGAAGTTGTCAGGAGTGAAGTTCACACACAAAGTTGAGGTTTATTTTCTGCTCCTGAAGTTATAATCCAACCACTTCTGGCAAGTCGATTCGTCCAGTACAACAAATAAACTCCCACGCCAAACGCAACCACATTTTCCCAACTTGCCATCCTCTGGAGCTTAAAGGTATAGTCTGAAGTTCCCCCCTAAAAATAAATGTTAGACTTGAGCAAATGAAATCTGTCTCTTTGGGCCTCTACTTGCGTGCCATGGTGCGTTTGAATGCAACTCTCTCTCCCCCTGCCTGTAATTCACTCTTTTGTATTGTTTTGGTCCGGTCGGGACATTTCTGGGAGGAGATTTCTGTTTATATCGGCAGCCAATGACAGAGCTAAGAGCATGACGCTGTGTGGAAATAAGCTCATGATTGGAGCAGTCACTTGAACTCTCGAAGGAAAGAAAAAAGAAAGAAAGAAAACAAAGTGGATGCACAGAAGAAAAGGTAAGAGCTTCAGATAATGCAGTTTGGAAAACCAGGTTAATAATAGTTTGGCTTGTACCGCTTCTGAGCTCTGAAGGAGAAGCTACCCACCTTTTGTTTCCTCCAGCGGCAAACGTAACACCCTGCCACGGTCTTCCCTCCATCCTGTTGCTCACATTCCGTCTGCCTTTTTTTCTCTCCCAACTTCTGCTGGTGAGCAGAGGCAGCAGCTGCCTTTCTTCTCCATTCTCATCTTGCTGTTAAGCTGCTACTCAGCTACTTACTTATTGCAGAAAGTTCTGAATGCAAAAGAAAAATAAATAAATAAATATATGAATAAAATGAATAAACGTGGAAGAGGCAGAACACAGAACAAGGGGGGTCAGCTGTCGGGGAAGCGGTGTCGGCTCGAGTGGGGGATTGGATGGAGAGCAGAGAGAAGCGAGACGAACAGCTACATTGACCAATGTAAGCCATGCGGCCGGATGGCTCCTATTGGTTAATGTTTTTACAGCCCAGCAGCCACTAGATTGGATGGATTTTTTTCATTCTTTTTTTTTTTGCTCTTCACATTGTGCAGATTGTACTATAGGACCATTACCGCCATCTAAATGAGGTAATTAATAATGATCAAACTTTCAAATCGTAGACCATAGCTTTAATGGAGTAAATTGAAAACCATCATGGCTGTTTCTGCTTCATGAGGTCATGTCATGTTTTCTTTTTGTAATTTGAATGAAGTGAAGGAAGTTTTAAAGTGGAAATGCAACGCTCAACCAACCATACTTTATTTAATAGACTGAGTCCTGGTTTCATCAATAATTATATACCAAACGTGAAAAACATAAGCATATAAAAGAAAAACGTTGTGAAGTTTGACATTTTTAGGACAAGGGGGCGGCCATCTTGCAGTTCTCTAAGCTCTGACGTCACTAGGTTGGTTAGTCCTGCGGTCCTGAATGAGAGTCCTCTGGTCCGGTCCACAAAGATAACAGCTGAATGACGGAGACTGTGAGCCAAAGAAGAAGAAAAGACAAAAGGGGGACCACTACTGTATTCCTCCTGGGTCTAAAAGCAAGTTTTCCAAAGTTTAAGCTGAAGACAGAACAGTTAACAACCTCCAGCTGAACCAGAAACCGGTCCTGCTGCTGCTGGCGGCTCTGAAAAGGGAACCTCCCTGACTCCAGATCATGAGGTGAGAATTTTCTAGAGAAAATTAGGAAAATGATCAGAAGACTTGGAGTCTGGTAGCTAGAGGTCTACAGACGAAAGCCTGCAGCTACTCTGAGTGTTTTAATATCACCGCCGGTGACATCCACTCACCGGCGGGTCTCAGTCTGCACCAACATCAGTACGTAGCTCTCCGCCTCTATTTCTCTTTGAGCCGCTTATTAAACACACGTCAAACGGCGACACTCATAAATCCTCCCCACAGCCTGATAATGAACAGAAGAGCTCTGGAGCAGGTTAATGTGAAATGATCGTCATAAAAACTTTCTGATCGGGACTCCCAGTTTCCCACGGTGGGTCCGGTTAAACCAAACACCGCCCGCTCCCTCATCATCCTGCAGCCTGGATGCTTGTGTCTTTCCCATCATATCACTGTCTCGCTATCGCATTTATTTTATTTTACATTAAACCAACGGTGACTACCGTTAGCTTAGTTAGCCTACCTGCTCTTTTCCCGGACACTCCTGTGTCTCCACTTGGCTCTCCTTCAGGAACAGCGCCGCCTCCAAAACTTCCACCTCCTGGTACAATAATCCATACGTGTAATCCAAATTATTATACAAGATCCTCCACACATGATCTGGTCCATGTGGACCTCCTGACAGCAGACAGCCTCCAGCATCACTGAACCGCAGCCACTCCAACAGGTGCTGCCAACCAGGACTGGCGTCTCGTCCTCTCTCCTCAGTCACACGCTGTAATGGCTGGAAAGCATCGGTACAGGATCTGGATGCTGGACTGGCCTCCCAGCTTCGCTTGGCATCATATTGATCTTCTAAGAATGTTCCAGCTTGTTAATCATAGTGCAGCGTAGCTGCTTATTCCTGTTGATTTAATGCAGAGTCAGAGGGGAAACCAACCCGGTGACATCAGAGCTTAGAGTACTGCAAGATGGCAGCGCCCTTGTCCTACAAATGTCAAACTTCGCAACGTTTTTCTTTTATATGCTTCTATTTTTCACGTTTGGCATATAATTATTGATAAGACCAGGACTCAGTCTAGTAAGTAAAGTTAGGTTGGTTGAGCATTGCATTTCCACTTTAAGTCAGACAAACATTTAATGAACTACGTGTATCTGCACCACAAAGGTCATTTTACAGTCAGGAGCAAAGCGAATATTTTCACATCTGAGAAACACAAAAATCTGCAGAGACAAAATGGTAGTAAAAAAGCTTTTACTGTATGTTTGTTGCTTCAAGGCAAAAACAGAAAGTTGACTCTGAGGCTGTTTAACCAGGAACCCCCCCCCCCCCCCCAACACACACACACACAAACAACTATTCCATACCTGACTTTTCAAATTTTGTAAAACAGAAAATTGATCTTATTTCTCGTTATTTTATGGGTTATTTATTTAGATGAAGATAAAGATTCCTCATTTAAATAAATTTCTGTCTATCTGAGCCCAGACACCCCCTCAACAACACCTTAGCGGACAGTGGAGAGTGAAGCATTGCCGAGTTCTGGAAAGCAAGCGTCCTGATCAGCTCTGAGCCCCTGCCAGCAATCATCTTCCTCCTCCTCCCAGACCTCCACTCCTTCACTTCATCCCTCCTTCCTCTCCTCCGTTTTATTTCCCTCCGGCTGTGTCTCTCTTTACAAAGCCCCGGAGCATTATCAGAGCATTAGCGCGCGCAGCATGTGTTTGATTAAAAAAGTGTAAAGTTACAAATGAGTTAATAAAATCATTTCGGCCCATCGCTGCAAATGGTGATAAATGTCTTCCATATGTTCCCAATAAAGCTGCAGAGTGCCGCGCGCCCGTCCCCTCTGTCTGCGCCATAAACAAATAAATTAAAACAATTACCGCGCCGCGCGCCTTCCTCTTTAATGAGAGCGTGCGCAGTGAAATATGTGACAGCTCTCCGCTGGCCCAGAACGCGCCACAAACGCTGCTGCCCGGATCCCTGAACCGAACTGTTGCGGTTCTCAACATGAGGTCTGGGGGTCACAGAGGGGCCCCACAGAATCCACCAGTGACCCAAAGGCCCCACGGCTGAATGGAGCGAACAAATTTAAAGAGACACTGATTTCACAGAGGTTTATGAGCCTGGCTGCTTCCATTTAGATGAAGAGAAGAATGATGTAGTTTCACATCGATTCTATGATCAATACAATTGATCCAAACATAAAATCTGGATCAGTCGTGTTTCCAGGAATCATCTGTCAGACATTCTTCAGCAAGAGCAAGCAGAATGATTTGCTTAATTTTTTTTCTTTTGCTCTAACAGTTAAAAAATGTCTGAATGTAGTCTGATGAGGAAAACTCAGAGGTGAAGTGTGTAACTGAGAGCCAGACGACCCCGGTTGTTGCAGCTGAGTAAAGTTAGAGACTGAGACTCTAAATAGGAGGGAGGTTTACTCTGTATCCTGATTTACTGTTACAAGTAGAAATTTATAGCCCGTTTCCACTGAGCGGTCCGGTCCGGGTCGCTACGGTAAGGAAGTGTTAAAATCATCCGGCTTATTCAGATGTGAGAAGTGTCTCCACTGTTAGTCCATCTCCCACTGGGTATACTGGGGTTGGATTTGTTAACATTGCTTACAAAATTTTTCATTAGCCTCGAATTTAACTATGTTTGATTTTACTTGTTTTTTTTCCTTATAATTTTATCTTTTATTATTAGAGTTAATTTTTTTTCTCTTTCATTTATTTCTTTTTTTCTTTTATTTAACTATAAAATATCCAGTTTCTCTGTAGATTTCTTTTTCTTCCACTTCGTGGATACATTTTTGCAAATGTTTCTTATTATCTGTAACATTCACTCCTTTGAGTTATTTTATATATTAATAGTTCCCCATGTTTCTGTTTTTTTAGTATTTTTATATTATCTTTTGTTCTTTTTTAGGGATTCTCTCTTATTGTAATTCTTTTCTTTTATCTTTTCCTTTGTTGGGTTTCTCTTCTCTACCCTATTCATTCTTTCCTATGTGTTGTACTCTATCCTGGATATGTTGTTTACATTTACATTTATCTTCTCATTTTTTTTTTTATTATTTTTTTGTTTTTCATTTCATTTATTATACTTTTTTTAATTTTTTTTCTTTATATTTTATTTTCCTTATATTTTTTTTTATTACTAGTTTATTTTTTCATTTTTATTACTTTTTTTTTATTATTATATTTCATTTATAATTTTTTTATTTACATTTTATTTTTTTTATTTTATTATTTTATTATTTTCTTTTTTTCATTCATTTATTATTTTCTAATTTTTTCTCCTTTATTTCTTTTTATTTTTTTTCTCTACTTTTTTAGTTATTTTTTTTTTTTCTTGTTTTATTTCATAACTCCTTTTTTATTTTTTATTTACTTTTATTCTTTTCATAATATAATATTTTTCTTTTCTTTTTTTTCTATATTTTTTCTAATTTTTTATTGTTTATTATTTTCTTGTTATTTTGGATATCTTTATTTTTTATTTTAATGCTTAATTATTTTACTTTTTGTTCTATACTTTCTTTTATTTTCTTTTAGTCATTTTATTTTTATTCTATTTTATTTTTCATATTTCTCCTTATTTTATTTTTTATTTATTATTTTATGTTTTTTTTCTCTTTACTTTTTCTTTTTTTATTTTTTTTTTTTCTCGCTATGTTTTTTTTTTTTTTTTCTTTTTTTTTTTTTTTAATTTTTATTATATTTTTTTTTTTTTTTTTTTTTTTTTTCTTTTTTTTTATCTTATATACTTTTTTATTCTTTTTTTTCTTCTTTTGATTCTTTTTTCTGTTTCTCCATTCAGGTTGTTTTTAATTTCTCTTTTTTCTGTTTTTTTCATTTTCCTAATTTTTTCTTTTCTCTTATTTTTTTTCTTTTTTCTTATCTTTTCTTTTTTTCTCATTTTTTTTTTTTATTTTTTATTATATACTTTTTATACTATATCCTTATTTTTATTTTACTTCTCTATTTTATTTTTATTTTTATCTCTTTTTTTTTTTTTTCTTTTTTCTTTTTTTTTTCATTTTTTTTTTCTCTTTTTTTTTTTTTCTATTTTATATTTATATTTTACTTTTTTATTATTATTTTTTACATTTCAATTTTTTTCTATTTATTATATTTTTTATTTTTTTTATTTTTATTCATTCTCTTTTATATTATTTTTTTCTATTTCTTTATTTTTTTCTAATTTTCATATATTTTCATTATTTTTAACTATTAATTTTTTTCTTTTTTTATTATTTTATTTTCCTTTTTTATTTCTTTATTTTTTTTATTTCTACTTTTTTTCTCTTCCTCTTCTCACTTTTTTTTTCTTTAGTTCAGTATTTTTATTTATTATCTTTATTTCCTTTTTTTCTTTTTTTTATTTCTTTTTTTTTCTTTTCTATATTTAGATATTATTTATATTTTATTTTTTTTTTCTTCATTTTATAATTTTAATTATTTTTTTCTTTTTTTTTTTTTTTTTTCTTTTTCCTTTTTTTTCTTTTTCCCCCCTTTTCTTTCTTTTTTACCAAATCCCTAGCATAGCGTCATACTAGTGAGACAACAGACATGTTCCACTGCTCCACAGCCAGGACGAAAACCACTCTGCTCCTGCTCGATCCAAGATTCGGCCATCCGGCGGACCTTCCTCTCCAGGACCCCTGAATAGATTTTACTGGGGAGGCTGAGGAGTGTGATCCCCCAGTAATTAGAGCACACCTTTGAAGAGGGGGACCACCAATCCAGTCTGCCAGTCCAGACGTACTGCCCCTGATGTCCACATGATGCTGCAGACATCACATGCATCTGGGTGCTGTGGGGCTGTCAGCCAAGACAGCCCCACAGCATCCAGAGCCTTAAGGATCTCTGGGGGGCCTTTTCCACTGGACTGGTGCTGGAGCTATCTTGGCACCGGAGCTAACAAAGCTCTGGATTTTTCGGTTTTGATCGCTGAGAGCTCCAGCTCCTGGAGCCAGAAACTGGTGCTACCAAGCCCGGATTAAGGAAGCAGGGGCCCCTGGGCACAGAGTCTTGAAGGGCCCCTCCAATCACAACCAAAAGGACTTCGTATATAATGTCTATCATTCAGATTTCACACATTATTGTAAACAACATTTCTCAGCTGGCAGCAACAACATGAAAACACTACACTGCGATCAAACAATAGCGCATGTAAATATCTGGAGTTTCTTTGCATCTTTTTTTGTCTTCCTCCTATCTCTGTCTTTCTCTGTCCTCCTCTTATGTCTTTATAAACTATCAGAGCCAGATGACTACAGACCAGCTGTCCTCACATGTCACATCAGGAAAGTCCTGCAGAAGCTGTCATTGGCTCACCTCAATAAGCAGTCAACATCTATCAGGATCCGTTCCAGTCTGCATATCATAATGTTCTTGAGGTTGAAAGCACCATCATCTTCCTGCTTCAGAGATCTCACTCTCATCTGGACCAATCAGGCAGCACTTTGAGGGTCATGTTCTTTGATTTCTAAAGTGTTCTTAATACGGTTCATCTGCTTTGTTCCAGCATGTGAGAAGCTCCATCAGTTCCAGGTGGATTCCTCCTCCACCACCTGGATCTCTGACCAGCTACCAAACAGACCACAGTGTGTCTGAGATGGAGGTCAGCAGCACTGGAGCACCACAAGGCACTGTACTCTAACCATTTCTGGTCAGTCACTTGGTGAGATGGTGCAGAAACAATCAGCTCATCTTCAACACAAACACAACATAAGAGATGATTGTTGACTTCAGGAAAAACTGGAGTCATTTATCTTCTATAAATTCTATAACTCAGTATTCCTAGCTTGATGGATAAGCTTTCACTTGATATAGTCAAAGTTCCCTGTTTTATCTTCAACATCATGACAGCCACGAACTCAACAGGAGGACGGACTGAGCTGCTCAGAGCTGAATGAGCTTCTGTATGTGCACCATCAACCGGTCTTGCTCTGTTTTGTTTTTCCTGTTTTTCTTGTCTTTTCTCATCAACATGCAGAAAACTTGTCCTCATTAGATGAACCTGCTCTTACCAGTTTAATAGCTACAGTCCACCTGTTCCATTTTCTCTTTTTTTAAATTAATAAAGCTCAATAATAGATGTAATATGAATAAATATATAATAAATTATATGATGAAATCCCAGTGGTAGCGTCGTGGGCTTGGGCGCGGAGGACCTGGGCTCGACTCCACGACACGACCCCTGGGTGAACCACTGTGGACCCCTGAGCAAGGTCCTTAACCCCCCACCAACCGCTCCCCGGGCGCCCTCAGCAGCAGCCCACTGCTCTCTGGTACTCTCAGTACAGAGATGGGTAAAATGCAGAGCCCTAATTTCCCTTCGGGGATCATACCAGTATATCAAAAATAAATAAATAAATAAATCTCCCACAAATATTTTTTGTGCGAATTCTTCTGCCCCTTTTTCAAGGAAAAATTGAAACTACTAAATCTCTCAAGATAATTTTTAGGTTTGATAATAAAATAAAAGTGATACATAAGACAGTAAAGTCATAAATAGAAAATTATACAGCAGTTTTAGTCGAAGCCAATAAGAAAAATTGCCCCAGCTATTGAAAATAAAATGGTGTTACATAATGTAAGAATAAATATCTAGTGTACAACTGCTGCCCATCCTCATCCTCATCCACAAATCCAGCAGGAGATCTCTTCTTCCTCACAAAATAAGATGAACTTTATTTTCTGTCACAGGGTGACAAAATTGTGTATTTGTCTAGATTGTTTCATCTTTTTTCCTTCACTTTATGATAATATATGTGCAAACGACACAACAAACTTCCAGAAAGACGCTATTATTTCCCACTGTGATCGTTTTGCTCACCGCTGCAACACTGAACATAGCGCAGACACCAGTGTCTTTACCCTAATGTGCTGCATATCAGCGCAAAGCTGCGCTTCTCAGCTTTCAGAATCTGCTGAAATTACGTCAATTGCGTAAGAGGTCGAAGAGTTACGGTCATTGTAAGAACGTTACAATGTTACAATGTTACAATGTTACAACGTTACTGAACGTGGTTTTTGAGACGGACACAGTGAACAAGGCTGATATAATTCCCCGTTTGTTATGAGTGTATGTTTACACGAATCACCAAGTTTACACAGATCATTAAAAAATAAACAGCCACAAGACCAGTTACACACACAAACGCATACAGCTGAACACACGTTTTTATTGTAGGCCAGTCAGTAAGTCAGTTATTTTCTGTTCCGCTTATCCAGTTCAGGGTTGCGGGGGTTGCTGGAGCCTATCCCAGCTATTATCAGGCGAGAGGCGGGGTACACCCTGGACAGGTCGCCAGTCTGTCGCAGCTTATTGTAGGCTATATTTTAAAAATAAGTATATTATAAATATTACAAATTAAGCTTTATATACTGTATGTAGGCTTTTTATAGGCTTTGAATACAGTAGATATTTTAACTGTTACACAGCGTCACACACACTCTCTCTCTCTTTTTCTCTCTCTATACAATGACTGATACACACACACCTTAATCATTGTTTAACTTTGTGTGGGGAAAAAACTGAATGTTGGGTAATAAAAATAAATACATCATTGAGAAAAAAATGCAGTTTGATCATAAAATAAAAAGGAAAATAGACAAAAAATAATGTGTTGAGCATGAAAACTTGTTAATGCATACTTCGTAGTTCACAATTTCCGACTGGATGCGTTGTATGCACTCAAAAATATTCATGTTATGATTTTATAAAAAAAAAACAAAAAAAAAAAAAAACAACTAAATAATTCCTTTAGTATTGTGATCAAAAACATTGACTCTCAACTCTGATGCTGCTCTGTAAAAAGTTATCAAATAAACAACAAATCAAGAAAATTCTGATCAATTCGTATCAATTTCAGACTTAAAATGATGTGCTGATTTAAGCCCCACCCAGTAAAAACTTAAACCACACCCACTTCCGGTTTAAACTCCGCCCAATCCGAGTACAGATACAGATAATTTAGATGGTTTACCAGATACAGATACAGGTAGTGGTGTACTTGGTGATTCCTACCTCTAACCGTTGCTGTGATGGTTTTTGTTCATTATTGAGCTGCTCTGACAGAACGATCTGGAAAAGGCTGAAGGTTTGGTTGATCCAACAATAAAATGTCCAACCAGGAATCGGAACATTTGTAAAGGAAGACCTTCTTCAACATGGTTTAAATTCTTTTACCTCTACACTCAGTCCGCTTAATTAGGTCCATCTTACAAACACTGGGTGGGGCCCTTTTTTTCCTCCAGAACTGCCTTAATTCTTGGTGTTAAACAAGGTGGTGGAAACATTCAGAGATTTTGCTCCATAATGGCAGACCAGGCAGACCTTTGTATATCACCACACGTAGTCTTGCTCACCCCTCAAAGCAGATATTGTTTATTCCCCTGCATTTTTTTGCAAATGGAAATTTGTTCATATAATGTGGGAGATGCAGGGCATTTGAGCAATGCAACGGTTATATTTTAATCTTAACGCTGCCAACAAGATGCTTCTCCCCCGCGGGATTGCAACTAAATGAATTAAATTAAAAGGCTACTGTAGTTGTACAAGAGCAGGATTTGAACACCAGCTTTCCAGGTGGGAGTCAGGTGCACAGACCATTCAGACAAGCAGGAAAGTCTAAAGCACTGAAGTCCAGGGCTACAGCTCACATCACCACTTGGAATCATACTGACAGTAGCTATGGAGAGTATTTTGTTCCTTTATCGTTTAATCAAATAAAATAGATTTGAAACCAAAAAAGAGATTTGAAAGCAAAAAGTAAGTGGCAATCAAAAAAAAAATTTTTGAGATCAAAACAAAACAGGTTGCAATAAACATAAAAATATGAAACAGCATATTTCTTCAACTTTAATCAAAAATAATGTTTGAAATAAAAAAAACAACTATTTTACTTTTAAATCAGTCCTTTTTTATTTCAAGTTTTTTAACCCTCTAGGGATGTTGGACGCACCGGTGCGTCAAGATCGCATGCCCGATTTAAGATGACGTAGCAGCAACACAGAGACACCATACCAACTTCTCTGGGCAGGGCAGACTTCAAACCATAAGCCAGTTTTTAAATCGTGTTAATAGACCAAATATAACCGGAGTTATGATATAAAATGTACAACCTAGTTTTCCAACTGATATTACATACATGTTTAATGCGCGTTTGGTGAAGAAAAATAACGGGAAAAATGGCGAATTCAATGGAAAGTGCCCATAAGCTAGAAAAAAAAGTGTCACAAAAACCTAACAACCTCTTTACAGTTGGTCAAAAAATGCAACATATCAACCGATATGAGATTTATGTGACAACATGATGCATTTTGTTGCTGAGGAAGAGAGGAGGTGGTGGAAGTTACCAAAAATTCACCAAAATCAGATGTCAGGGCTGCCCCCTGGTGGACAGGAGGACTAACACACCCTGGAAATATCAGACTTGTAATGTCCTTTCTGTCTTGTGATGACAGGAACCATCTTTTTTGGATTGGATCAATTAATCTTTTTGGCATCTCATGGTAGTTATTGACTGTTTTGTAAATAATTGGAAAAAAAACGCCATACCCCGTGTTCACACCGGACGCGAATAAAATTATTCGCGTGAATGAATTACATGTTAAGTCAATGTACAAGCCCGAATAGACACGCCTTTGCTTGGAGCGGCGCGTTTGACGCGAATTCGCGGCGCGATGAGCCCCAAACGCGCGTCTTACTCGTGGCATGAGGAATGAGGCGTTTTACTCGCGCGAATGAGGCGTCCTATTCGCGCGAGTAGAGCGTATTTTGCCTATTCGCTCGATATGAAAAAATTGAACTTGAGCGTTTTTGATGCGCGAACAAACCAGCCCCGTCATTGAAAATAAGTGAGACGTGATGTGAACGGACCGGCGCTCTGCAGCTCGCTGCTCTCTTCAATAGTTAAGAAGAGAAAAGCGCTTTTCACAGATAAAATCACAAAGTGCTGCACACAAACACAGTGGAATACCACAAATTTATGTCTGAAAACCCGGTCAGACAAAACCTCATTAACCAAAAGCTGCAGATCTCTGCAGACGGTGTTTGACGGGGTGAAACGTCACAACGCGACACTCCCGGAGGAAGATGCAGCTCTGTCCTCACTACATAAATAAATTGAGGTTGTTTGTTATAAAACGTCAATATAATTCAATATGAATTTGTAGTCAGACTAGTGTAGTATTCAGTTTGGTCAGAAGATGACGCTCAAGTACTGGGAGTTCAGCTTCAGTAGATGTAAACAAACACATGCTGTGTGTGTTGTGGTTGTGAACTGGTTAAAAGCAGCAGGAAAGCGGACAGTTATGAGTTGCATTTAATCAGCTGGTTAAATGTTGAGAGGTGGAGGCGAAGAGACGGCGGAGACTCGTTAAACTGAGCAACAATAGCTAGCGACAACACGTTTTTTTGCTGGAAGTTGTTGGACATTTTGGTGGAAGCGCTAGCTAGCTGCGGCTAGCTTACTCACCGAAGGCAGGTGGACCGACGCTCCGCAGCCGGAATACAGCGCCTGTAGTTTGTATCCTGGAGGGATATGCAGCACCGATCCTCCCCGACAGAAGCCCATCAAACTGGGCTGGGAAATCCCCCTGGAAGCGGCCGTCATCCAGACGTAACTCCTGGATCAGCTGATGAAATTCACCGAGCTCCGAGAGCCTCTGGAGAATCTGGTGGGTCCAAACACGGCGTCTTCTCTTTTCCATCTTCCAGAGCTGGTAGAATGCCGCAACTCGCTCAAAATAACCGAAATCTGCCATGTTCATCTGACTGAACTGAATGACTACATGACAAACCACTGTTTTCTCTAGAAAGTTCAACTTGCCGCGCGAATGAAGCGTTTTATTCGCGCGTACAATACGCTTCATTCACGCGAAAAAAATGCCTGAATGAAGCGAGTAAACTTCCAGCATTCGCGCGTTGAAATCTAGGCGCGTACGCAAATGGAGGCGTCCGGTGTGAACAAGGGGTTAAACTTTGCTGCATTTTGATGTAATTCTTATTTTATCTCTCTTTTAATGGCCAATTTTTCCAAATATTTTTAAAACTAACAACTTATATTTGCATTCTAAGTTATAGAAGTGGTTCGTGAAACAAGTTTGTGGTTTTCACAATGAAAAATATAGCCAGAGTCCGCCCCATTCTCTTTCGGGTTAACACAGAGACGCTAATGCATGCTTTCATTACAAATCGTATTGACCACTGTAACGGCCTGCTTTCTGGTCTTCCCAGAAAGAACATCTCAGGTTTACAACTCTTGCAAAATTCAGCAACACGTGTCCTGACGAAGTCCAGGAGGCGGGCCCATATTACACCAATTTTTGTGATCGCTGCATTGGCTTCCTGTGTGTTTTAAGGTCAATTTTAAGGTCCTTTTAATGGTTTTTAAATGTCTTAATGGTCTTGGGCCTTCTTGTCTCTCAGAACTGCTTTTACCCTATCAGCCCCCGCGGTCCTCCGGCAGCATGCTTTTAAGCCCCGTTTCCATCCGCGGGTCTGGGTTGGGCCAGGCCAGGCCGGATCAGGGGTTTTGGTACATATGTGTTGCGTCCCCACAGCAAACTGTGCCTTTACTCTGGAGGCGGAGTATTAACCGGATAGCACGGCTACATGATCGTGTGACATCATCGCTGTGCAACGCCTTTTAACCAAAGCACCGCACCACATGTGACAGAAACAAAAGGAGCCACCCATGCTTTGTTTTTATACCGGGTCACGTGGGAAGTGACAGATTTTTCAACGAATCAACGGATTGCTGTGTGTTAGCTCCACCTCTTTGGTCCAGATCGGTTAGATCAGTACCCCTAACGAAGGGTACCAAAAAAGTAGCCCGGGTCGGGTCGGATATAAAGGTACCCATCCCAGTTTTTATCTGTGGAGACACAAACGTGGACCCCAGCCCCCCGCCCACCCACCCACTGTGAACGGCTTCATTCCCAAAGCCAGCCACACACACAGCACGCATTCAATCTTATATTACTTTTATTTTCCTGTCCTTAATCCCTCCAGACTTTCTTAGTGGGGGCCGTCTGACCGGTGCGGGTGGCGTGGCGGCTGGACGGTGCCGCTGTGCCTTGTGGGGTTGGTGTTCCATCCACAACTCCCTAGCACCTGGCCCTTGATATCCACCCGCGCACGGCCCCTTGTTCCTCACCTTTTCCATCTGTACTCAACCTCAGGTATATCAATTTACTTGAGCTGGGGAGTTTTGTTTTTTTATATGCTGTAATATATATATATAAATTTTAAGGGCAGCATGCGGGAAAACTCTTCATAAATAAAGATTGATTGATTGATTGACTGATTTTGCATAGCATGGCATCTTTACATCTTCTCTCGCGCCGTTTCTTTTGCAGCAGCAGTTCAAACGAGCGCTTCCCATTAGAACGGAGCCCTCACGTCCCCGTTGCCATGCTGACTTGTCTAATCGGGGGTCCATTGATGCTGGCTTTTAATCCTGGAGGTGCACGTGCTAAACCCTGGGTTGAACTATCCCGAGTTGATTAAACCAACTCAAATTAGCTGTTCTGAAACCAAAAGCTCTGAGTTTCTTATCACAGAATAGATCAATTAAGAGTTTGTTGAACCTGCTTTGTGAAACTCTGAATCTGCAGATTTGAGGAGTTTTGATCTGCTGATATTTTTTTGTAAGTGATGCACTGCTGAAGTTTCTGTTTCTTCTGCACAGCAAGTCTTCCTAACATAAACAGGCTGTACAGTTTAACCTGAAGATTGACCAATCAGTCAGCAGTTTAAGCACAGAAACCCAAACTTCCCTTCCCTGTCTCAGATTTGGAGGTGCTGATTCTGATCCCAGCCCTTGGCTGCTAACTACCCACTAGAGAAAAATCATGCCTGATAAACCAACAGAACCATATCATCTGCAAAGCAGAGACCCAGTCCTATGTCCATCACCCCCAACATCTCGCTAGCCAAAATTCTTTCCATAAAATTAGAACCGAATCTGTGATTGTTGAGCGTAAATCGGAGGGGCAGGGGGACATGTCCCACAAAGTCTAGCAACTCCTAACTGTCCCTGTTAAGTTCTGTTGCTTGCACAGTAAGATCAGTGCTGCTTTCTATCCAAGCTTTTATCCTGGGCTCCTGTAGCTCAGGTGGTAGTACAGCTGTCTACCAACTAAAATATGGACGATTTCTGGCCTCTTTATCTGCCGAAGTGTCCTTGGCAAGACACTAACCCTACATTCCTCCCGATGTATCTATCAGGGTATGAATGTGTGTTAGAGAAAAACACTCGGCAGAATAACACCTAGGATGCGCAGGTGAATGTGACATGAGGTGGTCAGGATGAAAAGAAAAAGTGCTTTCTTAGTACAGTACATCACCATGTAACTCATTTCCACCAACATGCCGACTGTCCCTGTTGACACTTCCGGCTAAAATCGTGAATATCAGGAGAATATTAGACTGAGTCAACATAATTTAGTTACAAAGAAATTATTTTCCCAGCTGCTGTTCAGTCGTCAACAATGGTGATAAAACAACAACACTTGTTACAATCTGGTCCCTTTATCAGTTTATTTCACATCAGAATCAAAACTGGAGCTCAGAGACAGGAGGACATGCTGAGACAGGCAGACAGACAGCAGGGGAGACAGATGGAGAGACAGGTGGAGGGACAGCACAAGAGACAAGAGAGAGACAAGTGGGGAGACAGGTGGAGGGACAGGAGGGTAGACAGGTGAAGGGACAGGTGATATTCAGACCACAGGTGTGGCTTGGTGATGTCATTAAATGAAATTGACTTAAATTCATGACATGTTTCAGGACAGTGTTTACAGAGCCTAACAGGCCTGTACTGTTTGGTACAGATTCCTGATTAGGTTGACCTACATGTAGTTTTTTTGATAAACTGACAATAAAAATGATGTAAAAATCAACATTTTCTCTAATATAGATTCTTTGCGGTTAAAGTTAGTCTAGAAAGTCAGAAAGGTTTTTCTCTGTGTTGGCAATGATCTCTTCAAATGAGTTGATGAACTTAAGTAGTGGATTTCTGGTCCCTGAAAAGAGCAGCTTGCAGTATAAACTTCTGCCTGTTCAGACTTCCTAATTGCTCACAAATAAATGTGTCTGCTGTGGTCTCTGTGGGACATTTGCACATCCCACAAATGTTAAAATCAAACCTACACCAGCAGTGAAATGCAGTTTTTTTTTAATACAGATAATCTAGATTTATAATCATGATCCCATAGTTGTGCCAGTAACTCAGAAGGATGTGGAGGGTTTGCGGTCTTCCACATTTGTTCTGTATGTTCTACGTGAAGTTTGGGATCAGTGATGGTTGGGGTTGTTTTCCTGTTGGCGATGTTGGACTGGTGGATACGAAGTTCTGACAGGAACGCCTGAATGATGAAACAGAGGAAGAGGAGGATGATGGCAGCCAGATTTAATGTGAATGTTGGCTGCATACACAGCTGGGTGTGTGTGAAGAAACTGAGATGTTTGTTGTTCCCCTGAAAACCCAGAAACACTGAAAACTGAGAATCATAAACAGAAGAAGAGCTCCACTGAGTTCTGCCCTCAGTTCAGCCTGACAGGTGCAGTAACAGGAGAAATGTGTGTGTGTGTGTGTGTGTGGGGGCGGGGGGGGGGTGCGTGTGTGTGTGTGGTGGTGATGGAGGGGGGGGGGGGCGTTAACTGCCCGTTCATTTCTAACAACTTTTTATAAATGTGGATTTCACCTGTGAAGGTGTCACCGAGCAGCTGAGGCGTCTTTACGAGGGTCTGGGACAAAGCCCCTGTTTTAATGGTTTAATGGGACTCAGGTAATGGTCCTTACCCTGAGCAGGCGGGGTAGGGGGCGGGGAGAAGGGGACGGTCCAGGTTTCTGTCCAGCGACCTTCACAGTCGCTCATCTGGACTGAAGAGACATTAAAGCAGATGAAAGGAAATGAGCCTTTTAATGGAAACATTTAGAAAAGGTGCAGAAGAAGAAGTAGGAAAAATTAAGAGGTGGAGGAATGACCAGAAGAGGAGGAGAAGGAGGAGGAGGAGGAGGAGGAGGAGGAGGAGGAGGAGGAGGAGACAGTCAATGAAAAAGACAAACAGCTGCTTCATCATTTCCTGTTCTGGGTTTTTAAATCAACTTGTGGGGCCCCTAGTAAACCCAACTCTCTTGAATTTCCCCTGCATGCTTATATCAAAAGACACAGTTTGTTTACATGTAAACAAGCTGCTAACAGACAAGGGATGAAGAGAAGCAGCAGGTCATGTGAGAGTGCATGAAACTCATCAGTGTTGCAGAAAAGGGCGGTCCGTGTCAAACATCTCGATCATACAAATTCTCTGTTTTTACAACCAAGATTACTTAAACTTCAGGACCTGGTTCATTATCAAACAGCACAGCCAGCAAGCAGTTATAACGCTCAATATCCAAAATCGTTTCAGTCATAGCGATGGGAGTTATTATTTACGAGGGAACATGAAATTCAGAATACACTTGGTGAAAACAACTAGAAAGAGTTTTTGTGTGTCTGTGTGTGGAGTAAAACTGTGAAACAGCCTGGAGGACAAACACAAGCAATCAATATACATACAAACATCATTCAAAAATATGGTCTTTCATATGTATGAAAATGGGGGTGGTGGTGGTGGTGGGGGGGTGATGATTACTTATTTCTCATCAAAGCTCGTTATTGTCATAGTGATTGTTGATGTTGTTATTATTGTTATTATTAGTAATATTGGTAGTAGTAGTATTGTAATGATTGTTACTATTTTAAAGTGATGACTGGTGTTTCTATTCTTATTATCAGTACTATTAATAGTATTAATGGTATAGTATTAATAGTATTAATCATCCTGTTATCATTATTGTTGGCTTTTATTGTTACTGGTATTACTGATCATATTATGTAGTAATAATTTAATACACAATATTTTTTAGTTTTGTGCAGCGAGGGGTGGGGGTGGGGGGTGGATTAAATAAGCATTAGCTTCATCCCCCTCTTTTTGAAAAAAGACCTTTTTTTCTTCTTCAGTAGTATCTTTCTCTGTTTTTTTCTCATTTGTTTTTAATTGTCTTATGTTCAAATAAAGAAACGAACAAATGAACGAAATAAATGAGCTCAGCACGCAATTAATCACAGAGTCAAAACTATAAACATGGAAGAAGAAAAACAGTCAAAGTTGTCAAACAGGCAGAAACGTTTCAGATTAGCCATGGCAGGTGAGGGTGCCAAAATTGGGTATAAAAGAAGCACTTACCAAAGGTTCAGTTTTTTCAACAAAGATGGGTTCTGGTTTAGCACTTTAGTCCAAACTCCATCAAAGAATCATCAATAAATTCAACAAATATTTCTTAATGACAGATCATCGGTCTTTCAGCATCTACAGAGCAGAATATTGGGAAAAATTTCAGGAGTCTGGAGAAATCTCAGAAAGGAAAGGACAAGGATAAAAACCACTGTTGGATGGTTGAGAGTGTCGAGCTCTCAGGGAGCCCTGCCTCATGGCACCATGATCAATACAGACTCTGGTCTCAGACGCTGTTTAAACGACGAGAACCGAGACAAAACAGCAAATGTTTTGTTGAGTTGTGGCCTCTTGTTTACATGCTAACAGCATGTCAACAACAACAACAGACTTTTGTGTTCTGTTCCTGCTGCTGAATCTTTTTAAGTTATTTGGTCTCGAAGCAAAACCTGCTTCTGGTGCAACATTTAAGTCATCAGCAAAGAGATCACACGCACCAGATATCAATACATCGCTCCTCTTCCTGTTTGGTGATTGTAGTGCACGTGTGGTGTGTTGATGCAAAATTTCACCATCCGCTCCGGGCCTGGCATGCACGCTGCAGGTCCTGCATTCGCTTGGTGTGTAAATACAATTTCCACTAAGACCCGAAGGGAAAAGTTTTGGGTTTTTGTGGAAACATTGTGGAAACAGGGTGCTCTGCACGGCACAGCAAACACGTTGGGAAGTGCTACGCCTGCATGCGCCCGGCTCCATCCAGCTGCGCTCCGCCAGGTCCTGGAGCCCGGGGAGGGCATGCGCGAGACATGTGAGTTCACAACTTCAACAAACAGTGTCTCCTCATCCATCTTTGCACTTGGCCCTGAAGTTGTTGAAACGGCATGAATCAAATGGACTTTCACAATAATCAACATGTGTAGTTTGGTGAAGAGCAAACCCAGCACACATGAACCGCACAAGGACACAGACAGTTCAGTCTTTTTGGATTTTCATGATCAATAGTAACAAGTGTTTTATATTGGGGAATTTCATGTTTTCCATAGTTCCTTTCTGTTCATAATCACTGTCCTGATCTGAGGCCCATAATGTAGGCCGATATAAAGCATGTGCGCCCTTACAGAAAAACCACATGAATTTCACATGTGACCACATGTGGCTCACATGTTCGTGCACGTGACCACATGTGGCTCATGTGACAACATGAACCACATGTGGTTCACATGTGGATCACACTAAAATGTTCCAAAATCACACGTTTGCACATGTGGAACATGTGCACAAACATGTGCTCCACATGGTCGTAACATGTGGAGCACATGTGGTTTTTCTGTAAGGTCGGTATGGAAAACTCCAATTTTGAAGGTGATTTTTAATCAAACTGTGCTTTCTCATGTATTTTACGTTTGACAATCCGTACATAGTCCATGTTTACGTTCCTGTTTGGTGCGATCTGAGCTGTGGGGATTGATCCGACCTGTGCCAATGGAGCAGAAAATAAGATAGGCTTTGCAATTTGGGTGCAGCGCAACAAAGAGGCTGTACGTCAACGGATCCGTTTGGAGCATGTGGACTGCAGCTCATTAACTAACAGCAACGTATTTGCTGCGCCGAGCAGAACAGAGCAGAGTACGTAGAATCTGGGGGTACTCAGCACAGTCCACAACTAGGTCCAGAACCAAAACCTGACAGATCAGTCCACATTTCAGCAGGTCTTTGGAAAAACAGCCGTCTCCTTCTCCATTTCAAAATGAGAAAGATCATCCAGGATGTTATCAGAGAAAGCTGTGATGTATGGAGGACAATCTTGAGTGTGAAGACGCGGATGCAGACGTGGATATTGGAGATATGGAGAGACATGTGCTCCCATCATGGTGCTGCCTTTTCCCAAGAGATCCATGGTTATTCCAGCAGGATGATATCAGTCCTCATTTTGAATAACTTCCAGCAGAAAATGTTTGGGGCGTCAAGAGAAAAACAAAAACAACAACCACGGACTGCAGAGCAACTGGAATCTGGGACTGGACACAAATTCCCCAGGAAAAAAAAAAAAATCCCTTCTCTCAAAATTTAAGTTTTAAAAACATTAAACAAAAATTAACAAACCAAATCCAAATTCCACCTTGCCAAAGGGCAGCATCCGGTAGATATAAACAGGTGGACGAGTTCATAGAAACAACCTGTCCACAAAGGTAAACACACTACAAAAAAATCGAGAACGGGCAAAAGAAAAAACTGTTTTCATCAAGATCCTAGTGAAAGAATCATCTCCAAAACATTGCTGTCACCTTTTTTCAATGCAAACTGGAGCCACACATTTGTCCATGGGAGATGTCAGGTGTTTGACAGTCTGTTACAGCTTTGTTTCCATGGTAACAAGATGCTGATGTCAGGAGATTAACCAGGAACTGTGATTGGACAGTTTGGATACGTGTTCTGATAATCCTAACTGAGCAAAACCCGTTCACACCTTCATGATTCCTGGAAGGCCCATGACATCTGTCAATCACGATGGGGGGATTTTGAAGAGGAGGCGGAGCTTCCTCACCTGTTTGATGCTGCAGGAGGGGAGGAGTCACTCCGATCACATCAATTAATACCAATAAAGAGCTTCAGTGACACACACCCCCACACACACCGAGCTTCCTTCCAGAGAGGCGCCAGCTGCCGCCACCAGGCCCCAGTGACGCGGCGGCGCGGCGGGCCCCTGCAGCCGGTGCAGGCCGGGCTCCCCGCGCCGCTGCAGTATTAATGAGGCGACAGCTCGGCTGCTTCTATATTCATTAAACATCTGCGGCGACAGATGTGAAGAGACGCCGCAAGACGAATAAAAAATGACTTCCCATCTGGAAGCCCCAAACTGGAAAAGACAAGAGGCAGTTTTCTCCTCCACTTTACCCCCAGCACCTCCCCTGCCTCCCCCAGCACCTCCCCGCTCACACACAGACTGAGCGGGTGTGATCTGCATCGGAAGATGATCAACAACGTGAGACTGAGTGTGTGTGTGTGTACGTGTGTGAACATCTCTGAGGAAATATTTGGATTTCAGACAGTTTTGTCCTCATCGCAGGACTGTTGGCGGGTCAGAACCAGAACCAGTTCTGGTTCTATGTATAACTGTCCTCAGAGATCCGGAATTTCAGGAAACTGAAGTGAGACAATGTCAAACACTGACTGAAAATTTGGTTCAGTAGTCCAGAACCGTTCTGTTCTCGGAGGATCAGCCTGGACTTCTGGACCCACGAAGGCTCAGACGAGGACCTCAGGTTTAGTGTGGACCTTTCTGAGGGACTAGAGGACCATCTATCCGTGGCAGAGCCAGACTTTTATACATGGGTAGTGGGCAGAGGATGGGCAAGACTTTATTAGGGAGGCCGTATAGTAGAAAAGGGAATGATGGTGTTCCTCTCTCTCTAACACACACTCACACACACACACACACACACACACGCTGCTGTGTGGTCACATTGGAGAGACATGAGAACTAAATATCTTTACATTAACAATCTGGATCGTCAGCGCCCAGGATTTCAAAACAATGATTCCCAAATCCCTGGATTCAGGTCCATGGATCTGCGACTGATATCTGGGTATTTCAAAACTTTGGTGGATTGGATCAAGATGATCCTAATCCTGGTAGATCAGGGGTGGGAAACTTCGGTCCTCGAGGGCCGGCATCCTGCAGCTATCAGGAGTTTCCCTGTGGCAACACACCTGTGCAGAGCTTCACATCAGTTCTGCACAATTACCCATTGGGTACGTTTACATGGAAACTTTTTCCCCTTTCGGTACAAAATCATTCTGATTGAGGATTTCAGAGCGGCTGTTTACATGGGAACTAATTCATTCCGCTCTGGCGTGTACATGCACCAACATTTATTCAGAGTAATCCTGTCTGACATGCGCAGAATGATCCAAATCACATTTATTATTAAAGACGGAGGTGTACAAACTTATCATTACGGTTGTTGATACACCTCAACACACCTCTGCTTGGACATGTCCTTGATTTTAATCACACTGACTCCAAACCTTCAAAGCTTTGGGGAGTCTTGGAACCCAGGTTGGGAACCACTGGATAAGAGTTTTGTCCTGAGTTCATGTTATGTTCACATTTAGACAATCTCGTTACAGTAGGATGTTCTGTTTTAAATGTTAGGGCACATTCAGAGAGCATAGACCGCGAGTCTCGGTCCGTTTGGGGACTTGGTCAGGTTGGGGGCGGGGGGTGGTCTTCTGGACCGAGATCGCGTTCATGTTGCACTATTGCCAAACAGGCCAAGAATGAGAATCTCAGGTGGCGCTGCTTTCAGATTCACGTAGGCGAGGAGAAAACGCACGTACAAGAAGGTTCTCACAACTTCTGTTTCCTCCACAAAGCGACATCATTTTTGTACGAGGAGCTGGATATTTCATCAGATCAAATATCGATTAAAGCTTTTACTTCCTCGTAACTCCGCGTCTGCCCACGAACCATCTTATAAGTACTGCAGTCCCTCACGTGTGTTTGTTGTCGTGGTGTTTACCCACCATGTCCAACGTTTGACCCACAATGCCAAAGCAATTTGTAGTCCACTTCCTGTCTTTGGTTCACTTGAATCGAACCGAGACCTGCGTTTGCAGGCGGACTGAGTCCGGTTGTTTGTTCCGGATCAGAGTTCATTTGTGCATTCACAACTACCCTAACGAAGCGGACTTCCCGAGCAAATGGACTCTGATTCAAATTAAAAAAGCTTTGTGAATGCGCCCTTAGTTGGGGCCTTCCTCTGCCACCTCTGGGTGGACGTGTGGTTGTCTCTGCTGTGGGGTGGCTTGGATTCTGCTCTGCCCAAGTCCGGTCCTCAGAAGCAACAATCCTGCACATATTGGTTGCATCCCTTCTCCAACACACCTGAATCAAATGACTGACTCGTTACCAGGCCTCTGCAGAGCTGGATGACATGTGCATGTGGGAATTAGCCATTTGATTCAGATGTGCTGGAGAAGGGATGACCTCAAAGTTGCAGGATAGTAGCTCTCCGAGACCAGACTTGGGCACCCCTGGTCAAGCGTATCCTTTCTCCTCTTTCTTCTCTTTCTTGTCTTCACTCTCTTTTTCTCTGCTGTTTACTCTCTCTATTTCTTTTCACTCACCCCCTTGTCAGGTCCAGCATTAATTTGTAAATTCAGCTATAGACTAATTTAAAAATGAAGATTAATTCTTATCATAAAAGGGATTACTGTATATCTAGAAAGTTTCTAGAAAGCAAATTATTTTCCCACAACAGGCAGACCACCGTTGTACTGGCTATGATTGTAAACAAGAAAGAAAGAAAGAAAGAAAAAGAAAGAAAGAAAGAAAGAAAGAAAGAAAGAAAGAAAGAAAGAAAGAAAGAAAGAAAGAGAGAAAGAAAGAAAAAGATTCAAAGATTGAACATACATGTAAAGTCAAAAAGAAAAGAAACTGAAGCCCCCCCCCCCCAAAAAAAGAGAAAGTAAAAAATTAATCATTCACGCATAGTGCGAGGAAATATCACTTGTTTAATCCCAGTCTTTCCCCGTACTCTACTGTAGGTCAGGAGTCTCCCTCCTGCCCCTATGAAGCAATTAGTCCCCATTCCTTCCCCCCTCACATTCATTTTTCTTTTTTTTTCAACATATTGACACTAAATGTACAGTACCACCAATGTTTTTTTTAGATCTTTTTTTCCTCTCGTTAGCTTGAAAATTATGGACAATATATATACATATATTTATATACCACAGTGTGTATATATATATATATATATACCACAGTTGTTCTCAATCAAGAAATCACTTAAATAGGACCTGCCTGATGAAGCTAAGGCATCCTCAAACGCTGCAATCCAAAGAAATTCAGGAAAAAAATGAGAAACAAAGTAATGGGCTTAATGCACAGTTCCAGTTTTTTCTGAATTTCATACCGCACCTTTGTTTCCTGTATTTTGTTATTGAATGAACTGATTAATCCAGGTGTGTCTGACCATTTGTCAAGGTTAGAAACACCTGGATTAATCAGTTCATCCAATCATGTAAGACAGGAAACAAAGGTGCAGTATTAAGTTCAGGAAGTACTGGAGCTGTGCATGAAGCCCAATGAGATCTATAAGTCTGGAAAAGGTTACAAAGCCATTTCTAAATCTTTGGGACTCCAGCGAACCACAGTGAGAGCCATTGTCCCAAATGGTGAAAACATGGAACAGTTGGTGAAGCATCCCAGGAGTAGAACCATGAATTCTGCTGTCTACCAAAAAATCCTGAAGGAGAATGTCCGGCCATCTGTTGGTGACCTCAAGCTGAAGTGCGCTTGGGTTCTGCAGCAGAACAATGATCCAGAACACACCAGCAAGTCCACCTCTGAATGGCTTAAGAAAAAACAAAATTAAGACTTTGGAGTGGCCTCAAGGGCGCAGATGGCACTGGGGACGGAGGGGACGTGTCCCCTTTAGGTTTTTTAATGACGCTGATCCTCTTCCGCTTTATTTTCACCACCGCCCCTCCTCTTTTATTCTATTTTTATAATATAATCCCCACCAATCCTAATTTTTTTTTCCTTCCTGAATGAATTCTAAGGAAGAAGGGAGTAAAACATACCGATCCCCCCGCCGAAGGGCCGGCCCTATTTTTTTAAAAAACCCTTTTTTTTTCCCCCGCGGGGGCACCACCCCCCCCCCTCACCACATTCTAATATTAATCCTCCGCTTTTTTTCACTCTTTTTTTTTTTTTTCTTTTTCCCCACAAAAAAATTTATAAAAAAGGCCTTTCCCCCCCCCCCATTTCCAGTGGAACAACTGGGGACTGCCAAGAAAGGAGACGCTTTCAGATGCTTGTGTGTTTTCACCCGCACAAAGTTAGGCACGTCATCGAGCTGGCTAATGCTAGCCTGCTAACGCGACTGTATAGTCTGCCGGCTACAAACAAACGTGTGTTGTTTTATTATAAAGTTCAGTCCTTCACCGCGGCGAATCAGTCGTTTTGATCCACTTCTTCCTTAGCATCACTTCAGTCTGGAATGAAAACTTTGCATTGGCGTTTATCTGATTTAAAAGATTAACAGAGTAGTAGCTGGCGGACTACTGTTAGCAGTTTAGCATTAGCCAGCTTGATGACGTGCCTAACTTTGTGCGGCTGAAAACACACAAGCATCTGACAGCGTCTCCTTTCTTGGCAGTCCCCAGTTGTTCCACTGGAAATGGGGGGGGGGTACAGACTCAATTTTCAGATGTTTGTGTGTTTTAAGACGCACAAAGTTAAGTACGTCGGTAAACGCTAGCTGGCTAATGCTAGCATGCCGGTGTTGTGCCCCACCGGCTACAAACAAACATGCTACGTTGTTTTATTATAAAGTTCGGCCCTTCACTCTTGAGAATAGCTTTGATCCACTTCTTCCTTAGTATCACTTCAGTCTGGAATCCGTGAAAATTTAAGTAGGGTTGGCGTTTATTCATGCTATTTACAAAGTAAGGCAGGGACATTGAACTGGGCCGGAAGTGGGCCGTCTAAGTGTTTCAAACCGGAAGTTTGGAACACGGAAGAAGCGTGATAATCCCCCATAGCCAAGTAAAAGCACCGGAGAAAAAAGACGCCGAACAAACAGAGGAGCATCTGTAGACATGACTGGAGCTTTACAGGAGAGGCTGTGTCCGAAAATACACTCTACGACATCACATCGCCGGGACACGGGGACCGGCAGCGGACAAACTGATTTATTAACCATGGGAACGCAGAAGATGCAGGGAAGTATGAAAGCAGCCACGCAGGGCAACGCATGAAAGGGATGTCGCCATTTACGTTCGTAAGTGAGCATAATAAATGACAACTAACATCCCCCGATCCATCCCCGCAAACAAACACTTTTCTAGACATCGCCAGACAGTTAAAGTCAAGCGCTAGAGCCCGTGTTGTGTTTCACTAATGGTGCATTCAAGTTATACACTAATGTCGGAATTTCCTAACTCCAAGTCAGAGCTGCAGTCATAATCCTCTGTGAAATCGGAACTTCAGCTCAGAAAGTCAGATTCATCTCACCAACTCGACATAGAAGTCATGCTGTCTGCTGCTTACTTAAACAGTAGTTCGTTGTTTTGTTGTATATGGCTGCATAGTGCTGGGAGCACTCCACCGTACGATTACGTTGATCTGAGCTTCCACTTCCGACACACACCCTCTTCAATTCAACACACCACAAGGTTCATACCTCAGGGTGCTAAGGAGAAATTTCTACCTGCATGTGTGCCTGTTGCAGTTATCTATGGAGAGAATTTTGTTTCTTTATCATTTAATCAAATAAATAGAATATATTTGAAACCAAAAAAGAGATTTGAGAGCAAAATAGTCAGGGGCAATCAAAAACAATTTTTTGAGATCAAAACAGAACAGGTTGCAATTGAAAAATAAAAATTGACAGCATATTTCTTCAACTTTAATCAATAATAATGTTTCAAAGTAAAAACATACAAGTATTTTTCTTATGAATCAGTCCTCTTTGATTTCAAGTTTTTTAAAAAATTTGGTTACAAATTTGTCCTTTTTGGTTGCAAATTCTAAAGTTTTGCTTGTGAATTCAAGTGCACTTGATGGGTGGGGGCCTACACTGGTGGATGAGAGACGTGTTTCTATTGGTTGGTGTGAACAGGTTCCACTTCTCCCTGTGCTGTGCTGCGTAGAGCAAAGTTGATAGCTGGTAGTTCTTGCAACATTTTCCTTAAGTAATGAATTGCGCTATATATGGTTGGCTGCAGCCTGCTGTACATTCACAACAACATCACCACAATGAATTATAACGCTCTACTGCTCCAAGCACACTGATAATCAGCAACATGGTTTTCTCTCTGCTGGTCACGACCTGGCTCAGTAGCCGACAGAGTGAGTGAATTACAGGGAAGCATGTACAACGTAGGGCTGTGATCACACATATGGTCATTATATCTGTATTTTTGTATCATATCCCGGAGTGATCGGACTGTATGTGAGAGCCTGGGAGTGGTAGTAGCTATGTGAGATTGTGACCCTAGTTAAAGCCCAAATTACGCAAAGATAACTTATTGAGGTGAAGTCATTTGCTGACAGCTTGGTCCCCCCCCCCCCCCAGTTCAAAAATCCTATCTGCACCCCTGAGTGGGCCTAGTCAAAGTCCGCCACCTGAATCCCATAGAGATGCTGTGGCATGACCTTAAAAAGGGGTTCATGCTTGAAAACCCTCCAGTGTGGCTGAATTACAACAATTCTGCAAAGATGAGTGGAACAAAATTCCTCCACAGCGCTGTAGGAGACTTACTGCCAGTTATCGCAAACACTTGATTGCAGTTGTTGCTGCTAAGGGTGGCCCAAACCAGTTATTAGGTTCAGGGGGCAATCACTTTTTCAGACAGGGCCATGTCGGTTTGGATTTTTTCCCTCCTTACTAATAAAAATCTTCATTTAAAAGCTGAACTTTGTGTTTACTTATGTTGTCTTTGTCTCTTTGTCTGATGATCTGAAACACATAAGTGTGACAAACATGCAAAAGAATAAGAAATCAGGAAGGGACAAACACTTTTTTACACAACTGTATAAATACATTTACATCCCCTTCTTTTTTTTTTTTCTTCCTTTCACCCCTCCCTTTCTTTTTTTCCTTTTTTTTTTTTCCCCCCCCCCTCCCTTTCAAACAAGATAACTTTGTTCTCGTCTTTTATTTATAAGAAAAAAAAAAAAAATTTTTTCCCCAAAATTCCACCACCCCCCACCTACATAGAAGAAAATTCATGTTTTCTCTTTTTGCAAAAGTTTTGTTCTTTTATTTCAGAGTCTGACAATAGAAATGGAATCATGGCTCTTCAAAAATAACAGCAGATTTACAATAGACATTTGTCAAAAATTATAGGCTGCCTTTTCTCTAAAGGTCCGGTGACATTTGCAGCGCTAATCAAGTCTTATTTTGCTAGGCTGAGGGGGGAAATGACTCTTCGGATTGTAGAGGTTGCAGACCCCTGCCCTTGGCGCTGTGACGGTTTTAGGCATTTTTACTGGGGTGGCCAGTGGTTTGCAAAGCAATGTGCAGAGGTGGCAACAATGTGTCAATGATGTGCTTCATTTTTCTTGGAATGCATAAATAGTCAAATAAAATAAGCAAAAATCATGAAGTTGTAAATGTCTTTTTGATGAAGTACCAACTAGAACAACATTCAAAGAGCACAAACTTCCCCCATGGAGACTGTATTATTATTAGGGGTGTCTGACAACTTTTAAACTTCCAATACAATACAGATATCGGATCATTCAATATTTGCCAATACCAATATTAATCCAATATATCAGAACGAATCACCCGCTAAAGACTGCCATTGTGCTACTCTGCCACTGACTGAAGCTTCCTGGGAGTAAGCATGGAACTATTAGCTTCCACAGCTAAAATTGGCTCATCCAGTTTGCCACCTGTCAATCAAAAGGACACGTTGCTAATTACAAGTAACTTGAAGGGATGAGTTATAAAAAAATAAATAAATAAATAAACATGACCCACATCACAATTGGCATGAAGGCAAAATTTACCTATTAAACCTAAAATGAACCAGGTTGTAAATATGTTTATTTCTGCTGTCAACATGTTTATTTCTGTTGTAAACATGTTTATTTCTGCTGTGAAGTTGGCCTTTTGGCCTATATGGAGTTTTCTCTGTTTTGGAGCCAGCCCCCTAGTGGATGAGAAGTGAACTACATTTTTTAAGGTTACTTCCGGGGCTTCAGCAGTTTGCTCCTTCATAAAATATATGAATGCTTAAAGGCATATGCCACCTCTGGGTGAAATTGAGCCTCCCCCTGCAGTCCCCTGAGTTGGACAAGTGGGCAGAAGCGTTTTCTAATCGACCTAGTCTTTCTCTCAAACTTGCAGCACTGACTTTAGCTTAGCTTAGCGTAGTTGCCATAATCGGGTGGTTTCTAATAGCGTCACTTTGTGAAATTTAACTTATTAACTCAATTTTTCTTTACCAATTACATTTCGTGATCTGCACATTCTGATCGAGTACAAATGAGAAGCCGATTTCACATCAAAGGACTGACAGGCGGCATTCAATAGGGAACTATATGCTGCGGAAGTCGAGAGGCGAAGCAACGCGGATAATAGCAAAGGCTGCAGGCATGCGCAACATCCGGTGGCAACCCTGTTTACAGAAGTTGGGGATGTTGCAATATCAATGTCAGAATTGGGACATCCATTATTATTATTATTATCATTATTATTACTATTATCATTATCATTGTACTCAGCCTAAATCATTCCACTACCAATTTCATCCTAAACAACAACACACGATGCTATAATGCAGCTGTAAGGTTGACAATAATAATGATTCATAACAATGTGAGCTGATATTACAGCTGATTTAACATAATCACGTCCATTCATATCAAATCCAAAATCTAAATTTTCTTCCTGATTAATCAGCTGTTTAAATGAATAACAATCTGTTCTTTACCAAACAGACTGAACCACATTCTGGATGTTGCACGTTTCTGATACATGTTTGTGACCTTCAGAGCTTCTGATTTTCTGCCTGATCAAAGATCAGTTTTAGGGTCCTGAGCAATCTGATCTGAGACCAGCTGTTAACACGGAAACCAGCCCGTGAGCAGGATTTGTTTTGTTTTGTTTTGTTTTAACAGATTATTAAATGAACATTAAAATCTCACTATAATTGATTTTTTGCAGCCCTGAGTTTTGTCTGAAGGAATTCTTTAGTTAGTGGACGTTATTGACTGTTAAAGATTCAGAGGATGTTTGGAGCTCGTTTCTCTACTGTTTCAGTTCCTGCTGCAGTTTGATGACAGAATCTCAGTTGAGCTGAAACTTCAACAAGTCAGAAAGATTGAAAATAATGTTAATCATAGAAATCTGTAGGATTTTTTGTTTGTTTGTTTGTTTTTCTGGCCTCAGAGATACAGCCGGAGCCCCCAGCAGGATTCCTGGAATGGTTCCAGGTGCTGGAACATCCTCCAGGACAAGAAATATCATTGGAATCTCTTCAGTAAAATCTACCTGGAACACACTCAATGTCCTCAGAGTTGTGATCCCGCTGAAGGACTTCTGGATGAGACGAGAGGAAATAGACCAGTTTCTTTGGGGGTCAGATCATCTCATGTTATTTACTGGTGGAGGTTCTTTGTCCTGAGATCCATCATTATGAAGCCTATTCCCATCAGCAGCAGGAGATAAACTGGATCCTACACTTCCCACAGTCCACTGTGTGCGTTTGTGTGTGTGGTAAACAGGCATATCTGAGAACCGGTGGATTCAGTGTGAAATGTCCCTCCAATGGAGTCCTGCTGCATGAACACTTCACTGATCGTCGGGAATTAGAGTCGCAGCCGCAATCAGACGATTTCACAGGTCGTTTCTCGCTCATCACGGAATGACACGGCCTCAGATTTATTAGGCATTCCTGGGAGGGAGCCACCCCCGCAGGTTAATGTCCTCCGTTTTAAGAAGGACGAAGGATTAACCAGGAAGGAGGGAACAGTGAGTCAAGAAAAAACAATCTACTGTTAAAATAGTGAAACAGTGTCATCATGCAGAATAACAGGTCTCTATGGTGATGCAGTCATACAGATGCAACCTCGTCTCTGTAATGAAGAGGAAGCCCGCACGGCCTGAGACCAGGACCACCACCAGCCGCCCAGAGGCGTAGACCCCAGCCACCCCCCCAAAGGGGCAGACATGCATCCCTCTGAGGGTGGCAGTTTTTTTTTTTTTTTTTTTTTTTTTTTTTTTAGGTATCCTTCAAGCTGAATTAGTCTTGATCTGTCTTGACTATAAGTCTAGAATGGGTACAAAATGCTGTTGGGGAAACTCTGCTACTTCAGCAGTAATTTTTTTCTCTTCAAACAAGATGCTGTTACACAGTACGATTTCAGAAATTTGGGGCCTCAAGCAAAGGCAGGTATAGGGCCCTCTTTAATGAGCAGACAACACACAAAACAACAGACAGTGCTGGGTCATCTTCAAGAAGTACACTGACTGCTTACAAGCAGAGTAGATGATGCTGGACTCTCACAATCTGGATAGTTTCAGAACTCTTAATTAGAGATGCACAATCCATTTTTTTCTAATCCAATCCTATACCGATACCTATGCTCGATATCAATACCACTGATGAATGACTGAACTGTATACCTTGCCCTGTGAATGAAGGCATCAGGCTTAACATGAACATTCAGCCTTGTTAAAAAATTAACACAGATGTAAATGTACTTAAAGGTACAGTATGTAAAAAATCAAAGGTCAGTGGTAGAAATATGTGATATATAATTCAAAACTGGGTTTCTATTGATGTGTAATCGCTGCACTAGAATAACTGTTACATGTTTATTTTCTTAGAATGAGTCATTTATATCTACTTGCTGGGTGGTGCACATATGGAGGCTACCATATTTGTTCCACCATTTTTACTACGGTATACCTGAATGGTCAAAATGTGTGTGAACTGAGAACCCTCTGAACTTTAAAACTGCTGCACCAGCTTTGTTTATATGGAGTTAGAGACTGTTTGGGATAAGTAATGCCTTAAAAGACATAAAAAAAAATAGTTATACATAGTTCAGTCATAGCTACACCTGAGACCACTGGATCCACTAACAGATGAAAAAAATCTTTATTCCACAAGGGGGCACTCACGCCTCATCAACAGCCTTTCCAACATGGCCGATCTCACAATGACAAAGAATCCTTCGAAGCACTCTTGGAAGGTGATCTGGATTACCACCAAAGTTTAATGGGTTCGTCCTTGGGCTGAGACACACAGCTGGTGAAAATTTCATGTCAATCCATCCGGAACTTTTTCCATAAAGTTGCTGACGGACAGACAGACTGTCGGACGGACAAACCAACACTACCGAAAACATTAACTCCTTGGCGGAGGTAATGATTTACTATCTCACCTGTCTTTACAGTATATCTCGGATCCAGCAGGGTGGTTAGTGCGTACAGAGGTTAATCTTCAATACTGCTGAATTGTTTGAGTGCTTGTACAGTAGTTGGGTAGTTTTAATTGTTTTAATGCCAGAATCGGCCTCGTTTTCCGTAGCCAAAATGCGCTTGAGGACTGTGATGGCTAGAATGATGTCAGCAGCAGGCGTAGTGGATGAGCTGACTTTCCTAGTAAGCTCTTCAAATGGTGTTAAAAAAGTCATAGTTTTTCCAGGAGCTTGATGTAATGGAGCCTTGAATACACAGGTGGGGAATGTTTAAAATGCCCACAGTCTGTCAGCAGCTTGAAATACGATCACTCTAGCTTGGTTGTGACCACAGTCCCTGGTTGACTATGAGTTGCAGCGTATCAGCAAAGCAACCCAAGCTGCGCATTCCCCATGGTGTCCATGGCTTTTTTTCATATTGCTGACATTGTCCTTCAAAATGACGTGCACTTTTGTCAATGGAATGTGCCACTGATCAAGCATTTCCTTTAGAGCAGCTGAAATCATGCCTCCGGTGTGTGATCTGTGGAAGTTTTTCGCCTGGAGCATTGCGCTGTGAGGGGAATAACTTGCATCTAACCAGTGCACAGTTGAACTTAAATGTATCATAGGGCACATGGCGGAGCTTCAGATATCTGCCGTGAAGCTCGTTGACGTAACATCCTCTAATTCCTCTGATGTGTTCACACATTTGGTGTACAGTTCAGGCAGAGGAGTCTCAGAAAAATGTTTTTTAGATGGTAAACTGTACCTTGGCTCAAGATGTTCAAGTAGGCGGTGGAATAATTTGTTATCGACAACAGAGGGAGGCTGCAAATGACCTCCATAACATTCTCCGTTGTACTGATTACTCTTAAGCTGCCAACCGGCAGTTTCTCCCATCTTTGCGGTACACCTACCAAAGTTAGCTGCTCTGTTGTACCCTTTGCTGGCTTAGCTAAGAGCGTTGCGCGCCCTTTAGCACAGAGGTGTCAAACTCATTTTAGTTCAGGGGCCACTAACAGCACGATTTCATCTAAAGTGGGCCGGACAAGAAAATTATCACACAATAAGCTACAGAAAAACTGCAAATGTTGTCCTTTATTTTAGCACACTTCAATATGTTTATATTTAATTAACTTTCCTTTTAGGAAAAAATGAACATGAAATTTATTAGGAACATAAATGGTTTCAACAATATTTTGCCTCATTTATTTTTTTTTTTGGGGGGGGGGGGGGTTTCATTTATTAATTTTATGTATTTCAGTCAAGATTTTATTTTTTTTTATATGACAAAAACACATTTAGGATGAAAGGCGTCTCCGTAGGAATTCTGCATTTATCTGTAGTAGACCAGACTACTGAAACCCTGTCCTTACACGTCTCCCTAAGTCCTCCGGACGGCGGTTTAGTCCAGAATGCTCATCCTGACGCGAAAATTCAGCTCTGAGTCCTGACTACTTAGATTTCTGCTTGGTTTTAGCCTTTAAGTTGTAAAACAAAGTTGATGTGTTTTCTTATATAGCATTACTAAAGAATGAAAAAATCTCTTGCTTGACAATGGGATTAATTTAGGATTAAACTTTTGACAGCCCTAATTTATACTTTTATTATCATTGTTATTAACTCATTCAAATACGACACTACATGTTCATTGTAACTTACAGATCACAATGGATCTACAAAATCACTTCCTGTACCACTGAATCGCAGGTATCTGGAACTAAAAAAAAGGAAAATAAGATTCCCACATGTGTGAAATAATCCTGACCTCATATAACCTGAGGTCAGAGCTGTAAGGTAATATTGAAAAACTTCATATTTAGACATTTAAAACTATTCTAAGCTCTGGTGGACCAATCAGAAACTAGAGTTTGTTTTATTGTTTTAAATGTCGTAATAATTCACCTTGCGGGCCAGACTGGACCCTCTGGCGGGCCGGTTTTGGCCCCCGGGCCTTATGTTTGACACCCCTGCTTTAGCATGTTCCTTTTTGTGGTGTTGAATTTACTAACTTTATCACCACCCCTCGCAACTTTCCCATTGCAGATATTGCATATTGCAGTAGGATTTGCTTCATGTTGCTCTGCGTTTGTTCATCAGCTGCTGTGCGTGCTCTGCATGATAATGTGACCGGCGTTCCAAAGATAAAATTGAAGTGACTAGATTGCTGTATTGCTGTAATATTATGATATTAAACTTGAAAAAGTGTTTTGGAAAACTTATAAAAGTGTTCCATTGAACTTCTTCAAGTGTTTTGTAAGTTTTTTTTAAAGTGTTTTGTTGAACTTTACAAGTGTTTTGCAAACTTGAAAAAGTGTTTTTACTCCTTACAATTTTTACAGGTTTTTAGACAGGTTTTACTCCTGTCTCACAGATGGAAAGTTTTTTTTATAGGTATGGATACTGTTCCTTAATCCATTCAGTCAAGTGTGGGGTTCCCCAAAGATCAGTTTAAGGCCCAATACTTTTTAGTCTGTACATCTGCTGTCATCAGAGGCTTAGCATTAATTTTCCAACTATGCTATGATGCACAACTCAACATTACTGTCTCCAGATGACCAAACAGTTAACTTCCTTTGAAACTTATTTAAGATAAAAATTCATGGAGAATTCCTACAGCTTAACCAGGATTTATCACCACTAAAGGAGTGATGACATAACAGTTAAAAACTAGTTTATGTTGTTGGCATTACTTTATATGTAAATACTCCAAAAAAAAACGGCATTTTTTACAGCGGAGTATTGTTTTAAACGCCAGACCTCACTTCCTCAGTAATACAGTTGGGTCCGGTGATATATGGAGCTTTACCCGGAGACCACATTGACTTCATTTTATTGGCTACACCTTATTTCGCTATGACCTTATTCGGAGAATCTAGGTCAAGCTGCGGTCGGAGTTTCTAAAGGCTAACTGCTAGCAACATGGGCACTTCAGACAGTGTGAGCTACGTTTATCAGACAAGACAGCATTTAGAAAAAAATAAACTTACAGGTAATGACAAGGTTGTGGCCCCCTCCCTCAGTGTTGCTGCAGAAGTTTTCTTTTAAATCCATTTATTGAACATCCAGACCTGACTGCACAGAAGTACTACTAGCTCCATACACGAAGCTAACAGACAGGAGGGGGAGCGGACGGTGCATAAACCGTTAGGAGAGAGAGAGAGAGGGGGGGGGGGGGGGGGCGGCTGTTTACTTGATAGTGTGCTCTTATTGGAGCAATTAAATTACGTAGAATGATAGAACTACGTAGAATGATAGCCTGCTGTCTGATTCTACTGTTTCTGAGCAGAGAGACAAAGCTGACAGACCATAAACAGGAACTTTGATTCTCACTCTGGACATTCACATGGCCTCATCAGTGCACAACAGATCATATTATACACCCAAAACCCCAGAAAAGGGAAATTTGATGTCATGGCACCTTTAAAGCAGCACTTCAAAACTTTTAGCAATTATCTTATTTTGACTCGTTTTATCTCGTTCTGTCCCTTCCTCTCTTTGTCTTCCTTTCTTTCTCCAGTGATATTTTCTTGATTTTCTTTGCTGAATCTGCCATGATCCACGTTCAAAACACCCAGTGTGTTCACATCCATTTGGTACTATAGCACATGACGCTGTGTGCAACCAATAGTCGGCTGCAACATCACGCCGCGTCCTGGTTAGAAAAGTTAGGGTGAGTATGGGTAAACTGGGACACTTTCTGAAAATGTAACCTCAACGTAAATTCTGATTATGAACCAAACGTCCACATCATCCACACAGAACCTTTTTGTTTTAATCTCATGCTGCCCTGATGAGCTCAATGGTGATTTTTAGTAACAGCAGTAAACACATGTAAAGATAAGGCTTAACTGTCCCACTTTTCCCATACTCACCCTACATAATGCGGTTTCTGAGCCTCAGGATGCTGCTGGGCAGCGGCAACTTGAGAAATGCACATAACGAATGTTGGTGAACCATCAAAATGAGTCAGAAAAGCATGTTTTTAAGGTTAAAAGTCACATTGTGGGTCTTTAAGACAAGTGAAAAATCATGTTACCTAAAATACAAAACTTTAAAGGGACATTGTGTAATCGGGAGCAGCTCCCTCGTACTTTTCATGCTGCATTCGCATGAAACCGGGCAAACCGACGACAGCCGCTGCATGTAAAGTTATCACCAGCCTCTATGTGCAGACGTGGTCCGTCAGTTACAGTGACATCAGTCCACATTTGATTTGTTGTCATGGCGATGTCGTATTGTTTTCCCTGACCCATGTTTTACCGTCTTTCGCTCGGCTTCATTGATTAAAATGACATCTGGTTTGTTACCAACGGCCGTCTGCCCGACTGCACGTGAACGCAGCATCAGTGAGACGCTAGTTTCTCCCCACTGCAGCGCGGTGACTTTTCAAAGGCATTACCTCGAACTGAGCTGAAAACTCCGGTGTGTCCGGTGAGTTTCTGTGTTTTCCTGCTGTCACGCTTCTCCCGAACGCAAAAACATGGCGATACGACATGGCAGCCTCCACCGAGCCGCCCCGCTCGATGTGTAAATGAATGATACGAACGGCAAATTTAGAACTTAGAGGAGCACTTCAGTTTGTTGATGGGAGTGATAACTGATTAATGAAAAAACACTTTTGAACCAAATAATCACTTTTTGTGAATAAAAAACAGGAGAACTTACACAATATCCCTTTAAATCTTCTCATTGTGAGAGAAATCTCAGTGTTCTTTTAAACTCTGAGCTGAATTTTATTCCACATATTAGAAATGCATTAAAAACAGGATTTTATCATCTTAAAAACATCACCAGAGTCCGCCTATTTCATTCTCTTTTGCCAGCACAGAGGTGCTGATACATGCTTTCATTTCTAGTAGAATACATCATTGTAATGTCCTGGTCTCTGGTCTTCCCAAAAAGTCTATTTTTAAACATACAATTACTCCAGAACTCAGCTGTTCGTGTTCTTTCGAGGACCAGTGGGGAAGAACACATTACACCAGTTTCAAAATCACTGCATTGGCTTCCCATGCGTTTCAGGATTCATTTTAAAGTATTTTAGTCACTTGTAAGTATCTTAACCCTTACGCAGGAATGCCAGGGGGTTACTGCCTTCGGGCCTTTTTATTTATTGGATCTGCTTTTGAATTATGAGCCCTTATGAACTCTGAGACCCTCTACCGGCCTTTTAGTCGTTGCCAAAGTTAGAGCGAAAACTTGAGGCTCGAGACCGACCTGCTGAGTTTAGCATATAACTGATATTTTCTTTAGTCTATTTCATTTGATTTATTTTATTATTTCATTAGTCTATTTTTTTACTTGATTATATGGCCACACCACTTGAGCACTTGTTGTGGCGACACCTTTTGTGTTCATCATTGGTGGGGTGGCTCCCAATGTGGACCCCAAGATATTTTTTCCTCAAAGCAGCGTCTGACCACCAGGTGTTTTCTTATTTTCGTATACATTCAGTTCAGAGACAGAGATTAGGGGTTGGAGTTCATGTTTATGCAGAGTAGTTTGGGGGGGGTATACATGCACTTTGTGTGTGTATGTGGGGGAGAGAGAGAGAGAGAGAGAAGGATAAAGTGTGTGTTTTTAGATTGCTGTTATAAACTTGGGTGTGTAAAGGCTTGTGTTTTGTACAACTTATTTTCATCATGTAAAGCACTTTGTGCTGCTTTTTGTACTAAAACTACATCATGAAAAAAAATCATTTAATTCAAGTATCTTGAGGGTTTTGATGGTTGACAATAAAACAGACAAATAACATGGATAAATCAGCTCTCTACCACAGGAGGAGAATGAGATGTTATTAATTGTTAGTAATAATCAGTGTTTCAGTTAAAATTAAAAACACACATGATGAAATCTGGAGAAGATTTAGATATTTGAATAATTCTTATAATTCATCTTGCCAGCTGCTGCTTTATGGTTTCAACAGGATAATTTCTGATGAAGAGGAGTCGAGGATGCTCCTCCTGGGTGGAGGTGTGGGTGTGAGGAGGAGCTGCTGGTATCTGTGTAATGGCTGCAAATGACCAGCAGGGGGCAGGAGACATGAAGGAAGCTGGAGGTCCTGAACCTGAAGAAAAGCTGCAGTGATGAAGAGTTTGCTGTAAGAGAGAAGAAAATGACACCAAACGTGAACCACCGACCTGCAAAACAGCTCAGATTAGAAACTATTTATATTCAGAAATTATAATCTCTCCATGTGTTTAACAAACAACTCAAAGTCATATAGTTATTAGTTCTTTCATGATTTGAAAGAAATCATGAAAGAAAATGATAAATTCACAATAGTTACTCAGATAACGAGGTAAAAAAAAAAAAAGTCATAAATAAAAATTAACTAAATTATAATCTAGCAAAATAAAATATTGCTTTTGAATTGTGCCTGAGAAGAATATTAAAAACCAACAATCAAAACTGTTCCAGACACATTAAACCATTTTGCTCATGAACAGTGGACCAAAATACCTGTCAACAGGTGCAGAAATCTGATTCAGAGTTACAGAAAATGCTTGATTGCAATAATTTCCTCAAAAGGCTGTCCGACGAAATTTTAGTTTTGGAGCCATCATGCTTGTTTTATTTTTTGCTTGTTTTTAATATTTCTGTTGAACCAAAATTCAAAATCAATGTTATAATTTTCATAAAATTTGTTTTCATAAATTCTTATTTATTATTACTTTTGTCAGTTCACTTTCATGAGAGAGTATAATTTTGAGGAGAAACTGCACACAAAAACAAATGTGACTAAAAACAGTTTAAAAAGATATAAACAGTTTACCAGATGACACAAAATTAACACGATCAAATAGATCATCACAAAGATCCAAGGTACTGATAAAAAGACTCAAAATTACCACTGAACAAAAATAGTCCAAAAAGGCGTTGGAGGTGTGATTTCTGAGCTGCTGTAAACACGGATGTCACAGCTGCTGAACCGAAACTCCAGTTGTAGCTTTTTAAACTCCACAATCCAGCTAAATGTTCAGAGTATCATGGCCCATCATCATCATCTTCTTCACCTGAAAGTAGAACAATTGATGTTTTCAAGATAAACTGGATAATCAGTGGAAGAACTTCAGCTGCAGGCTGAAGGATATTTGTTAGGACACCTTCTCATTCAATGCAGCATCTTCTGCATCACCCATGAGGAAACACACCCATGTCTACAGCTGCATCTATGTCATCCAGCTACAACAGGCTGCAGGTTCTAGTCAGATCCGACCGGGGCGCAGGATGATGCCTTTCAGCCTGAAGCAGAATAAATGCAGCCTCACAAGTCAAGACCACAGGGGTCCTCCAGCCCATAAAACCATCGTTTAACTGTGAGAGACCTCCTTCATTCAAACAGGTTCAGTTTAATTCAACTCTGTTTGAATATGTGGAGAGTTCGGAGACCTCTTTTTTACCACCAACCCATCTTTCCTCATGTTACCGTTTTCTTTCTGCAAAGGTGCGCCCTGTGAGGGGCTGCGTGACCACGGTCTGCCTGATCCTGTCTTGTTATGTTCTTGTGTTTGTGTGTCTTGGACGGGTTGTACTGAAACATGAATTTCCCCTTGGGGATCAATAAAGTATCTTTATCTTTATCTTATCTTATCTTTTGTACAATGCCAATCACAACCAAGTCTTGTCAAGGCATCTGGACATGTTGGAAAGAAGCCAGTTATATTGAATAGATTAATCCTGTTCATACAAGCTAATCAACACTATGGGGCTAAGGAAACCAGCAGATTGCATCAAATCTTCTCTTTGACTCAGTCCTCCATCCTGTGCAAGGTGATGGCTGAGAACAGAAAGTAAAATTCTCCCTTTTAACCGGAAGGAAAACCTAGCAGAGCTAAAACCTGACTCAGAAAGGGCAGCCATCCACCTCCACCAATCAGAGGTGGAGACGACGTGAAGACGGGTCAACAAGCATCACAACTTTTAGCCAGGGAGCCCAGGTATTGCAGTATTCCACAAGCATGGAGTAATTTTCTGCCTCACTCTGAAACAGGATGCTTCTTATTATAAGAATATAAATGAGCATCTCAGGTGGTGAAGCAGCTTCCTCTTTACATGTCAGATTCCACATGCGCTTACTCGTCTGATTCTCCTGAAATTAGTTTTCTTGAAACTGAAATTTGACTGGAGGTGTGAAGATGAAATGTGGTGAAATGTGTAAATGAATGTAATGAAATGAGTATACATTAAACAGAAAGAAAGAAACTATTTGAAATTAAGTCGGAAAACAACATCAAGACGACTATAAAACTGCAAAGATGGAGACATTGAGCAAGAACTGAGACCCCAGACCAGTTCTACCGGAAGATTCAGGGGCTCTTAGCCCCTTAATGGTTGAGTTAATTGACAGTTATGTGTAAAAACAAAATAAAAAGTTGAAAATATCATGAAAAAATAACAACAACAAAAAACCTACAATAAAAATAAAAACATTGCAACATCAAATAAGTTAGAAATAGCCCTGCTGCTGCATGAACACCCTGCTGTAGGAACCGGGCCGAGTCTCAGGTCTGAATGATTGTCGTGCATTTCGTTTCTGGGTCTGTTGGTTCTGATGGTGAATCTTGCTCTGAGCAGCTGTTTGTGACATCTGGGTGATGTCACCGTGTTGTTGACACGTTGTTAGGGCTGAGAATGTGTGAACAGATTAACAGGCAGGAGAGCAGAACCACAGACTCCGGCCACTGCACCATGACTCCAGAACCAATACAAAAATATTTACATCCATCGATCCAGTAGCCAAACTCTCCTCTAATCCTTTATATATATATATTGTGCAAAGGTTATAACAGTGAATATAGTACTACACATATGTATATACAGTCGTCCTCAAAATTATTCATACCCTCCAATTACAGGTGGAAACAAATCAGCTGTCAGTGAAGTAAGTTGAAATTAATTAAAGTAATAATGAATAAAACTTTGAAAATCATGATGCTGATTTTGAAGTAAGGTTCAACAGAAATATTAAAAGCAAACACACAAAAAATTAAACAAGTTAGCAAGCATTGATTTGCAGAAAGAACTCCAAGGCACTCGCCGTTGGAAAAATTAAAATGCCTTTATTTCTATGGCATAGTCATAATAACCTTAAAATCCAATGTGTTTCCGCCCACTGGCCTTCATCAGGGAGTCAAACTGATTTATCAGGTTCAAAGTGTCTATATAGTGGAATTCATCAGTAGGAATTCACCACATATGATGGAACTTTCCATTGAATTCCACCCCCCAGGAAAAAAAAAAACTCCTTCCACAGGAAAACAAACAAACAAACAAAACAAACAAAAAATCCATGAGGCTTCGGACATGGATACTTGATTTTAAACAAGTCAGAAAGCTTTCATATAAAACATTAAAAATCCACAATTAAGTCATGAACAATGCATCCTCATGTGTAATAGAATATGACCCTTGATTTTTTAAAGGGAAATTGTGGAACAATTGACCTATGGCTAAACCACGCCCCCAAACGCGATGAGCCAATCACAGTGCGCACAGCTTTCCCATACACTCGGACATTCTCTGCTTGAACGTCCATTGAAATGCATTGAAGTTAGTCCGTTTTTGTTCGTTTTTATGTGTTCTTTTTAGTTTAAAATGGTCAAACGTGTGCATGGGGTACATGCAACTCTGACACTAGGTATCCTGAGAGGCTGGGTGACAGGGTGTATTTTTTTTGCCTTTTACCAAGTCACATCAAGCCAAAGTTATGCGGCAGACCAAAACATCAACTGAACGTGGATAAAATGAACAAGGATGTCTACATCTGTTCTAAGGTAAGGCAACATCGTATTTGAGGCAACATGCTGTTACTTTGCTTGAAAGAAACATGAAGTTACCTTCCCTAACGGGTTAGCTAACGCTAGCTAAACATGCTAGTTTTGGTATGTGGTAACGGTACATAAGACGCTGTCGTGTAGTACAGGTGTCGTGTAGTGACGTCAATAACGACACGCCTCTGGCTTCCAAGCTGCAGCCAGACTGCTCCGCTTCCCGTGGCTGTTTGATCACTTTTTGTCAGATGATCACTTTTTGGCACAACAGCAGCCGTGCAGTAGTTTGTGCAAGAAACTGAGGGAGTGACACGAGTCACATTGAGAGATTCACAGGCTTGATTTCTACTACCAGTTTAAGACTTGTGAACAATTTCTTTTTGTTTGTTTGTTTTTTTTTTAAAGTTTTTTTAATTTATCTTGTCATGATCTCTCTGTCTGATCACGCGTCTGCTGTCCGTGTTGACAGCTGTCATCTCCCGAGATGTCACATAGCGCCTGTCACCAAATGTTTGTTTGTCCGAGTGAGTGGAGGGGGCGGGGCTTAGCCATAGGTCAATTGCTCCCTCGTACTTTTCATGCTGCGTTTGCGTGAAACCGGGTAGACGGACGACAGCCGCTGCATGTAGAGGCATCAACAGCCTTTATGTGAAGACGTGGTCCGTCAGTTACGGTGACCTCAGTCCACATCTGATATGTTGTCATGGTGATGTCGTATTGTTTTCCCTGACCCATGTTTTACCGTCTTTCTATCTGCTCCTGTGATTAAAATGACATCTGGTTTGTTACCGACGGCCATCTGCTCGACTGTACATGAACGCAGCATCGGTTCACTCGGTTCCCTCTGCACCGCGGTGACTTTTCAAAAACATTACCTCGAACTGAGCTGACAGCTCCGGTGTCTCTGGTGAGTTTCTGTGGTTTCCTGCTGTCACGCTTCTACTGAACGTAAAAACATGGCGATACAACATGGTAGCCACCACCGGGCCTACCCGTTCGATGTAGATATGAATGATACGAACGGTAAATTCAGAGCTTACAGGAGCACTTCAGTTTGTTGATGGGAGTGATTACTGATTAATGGAAAATACTTTTGAACCAAATGATCAATTTTTGTGAGTAAATAACAGGAGAACTTACACAATATCCCTTTAAGTAAACCAACAATGATGGGGCTCCGAAGCTAAAAGTTTGTTTAGCAACACCTTGAGGCAATCCCTGCACTCAGGTGTTTTCTCTGTTCAAAAAGACGTCTGCACCTGGTGACAGGTATTTTGGTCCTCTGTTCATGGGAAAGGTGTTCTAATGTGTCTGGGATAGTTTTGTTTGTTTTTTTTTCTTTATAATTATTTTCAATCACAATTTTAAAGGAAATATTTTATTTCACTAAATTATAATTTTGTGAATTTTTATTTGTTATTAGTTTCTTTAGTTTCCTGTTATTTAAATCACTACTGGGAATTTAGCCTTTTCTATAACTGGAAGGTATGAATAATTTTGAGGACGACTGTACGTACAAAATCAAAATAACGTTTAACAAGCCATTACAAACCTAAATGAAAACAGTATGCGTGTTTATGTATGTGTGCTTTATGTACCTTTTAACACCTAAAAGCTACAGCAGTGTGACACCAATGTGTTCACGGTGCTGCTTTGTTTTGATTGATAGAATGTGTGGAAGTTTGTTTGATGTTTCATCATTGTTACATCTCAAGAAATGACTCAGACAGCAGACAGGAGATCATGAAAACAAAACCCTGTGATACTGTGATGCATCACAGCATTGGGCCGCATCACAGCCCACATCCACATCCATAAAAATCAAATATTTAATAACAGCCTCACAGCATTGGGCCGCATCTCATCATCACGTCAAATCACAGCATCACATCGCATCACAGCATCATGTTGAATTACAGCATCAAAGCATCACAGCATCACGCCACATCACAGCATTACAGCCTCAGCGGACAGGAGATCATGAAAACAAAACCCTGTGATACTGTGATGCATCACATCATTACGCCACATCACAGCATCACATCGCATCACATCAAAGCATCACGTTGCATCATAGCATCACGACATAGTGGTAACACGTCGCATCACGGCATCACAGCATCACAGCATCATCACATCACAGCTTAACAGCATTGTGCCGCATCACAGTATCACGGCATCATGGCATCACGTCACATCACAGCATCACAGCATCATCACATCACAGCTTAACAGCATTGTGCCGCATCACAGTATCACGGCATCATGGCATCACGTCACATCACAGCATCACAGCATCACGACATAGTGGTAACACGTCGCATCATAGCATCAACACATCACAGCATCACAGCATCACCTTATCACAGCTTAACAGCATTGTGCCGCATCACAGCATCACAGCATCATGGCATCACGTCGCATCATAGCATCACCACATCACAGCATCACCTTATCACAGCCTCACAGCATCATGCCGCATCACAGAATCGCGTCAAATCACAGCATCACATTGCATCAAATCATCATGGCATCACGTCGCATCATAGCATCACCACATCACATTATCACAGCATCACAGCATCTAAATGTTATGTAATTTACCTGTGAGTTACCCAGCAGCAATTGGAGGGCAGTCTCATGACCCTGCCAACATTAATCTGAATTCATTCATTTTCTTCAGCAGCCATCAATCTCACAGGAAACTATATGTAATGTCTATAACATGCCCGCAGACTGAAACTGATGTAAAGTGGATTATTGCTGATAAGAATTCAGCATGAAGAAAATGTTTTCCTGTCTGTTTAGCTGAGAACTGGCTTCCTCACACCAGATGTGACTGTAGAGATCGTCAAGGTGACGGGATGATTTCAGACATTCTATCATGCCTAAATAATTCTGTTCTGGTGATTCAAATGTCACAGCAAGAGTTAAAACTCTGAAAGTTGTACAACTCTTCACTGAGGAGGTAGAATCAGCTCATTTATCCAGTTCTCTCAGACCTCCAAGACTTCAAGCTCAGTGAGGAAGTTCAGGTCTCGGAGGAGATCTGGGATCCAGATCCGAGCATTTCCTCGACACCCACGTCACAGCGCCGCGCCTCGGACCGCCACACAATGTAGTGCACTGTGTCTCAACCTGAGTGGGCCAACATGGACGCCAGCCAGACCATCTCTGCCTGTTCCCAGCAGCTGATGAAGAGGAGGAGAGCGGGAGAGTCCCGGCCACTCCCTGAGCCCAGCAGATATGAGACTTTAATTCAAATGTAAAGCAAACAGACAGAACAAAGGCCGGTTCTGAGCCCACGCTGCCCCAGAAACACTCAGCGGACTCATCGCTGATCCGTCTGACTCGACACATCCAACTCTTTGTCCCGCTGATCTCCCTGAAGGCCGATGCCGTTAATCACTTCCAAACAGTTGGAAGACCACAGAGGTCCATCAGAACCTGAGCTGTTCCATCTTTACACACTACAATTCAGATCTATAAATGAACAAGAGCTCTGTATGAAGTCACTGAGGTCTGCAGAGAACAAAGAACTCTGGAAACAGGAAAGAGATGTGAGACGATGAAGGAGTATGATGAAACACAGTCCCGATCCAGAGTCCTGTTCCAGTCCTCATGTCCTTGACTTTGAACGAATGAGTCAATGAATGGTTTATTTTTAACACATAAAAAAAGAGTTATAATGCATCTGTGCCCACACCGAAGTTCTAATCAGATTCAATATAATGTTCAGACCCCAAATCAGTTTCATCTGCAAGAGGTTACAAAGAATTCCAGACATCCTATCAGAAACTAGATTCACAGAAATTGGCAGTAGTTGCTCCCTCTGTACAGCATTAAGACTTCCGTCTACAATCAGCACCACACTGACTCAAAGAGGAGCTTTGAGAAGTCCTTCAAGGAGTCTGGAGAACGATTCCTACAGACTCCTTCAAGAAATGACAGAAAACTTCTCCGGAGAGTTAGACGGAGTAAAGGAAAGGGTAAAGGAGTAAAGGAGCCAAATGTGGGAGCAGCAGGAGGCAGACAGGTTTGGGAAGACAGCTTTATTAAAGGAATAGTACACCTGAAGAATGATGTGCCTTATTTTTCTACTCACCCTCATACTGAGCAAGACTCTGGAGTACTTTTTTAATATCTCAAATGCAGCCGGAGATCGGGGAGGTTTTCGTTATCCGTCGACTTTCATATAATGGAGTTCACCAGCGCTCAACACAAAAAGGTCCATAAAAGTCCACAAAAACTTGGCAATATTCCTCCATACTGCTCGTCCAATGTAATCAAAGTGTCCTGAGTGGGTAGCGTCCATAATTTACTCGAAACTACATCATATATTATATTTTTATAGCCTAAACAGGACTACACCTTACTTCCGTGATGCATGTCCATGCAAGTTCACGACACTACGGAAGCCGCGGCGGTGAGCGCTGGTGAACTCCATTATAAGACAGTCTGCGAATAACGGAAAGCCTCCCAATCTCTGGCTGCATTTGAGATATTAAAAATGTGCTCCACAGTCTTGCTCAGCATGAGGGTGAGTAGAAAATGAAGAACCATCATTCTGTTGATGTACTATTTTTTTTTTTTAAGAAATCATAAAATAGGACAGGGAAAAGACGATGGCAAGACACTGGGAAAGACAGTGGTGGGGAACCTTTGCCTTCATCCTGCAAGTCTTCCATGTGTCCCTGCTCCTACACACCTGATTCAAATCAATGGTTGTGTCCAAATTTGGGGGTTACGTCCTTCCAAGGTCGGATCTGAAGACAGTGATGCGACCAAGACTGTCCAGATGCGAAGGCTCCTTCAAATGCAGCCTACAAATGTGGCTTTATTTCCCCCAGATTTTAAGGACGGCCCGATATATCCATCGTGGCTAATCTTATCCCAAGATGCATTGCAGGCCGAAAGGGACACACTACAGCAGAGGTGTCTAAATTTAGACATTTTCATTTTATTTATTATATGATTTTCTTATTGTTTACAAGTTATTATTACGTACTTTCATTTGGTTTTGTCCATGAAATTAGCTAAAGTTAGCATGAGACTTTTTAAAATCTTGCAAACTTTACAAAATGAATTTACCTGGATTTAATTCTCTCACAGTCAGAGTAATTAAAAATGCTGCTGCTGACAGTAAAGCTGCTGTAACTCCTCTAAAATCAGCAGAACAATGGTAAGGCGGATATTTTGGAGCTCCATTTAGCTTCAGTTTAGTGCCGTCACAGTTGCTAGGCAGCGAGAGATATGCTGGGGGTAGACCATTCGAATTCAACAGCCTGTTACTTGCACCTTACGCGGTCTAAGGAGGACCTGGCCTACGCAGACCGGGTAGGCACCTCCTTCGAAGGACATAGCCCTCAAATTTGGACATAGCCAATGCATCACTGTGCAGAACTTGATAGGCTGTTGGATCCATTTGATTTGAGTCAGGTGTGCTGGGGTAGGGACACATGGAAAACCTGAAGGGACAGCGGCCCTGGAGGACCAGGGTTCCCCACCACTGCTCTAGTGGATGACGAAGGATGACGGCGATCTGGCAAGGAACAGAAAACCATGACTTTATATAGAGAGAAACTAACAATGAAACCATAAACAGGTGGTGCAGATTTCTGAATGAAAACAGATGAGTCATGGAAAAGGAAGAGTAAAGCATAGAACACAGAAGGACAAAACAAAATAAAACAAGAAAAAAGACGGGACTAAGGTTTGATTCAGACCAGGATAGTCTGCTATACTCAGTCCGACTGGGTATTCGGCTCAGTTGGTAATCACCTGCACTAGGATGCTCCGTTGACTTGATTGGGTTTTTCAAACGTTCCAGTGGCCATTATTTTCGTATAATGACCACCGAAACCATGCAGTGACCGCTGTCATTTTTTTCTTCTTTTTCTAACCTGTTTTTTGGGGGGTTAATCCTGTCACTTGTCTCAACGGAAAAAAACGCAACAAAAAATAGCGAGCGAGCAGTTAGCGGCACCTTGTTGTAGAAATATGCAAGTTTTAACTTGCCAAGAGATGCAACGTTCCACATTTCAAATTGTAACTTCAATGGAAATGTCCAGTTCAACATACAGAAATAGCAGGTGCTAGCCCAAATTCCAGCCGCCATCACTCAACTAACAAACAATGCCAAGCAACAAACGTCCCCTACTATGTGGAACCGTTTTATTCTTAGCGTAAAACGTCAAAAAGTGATTTGGCCCTTACAAAAGTAGAAGACTTTAATCTTAATATACCCTTCCGCTAAAGACAAAAAAAAAAAAAAAAAAACAAGAATAAAAAAAACCAACTGCCAGTGAAAAGTTTAAATTGACAAAAGTAATAATAAATAAAAATTTCATGAAAATCATGACACTGATTTTGTATCGTGGTTCAACAGAAATATTTAAAAAAAAAAATAAAACAAGAAAACAAATGTGATGGGGCTTCTAAGCTCAAATGTCTCCGCTGATGGATAATAGCTTTTGAGAGCCTTAAATTGCATTACTTTCACTTTGGGGGCAATTGGCCATTTCAGAAATTTCTGGGTTTTTTGGGGATATTCTTGAATTATTTACTATTTTATATTTGACCTTTTTATTATAATCATGTTACAGGGTATGTGTCACTTGAAAGAATTTTTTTTAGATATTTGTTGTCACATTTGTCTGGAAATCTGTGAAAATGTTTGGAAATTTAATTTTGACATTTTGACAAAATAGTTACATTTCTTTTCATCTTCATCAAAGCTGGAGGGACAGATTTACATGTTTTCTCATATTCTTTTTGGGAACATTGGGCAGTTGTAGTCTGCTTCCTGGTCCATTTCAATCGGACCGAGAGTCACATTTGTAGGCAGACTAAGTCCATTTCTTTGGTCTGAATCAGAGTCTGTTCACAGCTCCCCAAATGAAATGGACTTTCCGAGTAAACAGACTCTGATTGGAAGCATAAAGGCTGGTGTGAATGTGTCCTAACACAAGACAAAACCAACACAAAACCCACAGATCATGATACAGAGATAATATTCATGAAGAACTGGACCGGCTGAATCCAACATGGATACAGGATTTAGATTTATGCTGGAACGTCACACAGTTCGGTACATTTCCATTAGATTCTGGGAAATAAATGTATCCTGACACTGGATTATAAACTAGTCCTCAGGTACCAAATTCAGGCCTTTCTTTCATACTTCCGGAAAGTTTCTCAAGATTTTCTTCAGTTAGGAGGAAAGTTTGCAGAAAACAATTCAGAAAACACAGGATGTGTTGTTTTTTTCTGCTCTGGCTGTGAAGTTTAGGAACATAAATGGACTCCGCGAACAACTTCTCAGTGAATCCCAAACACCTTCGCTTTGTGTCAGCATGAATATTTATGTTTCCTCCCCGGAAATGATTTCAGTTGAGCGCCATCTCGCTCTCCCATAATGACGCTGATGTTTCTCTCCAGCAGCATAATTACGTCGTATTTTCAAACGTATATCTGAGCTGCTGCTTTTAATTGTGAGGAAACGCGCACACATGGAGACTGAAGAAAGTGTCTGGGCCAGATGTGACGGCGGCGAGCGAGCGGGGGCAATTTGCATTTCATTTTCAGGCTGTCGACAGTGAGGAAGAAGCTGGAGGCATTTCCTGCCTGCTGACGGAGGAAGGTGGATGTATGTCTGTTTGACAGAGTGTGTGAACAGACTCCTCCTATAGTAATTAGCTGTGGAGGTTGTAATTGGGCAGAATCGCTCTTACTAAGTGATTTCCTGACTGTCAAACCAGCCAAATTACGATGAGTGATACTTTTCATTTAGTTAGCATCAAACAGCCCCTCCACTCGGCCTCCATATGGGAGTCTGATGCAACACTCGCCATCAAACCGCCATGGCCAGATGTTCCCCTGCAGCCTCCTCATTATCAATGCAAATTTATTCATTAAACAATTTAATTGTGTCAATGATTGACAGGCGGTGGAGCGATGACGGAGGAATGTTATGAAGCTAATAATCTGTTAGTCTTATTAACTTCCTGCGTCAGCAATATGGCTGTCAACATTTATGTGGATTAACCCTCCTAATGTTCAGCTCACACACACACACACACACACAAATCAGCTGCTTGCGGTTGGTCCCCACCCTGGTCAGCCCCCCCACCTTGATGAGAGCATGCTCCAACACACAGCTGCATCTATAAAGACGTCAGAGGGATGATGGAGGCCGAGCCGAGTCGCTGTGACGCTCGATGCTGCGACACTCAATGAGTCAACATGGCCGCTGCTGGACGAGCTGCAAGGACTCTTCTTTCTAAAGTCCCATCCCACACTGCAAAAACTCAAATCTTAGCAAGTATATTTTTCTCATTTCTAGTCAAAATATGTCATCACACTCAAAATAAGACAAAATTTCTTAAAGGGAAACATTTCAGTAAAATATAAGATCTTGTTTTAAGGCAATGCATCTTATTTCAAGAAATCTTATCAAGAAAATTTAGCTTGTCCCATTGGCAGAATTTGTTTGCTTTTTACAAGAAAAAAAAATCTTTTCTCACTTATTTTAAGAGTGGCCAAGATTTTTTTGCTTATAATAATAATTAAAAAAAAAAGAAATCTGCCAATGGAACAAGGAAAATTTTCTAGATAAGTTTTCTTTAAATAAGCCTCATTGCCTTAAAACAAGTTCCTATATCTTACTGAAATGTTTCTCTTTACTGTAAGTAAATTTGTCTTATTTTGAGGGTGACGAGATATTTTGACAAGAAATTAAAAAAAATATACTTGGTAAGATTTGAGTTTTTGCAGTGCATCACTGAAGTCTTGCAAAAATAATTACAGGCTTCATGGGGGAGCGTGGAATTCAGCCAAGAAATTACTGATAAACTCACCTGGCATAATAGCCCACTGATGCCACTAGCTGCGTTTACACCTAGAACTTTGCAAAATTTAAACATCACAATTAAAAACTGGTAACAGAAACGCCTAAATTGAAAGAAAAACTCTCAAATATCACAAAAAGGTTTTTACGCTCTCACAAGGGGGGTTTTCAGATGTTTGGATTTAGCAGTTTTTCACAAAACTGTAATGGAAACCCTTCTACTGACAACCAAATCCAGGAAGAGAACATTCTGGATCAATGATCCATGAGAAAAAACTTTTTTTTTCCTGGAGTTTCTGAACCAGCTGCAAACAACCTGCTAAATTTGTCAAAGAATCCATGATAACAACAGAAAATACGTACTGAGACGGTCAAGATTTTCATATTCCACTGAGTTTTATTAGGACCTGAAAATTGCAGCCAACCAACTGATGCAAAGTTCAAACATTATAGACAAAATAAACCATTTGATGGTTTAAAAGAACCGGTTAAAGGAAAAAACAATAAAAGGAGAAAAATAACTGATTAACTGTCCAAAAGACCAGTTAAAAGGCAACAATAAAAACTAGCCAAACAACTAAAAGAGCTAGTTAAAGGACAAGTTAAAGAATAAATAGAACCAAAAGACAAAAAAGAACCAGTTAAAAGACAAAAGAATGGGTTAAAAGACCAAATAAACTACAGTTTAAAAAAACAAACAAAAAAAAGCAACAGTTACACAACTCAAACCACTTAAAGGACAACTAAAACCCAGTTAAACAAAATAAAGAGCCAGTTAAAAGATAAAAAGAACCAGTTAAAGAATAAATAGAACCAGTCATAAGATGAATAGAGTCAGTCAAAGAACAAAAAAAAAACACAGTTAAAGGACAAAAGTAGGAGTACAAAAACAACTAAAAGAGCAGGTTAAAAGACAAAAAAGAAAACCACTTAAAGGGCAAGGAGAACCAGTTTGAAGCTAAAAGCAGAACAAGTCAAAGGAAAAAAGAACCAGTTAAGGAGAAACAAATAAATACATTTGTTTGTCCTTTCCTGTATTCACTCTTTGGCACATTTGATGGGGAAAATGGAAAAGACAATGTAAAGATGTCAATTATATCTGAAATTCTTTCACATTGTTTTTCTATAAATGCCTTTTTTCAAACAGAATAATAATAATAAAACATGAAAAAGAAAACCAGTTAAAGGACATAGATTTAAGGACCAGGGAGCCAGTTAGAGGACAAAACGAGCCAGTAAAAGGTCAAAGCTGACATCCTCTGGAGTCTCCTGGTCTTGTACTCTGCCTCATCTGTTTACTGGACCAGCTGCTGCTGGTCTGACACCCAGAATCTCCTCCTGTAGGTGAACGAGGTCTGTGTCCAGATGGAAGAAACGCTCAGCGGAGGAGAAGCAGGTTGGAGTTTTAGCTAAATACATGGAGGTGAGAAATGCTACCCTGCATATTCCCTGAAGTTCACTCAGTGCTGGTTTTAGATACTTTTCAGGTGCTGGGACATGAAAGGTCCATCTCTGCCCTCTGAAAAGAGAAAAGTCAGGTTCGTTGTGGTTGTTCAGTGATCATACCTGCGACATTCGTCCTTCTACATGAACTGCTTATCTCTTTGTGACAAATTCACATATTTTGTCTTGTAATTTTCTTACTAGATGGTTGCTGTTTCCTTTAGTGTCCAGCTGTCAGTCAGCCTCACTCTACCACTCCCTCTCCTCTCAACATACAGCCATACTGATTCAATACATGATGCAGAGAAGAGGAAATGTTTCTCAGCTGCATGAAATATGAGATTTGTTAGTTCTGTTTAGAAGCACTGATGTTATTCAGTGAAGAAAATCTGAGTTTATTTGTATGCCTGGGACCATGTACAGAAACAAGAGTCTTATAAGACCAGAAGTGTATTTTCACCAGATTTAACATCCATCTGTTTTTCATCTGTCTGCTTCCAGAGCAGATAAACAACAAATATATTAAAATATATCACAAACACAGTGGTAAATATACACAAAACGAAAGCAGTGACGTACATGAAAGGTATTCCTTTTAGATCCTGCATGTGGCACATCACAAACTTCCACCTCCCTCCAAAGCTTAAAATTACAAAAGAAAAGTGGTTAGGTATAGCTTTAAACGCTTGGTGAGATCAAATCGAAGAAAAACAACAGTAGAACTCAGGGCTATGTTTAATAATGAAATTAAGAGCATTTCCACACGCGCAGTACGAAGGGAACTCAAGGGATTGGGACTGGACAGCTGTGTAGCCTTAAGAAAACCACTAATCAGTGAGGCTAATAGGGCTGGGTTAAAGATTATTTTTTAAACGATTAATCTATCGATTATTTTTTCAATGCATCAATTAATCTAACGATTCACTTTTTTAGTTCGATTCGACTCGATTCGATTATCTTCTCATAAGTTGACAGACAGCAATTTATATATGCTGATATAGATATCTAAAATATAAAAAAGAGCATGAATAAAAGGCAGTGGGAGCAGCAGCCTGTCATGGATTTTTTTCATGAACCAACAGAATGTAAAAATTTATGATGAAAACACAGCTGACTGAAAAACAGACTTTTAATTCTTTCATTTACATGAAAATAATAATAATTTAAAAAAAAGTAATTATTGAAATAATATGGTCATGATTTAAGCTAAGACAGATATTATTTTCCACAAAGATAATGAAGATAAGTAAACATTCAGAGTTGAACATTATATTGAACATGGGTCTAGCTTCCTGAAAAAGTGCATCTTCATCTTTATTCTGTTAATGCTTAATACGGGTGCCAATCACTTGGAAATGAAATTAAACAATACTTTTTTTATCCCAGAAGTGACTACAATATATTTCTGACAGATGAAACACTAACATGAGTTTGAGAACGTGACTTTAATTATATTCAGTCAGAGACGAGACAGCTCCCGGCATCAGCTGCAGTTCCACCCACGGCCAGCAGATGGAGCTCGTGCTTCATGCTGACCGTCTCAAACATGCCCGACGTGTCTGAAGACGTGGCGTCCATCTCACTGAAGTTGTCTCATTAGGCTTCGGATTCGCCATCCCTAATATCCTTATACCTTTGATAAACGAATCAGGGCATCTTGGAAACTTGGAAGAGACACTCGCGGAGATAACGCAGCCATCTTTGTTTTAGTCTGAAGTCGCATGGCGCTGCCATCTTGTTTTGGTCTGACGACGCATCGGTACGCATATTTTGTGTTGACGTATTTTCTTGCGTTGATGTAATCGGTTATGTCGACGCATCGTCCCAGCCCGAGAGGCTAACAGGGAAAAAAAAGGTTTCAATTACCTGGGGAGCATGAAGATTGGACTCTGGAGCGATGGAAGAAGGTCAAGTGGTCTGATGAGAACAGATTAACCCTTTTACAGGATGATGGGTGCATTAAGCCTGTTGAGAATCTGTGGTCAGACTCTACCATTATCAATGCAAGATCTTGGTGAAAAATTAATGCAACAGTGGGTGGAAATAAATCTGGTGACATTGCAGAAGCTTATGGAAACAATGCCACATTGAATGCTGTCGTAATCAAAGCTAAAGGCGCTCCAATAAAATGTTAGAGTGTGACCTTTCTTTTTTTGGTGGCGTCTTTTTTGAGCAGTGTATATTTAGTGGCAAAACATTTTCAGATTCAGTTTCACCTGCAGATGCATGTCAGAAAGAACTGGCAGGTAATGGTGCCGAGTCACTTACAAAACTGTTGCAGTTCATTGTGTGGGTGGAGCCAAACTATGTCTGTGCAGGGTCAAACTTAACTCTCACAAAATCAACTCTGTTCATTTGACCCCAACACCAAACACTTCACTCTGAAGTCGGGGGGTGAAGTTAATTTATGTCCCAAATGAGTTAGATTAACCCCGAAGTGATTACTTTGAACTGACCCCAATGCTGAGAACCATTTCACTCTGAACATATTCAAATCCCTCTGAGTTAAAATCAACTCCAAAATGTTTAACCCTGAAAATTCAACTCTCCAATTTTTGCTGTGTAAAGGAGCTCACACTGATGATCAATCAGTCAGGACACTGATCAGATGCTCCTGATCAATGTCCTCTGAATTCATGTGAGACACGAAGGATGACCTCAGTTTTTCACAACGGGTGTAGGAAAATACTGATATGCTGATATATATTGATATTTTGTTGCGATATAATAATGCATACTTTATTAATCCCAATTAGGAAATTCTTTCTCTGAATTGTAACCCATCTGGTTGAACCTGAGAGCAGTGGGCTGCTAATTGAAGCTCCTGGGGAGCAGGTGGTGGGGGTTAAGGACCTTGCTTAGGGGTCCATGGTGGTTCACCTGAGTGCTGTGTCGGGGACTTGAACCCGGTACTGCCGCACCAAAGCCCATGACGTTTCCACTAGGCTACCCACTCCCATATCATAATTGATATTTTCAAAAGTGCTGTATCAATATTTTTACTGATAAAATCTCATTGTCTCCTTATGAAATCTTGCGAGATCTTGTTCCATCAGCACCAGTCCAGCATGTTTAAAAGTGGCTGCTATCCTGGAAGAACTTCATATCCCAGCATTCCTTTAAGAGCAGGGTTATTATAGTTAACTAAAACTAAGATTAAAACTAAAACTAGCAGTGAAAAAATAATTTAGTTAAATAAAATAAAAATAAGAACAAAAATTAAGAAAAAAACTAAAAAAAATAGAAAATACAAAGAACAATGCAAAACCAACTAAAACTAAACTGAATTGTAGATAAATTCAGCTTAGTTTTTGTTGTCTTTTCGTTTTCTCCCATGATTAGACTCGACATGCCTGTCCTGCGGCAGTTGCTGTTCTTCCGCTTTTCCTCCAGAGGGTGGCAGTATAGCGGCTATAATCTGCGGCACCTGAACTAGAAGAAGGTGCCTAGCAGACAAAAATGGCTAAAGTGGCAGCAGATCTAAAATGCCACAGCATTTTCGAGTATTTATAAATACTATTCAAGTATTTATAAATATTTATAGTATTTAGTATAAACCATCGGAGTATTTTGAGTACGACCCACTAGTCGATAAGAGTAAGTGTATTGTGATGAAGACTGATGGGAACATCTGTGGAATGCAACTAAAAGGGCAAAATCCAACAAATTTAAAAGTTTATTTGCAAAGTTCCCACAGAGACGCTCGTGAGAAGTTCACAGTTATACTGAAGATATGTGGTGAGAGCTGTATATAGGCTGATTTTATAGTTGCCTGTTTGGATAAGGGCCTTTTAAACATTGAAACAAAAGTTGGATTTACATTCAAATAATTGTGGTTCAGGAATTAAAATAAAAGGATTTGAGAATGAAATGAAATGAAAAATACTTTATTCATCCCCGAAGGGAAATTCAGTATTGTAAAAGCTCACTTTTTTTATATATAATATAATATAATATAATATAATATATATATATATATATATATATATATATATATATATATATATATATATATATATATATATATATATATATATATTATATAATGTATGCAGGCCCGGCTCTGCAGGCAGTCTGAGGTGTCCAGAGAGCGCCTGTCAGCCGGCATGAATAAGACACACTGGGCAGCCTTGGACTGTCAGACACCACAGAAGAAGAGAGTGAGTGACAGCAGCAGGTCAATGACAAACCTGTCCAGTTACACCTAGAGGGAGAATCTTATATAATATATAATATATTATTATATATATAATAATATATATTATTATATATATTATAATAATATATATGCATATATATTTATAATAATATATAATAATATTATAATATAATATAATAATATAATATAATCCATATTTTGTGTCACACATTCTTTCATCCTTTTCAACATCTAATTTCAAGACTTTGAAAAACCTGGAAAACTAAGACTAAGACTAAAACTAGATAAAAACTAAACTAAAACTAGTCAATTCCTCAAAATAAAAACTAAATTAAAACTACTAAATCATTTTTGAACTAATTAAAACTAAACTGAAATAAAAAAGGAAACTGTAAAACAAAATGAAAATAAAAACTAATGAAAATTTCAAAACTACAATAACCTTGTTTTAGAGTCATGTGACTAGGTGCAGCTGCTGCTGCTACAGACTGATTTGCTCTGAAGCTGCTTCTAATATGTCTGGTTTTAAGTTGTTGGTTAAGTTACCAAGTTGTCAGAAACATTACTGTATAATTAGCCACATGTTGGCTAATAGCTGCTAGTATCTGATATATGGCAGCATTGCTGTTTGATGTGCCTTTGAAACCTAATTGCTTTGCTGAAGTGAAGTGAACCACACGTCAAGTGAATGAATCACAATATTGTTAGAGTCATTGCAATACTGCACTTTCTTTACTTCAAAGGTTTGTAAGCTCTATTTCAATAAATGAAACTAATTTTCTCAATACATCTTTGATTCATTTTGTCCAGAATTTGCAAGCTGTAGCCTTTCCATCCAGTCAGACAATTGTGCAATTGATGTTTTTAGTTTTTGGTTCAATAAATTCAATCCAACTAAACAGAACACTCACAAGATGTCACCAAAATCCCTCTGTCCCTTTCAAATCTTTTAAAAAAATTATGTAAGTGTATCGGATTATATCGAATCGTAAGCTGAATATCGTTCATCATATCGTATCATGAGATTAGTGAATCGTTACAACCCTATTTTTCACTGATGCTATTTTTGGTTTCTGCTCTGTGAATCATGGTGCGATGATGATCTGACGTTTAACACCTGATGGGGAACGAGTGATGTTTATGTCCTGATATCTGCCAGAAGGTGGAACTTTATCACCGCTGTAGATTTAACAGAAACTCATCTAAAACGTTTGCGAGTCTCTTAATAATCATAAAACCACCAACTCAGTCAAACTGAGACAAATTATTCAGGAAGATTCTCCCTCTAGGTGTAACTGGACAGGTTTGTCATTGACCTGCTGCTGTCACTCACTCTCTTCTTCTGTGGTGTCTGACAGTCCAAGGCTGCCCAGTGTGTCTTATTCATGCCGGCTGACAGGCGCTCTCTGGACACCTCAGACCGCCTGCAGAGCCGGGCCTGCAGAGCCGGGCCTGCGGTACAGGGGAGACGACCCGGTAACCTCAACATGCAAACTTCAAGTTAACATGAATAAAAAGTCGGAGTGTGGCGTGAAGGCTGTCCTGAAGCTGCAGATCATTTCCCCGCTCTTCTCCTGCAGGAACAGAAACGACTGCTTCTCCTCCCACATCCACCATAAAACTCTCATTCCATCTCCATCTGTCTGCACAATATCATCCACATGGAGAACATTTAAAGCCTCTTACACCTGCTTTCTTTGTAATGGCACACCAGATATTACCCATTTTGTGGTAATATGATCTTGTATTAAATTATGACAGCAGCTGAATCTCTGCTGAGCGTTTCCAGCAAAGACAAAGCTGGTGGAGATTCTCCGATTTTCAGCAGTCAGAGTCGAAGTTCAGGACAGAAACCTGATGGACCTGTGTACTTCCTTGAAGCTTGTTTTGTTTTTGAGGAAATGCTTTCTAATTTGTGCTCAGAACAAAAATGGAAAAAAAACAGATCATGAGCAGCTGAACTTGTTTTAGTTTTTCAATCTTAGAGAAGTTCTCTCTGCTCCACGTACGCTGCGTTGACTGCAGGTCAAGCTGTGTTTAACTCCTCTGATCATCATGAAAAATCCGTCTGAAATTAAATATTTCCTGAACCTTGTTTCACATGCGCATTAACAAAATTAAAACTGATGAATATGAGGACCAGCAGCTAGATTTTGTGTTTATGGTTGGACTTTCCTTCATCTGTGGAGACTTACTGGTCTTTAGAGTTGAGTAAACTGTTTAACGCCCAGATATTTATATATCCTCTACGTCATGCATGGCGCTACACCGGGGCTGGGGGGTGCTATCGCCCCATCAGAGACCTGTGTAGCCCCAGTTAAGCCCCTTAAGAATTTACCCAACCCGCCGATGTTTAACTCATCACCGGTTAAATACTTACTGTTGGCGACACGTCAGCGTTCAGAACGTTTCTGTATGTTGTTGTTGCTTCTGCACATGAGGAGCACGGAGCGGCTGAAACGCTCCATACTTAAGGTCTCTGCTAGGAGGACTACACAGCACTTTGAGTGGACGGCCAATTTGTAGTCACAGCGTATTTCTGCAAAATACGCAGAAATATGTATTTCTGCACGAGTGCTTAACACGTGCCTCCCTTCATTCGGTCTCTTTTCTTCATTCATTCCTGTAGCCTACTGCTGCTTTGTCATGTTTTCATTTACAATAAGAAAAAGAGAAAAACACGGCAGGCTTCATAGGTTATTTGAAAGTTTATTTCAAGGAGGACTTGCTCTTAAAGGTGCCATGACATCAAATTTCACTTTTCTGGGGTTTTGGGGATATAATATGGTCTGTTGTGCACTGATGAGGCCATGTGAATGTCCAGAGTGAGAATCAAAGTTCCTGTTTATGGTCTGTCAGCTTTGTCTCTCTGTTCAAAACCGGTTGAATCCGACAGCAGCTTATCATTCTATGTAATTCAATTGCTCCAATTAGAGCACACAATTAAGCAAACAGCCCCCCCCCCCCCTTTCTCTTTCCATCCTTCGCTCCGCTCTCCCCCTCCCTCACTGATTGAACTCAGGAGTGGAGCTGAGTAACTGCTGAGCAGTCAGGTCTGGATTTTCAAACAAATGGATTTAAAAGAAAACTTCTGCAGCAACACTGAGGGAGGCGACCGCATTTGTCATTACCTGTAAGTTTATTTATTTTCTAAATCCTGTCTTGTCTGATAAACATAGCTTACTTTTTGAAATGCACGTGTTGCCAACAGATTGTGCTGCATAAACACAATATCACCCACCATCTCTGCTTCCAGCTGAGTTCTCTGTTCCTGAACCAGCAGAAGACAAAGACTCCCAAACTGCGCTGGATGATGCGGGGTGGTGAGAACATCCCTCACAAAAATCTCATCTTTATTATTGTGACTGACAGTAAAGATGACCCCGGCTTCTGAGAGTACAAAAATAAGAGAAAGGAAAAAAAAGATGTAGTTCTGAATAACTGGGGAAAAAAAACATGTTCTCACCCGTGACCCGCCTGCACTAAATAAATATCTGCCCGCCCTTGTACACCTTAAATCTCTGTAGGCCTACCCACCATGTACCCGACCTGCTGCAGGTCTCTGCACCAGATCATGTCTGTGACAGCTCATCACTGTGAAAGCAGCCTGCAGGCTTACTGGGCTCCGTCAGTCCTTCTGAAATTAAACTTTATATCACACAACATGACATTAAGCAGCATCCAACTTCCCTCCTCTGATCAGCTGCAGGTGCTGTGGCAGAGCCGGCTGGCAGCGTGACAACGAGACATTAAATAATCCGTTCAGTTGCTTTTTTTTAACGGCAGAAAACAATGTTAACGCATTAATAATTGTATTATTATTTTTTTCTTTCGTAAGCTACCATGGCATGAGCGGGATACAGTAGGTTCAAGGTGGTCCAATAATTACTGATAGACACCTTGTCGGGCGCTTACATCGCATGGCCGCTGTTTGGTGCTGAATCTCGCGCATTTCCATGTAACAGGTACAGGGTGTGTGCACTTCTCGCTGGGCTATGTGTATTAATTTCATTTTTGACCTCATGACCTCAATTGACACAAACTGTTTGCACTTCTCGTTGCGGCTGCACTTTCTAGCCCATGTTTTTAATTTCACTATCAATTTAATTTCCGAAGTAATGTTGTGATCTGAAACAATATTACCAATGCATAGGCTAGTAGTTTGTTTTCATTAATTATGCATGTGGAATAGATACGTTACATGGTCACTGTCTGGTGCTGAATCATCTTTCCACATGAAACATTTTTGCTGTGGTGGCTTGTATGAGGCTTAGTTATTTTGTTGAATATTCTTCCAGTTAAAGTGCCGTGTAATTTACCTGCTTTTAATGAAAAATCGATAACCTCTTTATAGAGTAACTGAAGTCATGAAAATCTATTATTTTTTATAGCACCTCAACATATCGGTCAAGTCCCCCATAGCACCATGAGAGAAAAAAATCCTGGTGCGGTGCCTGCTCTACATCCCACCAGATGCCGTCTATCCTGGTTGTGGATCTGCTGGAGGTTTTCCTTTCTGTTAAAAGGGAATGTTTCCTCTTCTCTGTCGTATCGTGCAGCTCAGGATGGAGGGTTAAATGAAGGGCCATGTTCCATGTTCATGCTGCAGGTCTTAAAGCTAGGGTTGGCAATCTTGGAAAAACAGTTAGAGCAAGCTACATTAAAAAAAAACAAAAAAAAAAAACACACACACACACACACACACACACACCACCATAAACCACGCCTTCAGAGCGCAGGAACGTGCGTGTCGATGGTTTATGAGCAGGTTGGTGAAGAAAATTGATCACAGCCGAGTGGATAGCTCGTTAGCTTGCTAGTAAACAGCTGACGAACTACAATTCTAAAAGCTTTAATCCACTCACCCCCAACTCCTTTCTGCGGTGTAAGAAGTCCACACTGCAAATGTCAACGCCTCCAAGACTAAATCCTTATCTGTTATTTTGGCAAAGCAGCAGTTAGCGGTTAGCTTACTTCGGATGCTGTCTCTGTTTACAGCTGGACTCCACTACTTTGTGAAGTAAACACTGATGAATGAAGAATAATCCAGCAGACATGACGACAGTTCAATGTGCTAAAAGTGTCATCATGTCCAGTAACCAGTGTCTGCAGACGGGGATTTTACTGGCAGAGATGTGCAGGAGGCTTCTACAGGTAGACACCAGTAAGCGCACCTATTTTATCCTCTTCTCTTTTTTTAAAAATGTAGCTTGCTCTAACTGTTTTTCCAGAATCCCCTACCCCGCCTTTAATTAAACGCAGCTCAACTCTAATAAAGGAGTAGAACCATCTCAAGGACGATCAGAAGAAATGGACAGCATATGAGTTAAATATGAGTGTCACTGCAAAGGGTTTGAATACTGATGACCATGTAATATTTCAGTTTTTCTTTTTTTAATAAATTGCCAAAAATTTCTACATTTCTGTTTTTTTCTGTCAAGATGGGGTGCCGAGTGCACATTAATGACAAATAAAATTAGCTTTCTGATTTTAGCGAACGGCTTCAATGAATACTTTCCGTACCCACTGTAAATAAACTAACGCCGTTCATATGAGCTTTTAAATATCAACTGGCAATAAAACAGAAGGCTGAGTCGTCCATGTGTAAAACTGGGAAAGTAACTTAAAACTGCAGTAAACCAATTAAAATCCATATTGCTAGTGGTGTAGAGCTTCCTCCCACAGCGTCACGTCCACCACAGTCTGGTCAGATGTGCTGAAATGCCGCAATGTTTCCTAATAACTCATTTATGCAGGCACGCCTGTTTCTGTTACATAAGTAGATCATCATGAAGAAGGTTTTGGTCTATAAGACATGGCAAAAATGTCAAAATCATGTCATCAGCACTATATATATATATATATATATATATATATATATATATAGTATATAATGATTTACATGTGTCATCAACACTGTTCTTAAGAAAAACTCTTTTTCCCCCTCTTTTTGGGGCGGGTGGGGGGAGATACTGGTAGAAGGCATCCACGCACTTTCCTCAGTAGAGAAACGAAGATGGCGGTGGTCGTGTGGCAATATTTTACCGTTTCAGAAAAAGATCAGCGTTACGCAGTTTGCAGTACATGCTCCACAAATATTTTTTACTGGGCCATGAAAATAATCTTCTCACTGAGTATGTTTTTGTTTATTAGGCTAAAACCACTCAATTTTGTTGGGCAATATACTGAAGCATTCTTTTTAGTGATTATCAGTCCCAGGTTTTTGAAAAGTTTTCAGAAAAGAGCTTGTTGTAACTAATGTCAACCACAAAGTGACATTAAAGGTTGTTTCTGTTTCATAAATTGGTCTGATTGAATTTGTGCTCATTCAAGGATAGACTGATGAAGAGCTGAAAGACTTGTAAATTTCTGTGGCACAAAGGAAGTAATAAATAAAAATAGAAAACATTGGCCATCAGCCAAGTTGTTATGTTAAACATTGGTATCGGTATCGGCCCAGACTTTCAGAATTGGTGCATCCCTAGTAAAAACCATAACCTAGGTTCACACCGGGCACAATTAAAATAATTCACATGTTGAAATTACATGTTAAGTCAATGTTGAGATGTGAACAGAGATCAGATGTTTGCTTGGGCAGCATGCTTTACACGAATTGGCAGCACTTAAAGTGTCTTCCTTGTACGAATGGAGCGTTCTAAAATGTGAGTATATTTTTGGGCAATAAAACATCTGAAAATGAGAAATAGTTACCATTTTGTTGTTGATCTAATGCATACTCAGTGCATACAATGTGAATAACATGCATGGCGCCCTGCACAGGTCAGGAGTAGGGATGGGCAATATGCTATTGTGTGCAATATATCATCAAAAAATTTCCCCATGGTAATAATTTATCATCTCATGATAAAAATGATAAATTCAATTTATCAGGTTGTATGTGCAGTTATTTATAGTTATTTTTTCTGTTTGCACTGTTTGCAAAATGTTTTTCTTATATTTCAGACTTGCTTGTTTGGTGTCACTACAATTTTGCAATACAGGTGTACTACTTGATTAAGTGATGTAGATTAGTGCCTTCTACTATTATTTTAGGGCTCTCAAAAAGTAGTGATAGATTTATAATGCAGACAATTATGCTGACATTTTTTATTGTCACTTACCTTTACCATAATAAAAAAATAAAAAAATAAATTTTAAAAAACAAAAACAAAAAAAACGTAAATGGCCGTGATACATTTTTTTTCCATATTGCCCATCCCTAGTCAGGAGGTTAATCGATTCAGTTTTGATGGATTAATATTGAATTGCGCAGGGAAATATTGTGATGCATCAGTTAATCAATAATTTTACTCACCAATGCTAATTCCCAGTTTATCCAGTGGAATCTCCTTTATGGATTTCATATGAACCAGTTCTGAGTTCAGGTTCAGTCCAGTTTTGGGCTGGTTCTGGAGAATCTGCTTGTTTTTAGTGATCAGACTGTGGAGGAACCACCGACATGAGGGACGAGTTTATCCGAGTTCCTCTAATGACAGGAGGACAAAAAGGTCAGGGAAACAAGACAAAGGTGGCATTTAGCACAACAGTTTAGGGCATTAAAGGACAACAGATGGAAGGGTGCATGCTGGGAGTTGAAGTTCAGGAGCGTGTCTGCTCCCAAGGCTTCAGCCCCTAAAAATGTCTGAACACTTTCACCATGTCTGCTTTGATGGTCACAGAGAGGAGAGGAGACGCAGGAGTGATATAACAGCTGGAGTTAAAGCTCATTATTCAGCCAGCAATTAGACTGAGCCCCGGAGCTGGTTCCAGGTCAGACTGAGCGTTTCACCGGGAAAGAAACAGGAGAAGAAGAGTGTTCTGAATGTAAACACATAGAGAGGAGTGTGTGTAATCCCCGGGTCGAGCCTCGCAGGCAGAACTGTGTCATGACCCGCAGCAGGTCGGCCATCAGGGACAGACCCACAAAATGTTCAGAATCACAAACACCAGCAGCACCAGCAGAATTTCACCTGCAGCGTAAACACTTCAGGAAACGCAGATCCTGGCAGTCCTCCGATGGAGACCAGACCACACAACTTTCTGACTTAAAACTCTGCTTCTGACTCATTGTGATGTCGCAGTAACATTTATTATGAACATTCCTGGAACCATTGTTGCCCTGCAGCATCACGAGGCTGCAAACACCACACTTTTTTTCCAAGTTGGGTGCATCATATGACAGCTTTATGGTACCGAGTCACACACCAGTAGCTACATATCAACACATTTGAAATACACATCTCAGTGGAGTCAGCAAAGAAATCCACAAGGACAGAATTGGTGGAAAAGAGAAACAGATAAGACAGGAGTCAACATCAGACTGACTTCTACTGGCGGGAGAGATCTCAGAGAAGAGGCGGGATGAAGAAGGATGCTGAACTGGCAGCTCAGCAGTCCCGGTTCTTCTTTGTGGTGTTTTCTGTTTGATGATGCTCCAGATGGAAGCTGCAGGGTCTGAACTATCAGGTTTTACCACTGGGGCTGTCCCCGGCACGAGTCGATGTAGTCGATTATGTAAATGCCATAATGCAAATTTTGTACGTCAATGTGTCATGAATGACATCCGAGGGACGCATGGAAGTGCACCGTACTGTGCTGTAAGGACACTGCTGTCAGACATCTGCTCTGCACGTGAACACAGCATGCAGAGAGGCGGGGCCTAATCAAACGTCTGACACAGATGTCAAAATAAAACTGGGACACAGCTGGAACGCAGTGAACAGGAAACTGATGTGAATCAGCTCCAAAGATATAAACTTCATGAATAAGTCGAGTAAAGCGTGTTTTTGTAGATTCAGTTCACCATTGAATCAAACCATCTGCAATCCCAAAATCGCTTCCTCTGAATGTACGGAGGATTAGGACCACATTAAGAACATTTTCTTTTTACAGACTTCAAGAATTAAGTTGTAATATTACAGGAAAAATGTGGTAATTTAAAAAAAATAGTTATAAATTCTCAAGAATAAGGTCATAAATTACGAGATTAACGTCTTATATCAAGCATGAATACATGCCATCTACTGGTGAATAGCAGTTACTGCACTCTTTGAGAGGGGGGTATTTTTCACAGCAGGGGTGCGTTTTTTGGCAAAACACCTGTTTCAGCCATTTTCCCCTCCAAAAAAGCAATGATTGAAGTCCCTCTGCTTCTTTCTGTGGAATAGATTCATTTTCTTGGAGGTTCTTTTTAAAGTCCTGGTACCAATGACAATGTGATACTGGTGTGCCAAGAGATTCAGCATCTCCTAGTTTGTAAAACCTGTACTGAAGTCTATCCTCAGGAAATGCTCCACAGCCCTCATTTTGATCAATTTTCCTCTTCTAAATGTAAATATCAAGACTTAATTCTCTTTAAATAACTGTATTCTTGTTAAATTAGGACTTTATTCTCCTAAATTACGACTATTCTTGTAAATTTTTTACTTTATTCTTGTAAAATAATGCCTTTTTTCAAAGTAAGATTATGACTTTTCTGGTAATATTATGAAATTATTCTCAAAGTATGTAAAAAAAAATTGATTGTGACTAACACGTCCATCATCAGATCATGCTAAATCTGGATTTTTAATATAGCATGAGTAGTAATTTAGTTCTTTGGAAAATTAATGGATTCATGTCACAGATTCATAGTCTTATGTGTGTTTGACTGTGTTCTTTTTTGCAATGGCTCTCCAACTGCACTAAGATGGCATGTCATTCAGAAATCTTGCATTTTGTTTATGCCAAGAAGAAAATGCAAGATTTCTGAATGACATGCAGTCTCAAGTTATTCAGGTTACAAAACATTTATTATTCATTATGATTGCAGTTACTGAAATTGCACTCATTCATTTTTCTGCAAAAGGAGATAATTTATGCTATAGTGCCTCCAAAAGCTGCTCAGCTCTGTTCTGTTAAGTTTCAAATTGCACAATACACACATGTACTTTTGTATGAGGATTTTATGTTAGTGGTTCAGTTCAGTTTCAGTTTCAGTTTATTCACACAGTTTATTTCTGGGTAAATTCATTGTAATATTAATCAATCAATAAAAATAAATAGTTAGATGCATCGATTAATTGAAAAGATAATTGACAGACTAATCTATTTTGACAATAATCATTTTGGGCAGCTCTATATAGCACCAGTAATTTTCCATTAAGAAATACACAGAACAGCAGTTTTCCTCCTGTCACAATGTATGACTGTGATTAGTCTCCTGCTGTTGGTCCCGCCCCTTTTACATCAAGCTAGGAGGTCCTGTCAGAATCCACTTGAAGTTACCTTTTTTATTTCAGATCTATTCTTTCCTGAGATCAAACAATGAGATCACAGACATAAAGAGAAACACACAGACAAAAAACATTTAGAGAGTCAGAAAATCAGGAAGACGTTGACTCGGATCAGGAGATCAGGACTGAAAACCTGATGGAAGCAGAACAGCAGGAGGGTTTCCTGTAGACAATTCTTCACCTGGATCCTAAACCTTCCTGACGGTTGAGCTTTGAGAAAATGTTTCTGTGTGTAGGAAGCAGACGTGATGCTGAACATGCCGGCTGGAACAAATGGAGGAGCAGAAGCAGCTTTCAGGGCCCATTAGAGCCGACAGCGAGCAGCAGAAACAAGCGTCCAATCAGACATCCATCGCTGCAGGACGGGTGGGAACCGACAACAGCTCTCCAACCCCACCTCCCCTGGGACACAGCTTGTATTATCCAGCGGTAAACACAAACCTCTTCTTCCTCCTCCCCCTCATCTTCCTCTCTGATACGCATTATTACTCTGACACCTGTGCCTAACATGTGGAACTTAATGTCTTTTCATTTGCCATTTGTTTCCTCCCAAACAAGGAGCAGAGTCCACGGTGGGTTTTCGTCTGCTGGGAGCTCAGCACCAGCTGGGGGTTTACATATGGGACAAAACGTGCCATGACACCCCCTTCTTCCACGGTACACAGAGCTTTAACCCCCCCACATAGACGAAGGATTCACATCAATGTTTATCAGTTAATGTTAACGTTGGCTTGATGTAAACAGCAGCAGGAGAACAGTCTGAAAATATCTGTCCAACCAGAATCACATCAGACACTGTCAGCATCTCAGATCCACAATTACCAGTTCAGACCGTCACGAGGACGAAATTAACCAGAGACCCAAAAACTGATCGTAAACCAACCAGAATGAAAGACTGATGGGAAACCAACCAGAGGCTGAAAGACCGATCCCAAACCAATCAGATAATGAAATACTGATGAGGGAACAAACCACAAGCCAAAAAAACTCATCCCAAACCGAACAGATACCAAAAAAATCAAACCAACAAGACTAAAAAAAAAACTGATGAGACTGAAATAACTGATAAGGGAACCAACCAGGTCAAAAAACCTATTACAAACCAAACAGACTCAGAAAACAGAACTGATCCCTGAACAACCAGAGACCAAAACTTTTATGAAAAACCAACTAGAGACTGAAATTATGGTAAAGGAACTGACCAGAGGCCAAAAAACTCATCCCAAATCAACCAGATACAAAAAAAGATCCCAAAACAACCAAAGACCAAAAAAACTGATGAAAAACCACAACCAGAGAAAATAAAAACTGATCCCAGACCAACCAGAGACTGAAATACTGACCCTAAACCAGCTAGACCGAAAAATGGATCCCAACCCAACTGAAAGACTGAAAGAGAGAGATTGAAAACCTGCCAAGAGTCCAACCAGAGACCACATGTCTGACCCCAGAGCTGTTGTCTTTAGGGCTGGGTCTTCTTCAGACCTCTCCCTCAGAGCTCTTAAAAGAGACACTTCCCTTAAACGATTAAAAAAACTCTTAATCCGTCACTTAATGTTATTAGACCACCGACACCTGGACCTGAACTGGATTCATGAAGTCTTTGTGAGTACAGGTCATGAACTTCGCATCACAAATTATTAAAACCACTGCTGCATTTAATTTCCATGAAAATGTAAATTAATTCACTTTTCCTTTTTCTGCCCTTTTTGTCGGGTAATTTCAGCGAGCGCAGAGGTCAGAGGTTAACGAGGAAGTTTCCTGAAGCTGATCCATTTTACATGAACCGGTCCGTGTGGCGCTCTGGTTTAATCTCAGACTGATGCAGCCCCTCACAAGACAACAGTAAATCTTTGATTCTGAATGAAATAGCTCATTGGCATCTGTACTGGAGACAAGGGAGAGCAGAGGAAAGGAACAGAGCTTATGTTTGGAGAAACCTGTGTAGTACTAAGATGGAATAATACAGTATTTGACAGTTATAATGTCCTTCTGCTGAGACATGTTGGACCAAAACTCCCACTGAAGAACAGGACCGATGGATACAATGTCTCACAAAAAATGAATAAACATAGTTTTCATCAGCATGATGACAAGCTTTCTGTTTTCCCCATGAGACCAGAGACCAGGCTGAAATAATCCAGAACTCTCCAGTTTTGAGAAAGCTGGTTCTGAGAGGAAATGAACAGAGTTGTCCTGCTTCATCCTTCATGTTAATAGAGCTGCGGTTTCATCCCAACATCAGGACCATCAGAGAGGCTGATGCTGTCATTATTTCAGTCATAACCAAAAGTAAGTCCACCAGGTCCACATCTGCTCTGCTGAGTCAGCTGACCTGGTTCTGATCCAAAGAGCTCAGAGTTCAGTTCGTGACCTTCCGCACTTACAGTACATCAGTCATGAGCTGATTATCACTAGGGATGTACACCGAGTACCGGTATCGTTTGGTACTGGTCCCTAATCTTAACTATACCAGGGTACCGTTAAGGTTCTGGACAAACGATACTCTTATCACTACTTTTTTAACCGTTGCAGAATGATCGCTCCTACATAAACACATTTAGCAAGTTTAGTAAAATAAATAAACATTTGTTAGTCACTTCTTTGAAACAAAAACAACCGTGTCATGTGTCACAACCAAAGACTGTAAATAACGCAATGACAGCATAAATATCCTTTGCCCCAGGCTCTTTTCCTACTTTCTGATTAAAATGCAATTAAATAAACTATCAGGCATCACTTCAGAGGGAAATAAAAGCCAGAGATAAAAACACAGTTTATCTATAGATTTTCATAACAGGGAAAGTCCTGGAGCAGATCAAACAGGTGCCAGAGCGGGTCAAATAGGTCCCGGAGTGCGCTCCGGCACAAAGTAAGCACTGCCTCCACCACTGGAGACACTTTCTGTCCGGAGAGGTCTCGGCTGCAGCCTAAGAAAGGAAATATGTTGCTTTTTTTTTTTAACAAAACCTGGTCAAATGCTGCAGAAGTGTCTCCAATGCACTGTTCTGTTTATGCACACTAAAAAATCCTGAGTCAAACTGCTGAGTTAAAAAAGGACCGACTGATTTCTGGCTTATTTCAACTCAGACATTTGGGTTGCTGACCCAAGTTCTGGGTTAAAATGACCCAACATTGTAGTCAATCCAACTCAACTTCTGGGTCAAATATTCAACTCGAACGTTGGTTGAAAAAAAAAAAAAAAAATTCTGGGTCGAAGTAACCCAGAAATTTGTTGGTCACTTTTTAACCCAGCAGTTGGTCAAAAATAAAAATAAGCCAGATGGATTATTTTTGACCCAGGAGTTTTATTGTGTGTCTGGTTTTCTCTATGATCTTCTGTTAGAAGCATTTATTTGTAAGAACAGTTTCTGTCATGTTCTGATCCTTGTGGGAATAAAAAAAAACGTTGAATCTTCTTACAACTTGTAATGACTTTATTGTGTGATATACATCCTTAGCTATCACTGGGTTATCATTGGTTTATTATTATCATCTGGTTATCACAAGGTAGTCATCTGTGTTATTGCATGTTTATCTCCAGGTTATCACTGAGTTATCATCTTGTTAATGTCTGGTTACCTTCAGGTTATCACTGGGTTATCATTGGGTTGGAATCTGGTTATCTTTGGGTTGTTGAAACCTAAGCTGAAGTTCTGCGGGGCAGAATTGTCCTGTACAGTGAGATCGGGTGGTCTAAAAGTGTCAAACAAGAAGCTGAGCTCCAGAATAAAATAGAATTTCTGGCAGAAGCATTTCCAGCTGATACTGAAACGAAACCTGCAGTTCAGGTTCAGCTCAGCCAGGTTTGTTCTTCATGTTCAGACTGAACACCTGCACAGCTGAGGTTTGCATCACAGCTGGTGTTTCAGGCTCGTTACAGGATGCTCTGTCTGCATCCTCACACTGTTAGTGCTGCTTTAGTTTTCATCAACTATTAGATTTACAAACTTTCGTCATCAGTTAAAACATAAATTCAGATATGGTTTTGGTTTTAGTGGTCATAACTTAATGTCAGATTTTCTAATTTGTCTGTTCAACCTCTGCAGGATCTCTTTCTGGTTTTCATCATTAAAATTAGATGATTTTCCTTCCTCAGAACAAAAGTTAAAACACTGAAACACAACCAGCTGTCTGTTCATTCCCACAGAGATTTCTGGAACATCTAAAAGTTCTTATTTTTACACTTTCTGAATTTAACTTAACCATCCAATTAATCAGCTCCACCTGTTCAACTGCTTGTTCACGTACATATCTAATCAGCCAATCACATGGCAGCAGCTCAATGCATCTTGTTTTGCAGACATGATGAAGACGCCTTGCTGATGTTCAATCAGAATGAGGAAGAAAGAGGATTTAAATGGCATTAATATTTACTGGGATTTTCACACCAACCATCTCCAGGGTTTCCAGAGAATGATCTGAAGAAGAGAAAATATTCACTGAGCAGTGGTGGATTTAGCAATTTGGGGGCCAAAGGGGAACTTAGCTAGGGGGGGCCTTCAAATCTGGACCTGTCAATAGGAAACTTAGACTAAACAAAGCGAGTAGCAAGTGAGAAATAAGTTTTGGATATAATACCAGTATATGTCAAAATGCAATTTTTCTGATCTATTTCTCTTCAAAGTCGCCGACTGATTCAATTGTAGAGCTACAAGAGGCTTTAGAAATTATTCAACTAAAGATTCTTTACAGTAGGTTCTTTAAGAAAAGATAAATAAAAACATACCAGAACCCTCCCTGGTTTCTCTCTCCAGCAGATGTCATTCACAACAAGTTCTAATCTTTCCTTTACCAGTGAAGACCCTGCATCATCATCACCACCATCATCATCATCATCCGTGCTGCTGGTCTCTGGTCTGATGTCTCCTCCCTGATCTCTCTCTGTTGTAGCAGAAAGATTTATTTTAAATATGAAGACAATGATAATGAGCACAAATTCTGCAAAGAAGTGAAAGAGGACGGAGGTTGTTCCCAGCATGAACTAATTAGCAGTGGATGGAACCAGTGTTGTGGTGGTAACTGAAAAAGTTACTTTCATTACTTAACCAAAAGGTATTGTCTTCTATAATTCTGAAAATGTCCTTATAGGTTAATTTCATTCTTGTAGAAAATGTCATTCAAACACAAAACTCAACACTAATCTGTAAGTGAGGCCATATGATTTTTAAAAAAAGAGTAGAAAATGAAAAATAAGCTGCTCAGGAATGAAGTCTGTGGCATTTATGTTTTACTGAAGGTGCAAACTAAAAGCAATTTCAGCAGCAAACACATGAAGCAGCTGCTGATGCAGATGTCAATGAAATAATATTTACAGCATTTTCTGAGAACACTGCACTTTATATGCAGTAAGTAACATAAAAATGTAACAAAATGTGTTAATTTGACTAAACTAGCATGTTTTTGTTGATCAGATGTTTTTGCTGGAAAGGAGGACATAGTGAGAACGAGTAGGACCCCATTAGTGCTTTGAAAATTAAACTATGGCAAATAATTTCAAGACCACACATACATATAATCGCACATAAATGAATCATTTTTCATTTTTAGCTCGTTGAGTGATGAAACTGATGTCTGTTAACCTCGCAGATAAAAGGGGTATTTGGGGGCAGCCTGCTGTGCAGGGACCCTCAAATCCACATCTTTCTCCTGTTTTATTGTATTTTACATATTTCCTTATTTATTTGTGGACTATAACAAGCCCAGAAACCTCCAGCCTGCGACTTGACAGAAAAAACAGCCCAAAGTTTCCTCCGTAGACCCCCGTACCAGAGGTAAACAGTGACTCAGCTATTTAATTTAAAGAGTAAAGTGTTGTAGTAATCGTTACTGGCAAAAGAAACAGCATTACTGTTCCCCAACACTATATGAAACTTAGGTAATAACAGTTTTCTAACCAGCTAGCTTACATGATAACCAGTCAGTCATCATTAACAGAACAGTTTAACTCAACTTACATCATCTGTTTGGGGGAAAACTCTCCCACATTTTGCATTTGCTGGCTCCAGTTTGCTGGACATGAGGAACACCTGCACCTCTCCTGTTGGCGAGCCGCATGCTGGCATTTAGCGCGTCACATGGTGCGTTCAAAGACAGCTCAGAAAAACACGTTGCCTCATGTAAATAATGAATCAAACTGTTGTAATGGCAAATAAAAGTGCAGGGACAGAGGGCACAGATACAAGAGGTGCAGCGGAGATGTACCGGGCCTCCATTACGCCTGTTTATGTATAAAGGAGAATGATGGGGAGAAAAGGCACTATGAATGAACAGCATGATTTTTCCCAGCTGGTCGGGGCCCCCACCATTTGGAGGCCCCAGGCAATTGCCTGCTTTTGCCTACTGGTAAGTCCGCCTCTGCCAGTAAGCAGCAGTTGTGTGGACCAGATCATCTGGTTGAGGTTAGAAGTCAGAGGAGAATGGGCAGACTGGTTGGAGATGATGGAAAGGCAACAGGAAGTCAGATCAGCACTGGTTCCAACCAAGATATGCAGAACAGCATCTCTGAACATACAACATGTCCAACCTGGAAGCAGATGGACTACAGCAGCAGAAGATCACACCAGTGCCACTCCTGTCAGCTAAGAACAGGAAACTGAGGCTACAATTCACACACACTCACCAAAACTGGACAATAGGAGATGGAGAAACGTTGCTGGTCTGATGAGTCTCCATTTCAGCTCCACATTCAGATGCTGGATCAGAATTATCTGGAAACATCATGAAAGCATGGATCCATCCTGCCTTGGATCAAGGCTTCAGGCTGCTGCTGGTGTAATGGTGTGGGGGGGATTTTGGGCCCCTTAGTACCAACGTGGCGGTTTAACCACCACAGCCTACCTGAGTATTGTTGCTGACCATGTCCATCCCTTTATGACCACAGTGGAGCATCTTCTGATGCTACTTCCAGCAGGATAATGCACCATGTCACAAAGATCACATCACCTCCACCTGCTTTCTGGAACATGACGATGATTCACTGAACTCCAAAGGCCTCCACCGTCAAGGACAATCACCCTGCCAACAAATCAGACAAGGCCTCTAGTGAGGAGGAAGAGGGAAACATCTGGGTTAAAAATATTAGACAATAAGAACAAATTAAAACTGGTGCTGCGGGTAACTGCAGCCACCAGCCAAGCCGACGGAGTCAAGCAGCATGCACAAACGGATTCTACAACGTTGTTTACTAAGCTAATAAGTCTTTTTCTTTGCTGTGCCACTTTTTAGTGTCTTTCAGTTGATCTGTATTGTTTGCTGACGGCAGAAGAATCCATACAGATGTGGGCATGAAAAAGTTCCCCTTTCAGCCGACTGCCAGCCACTTACCAGCCACTTACCAGCGACTTGTCTGCTAATTCAATCGCACAGAGAAACACCTGTGTACCCCGGGGAAACGATTTCAGAGCATAAATGAATGCCTGGAACAAGGACGTTTCCACACGCCAAGTTTGGACACCGTAAGTGATGGCGTATTTGCGGGACAAGTCGTTCAGCCAGTGATAGTGCAGTAATGGTGCACTATTACTGCACCACTTCTGGCAGAAAAAGGAGGAACTTTTTCATGCCAAGATCTGTAACTATCCCTTGCTGTGTTTGAATTCCCCACCACCATCTCCTTCCTGGATCAAAACTGTCAGGGACACGTACAGTATGCAGCGTCATTTGACATCACATCCGCAGGACAGTGTGGGAAATTCAGCCACTGAATCACAGTTCATTATGCAGCACACAGCCTGTTCAAGGCAACGGAGAGAGACGTGGGTGGGCTCGTTCTTTTTCGTTTTCAACGCTTCATCACCCATTAGCATTAAAAAACTGGACATGGATTATTATTTCACAATTGCTGCCACTAGTTCCTTTAAAGTTCAAAATATAAATAACAGGGGTTTCTAGAAACAATGTACTTGGGTAAAATAAAACAGTCACAAAAATAGATGATATTGGAATAAATAGAAACGTATAGAATTAAATAATTAAGGAGTAAAGCTGTTAAATTAGAATAAATACTATAAATACAATGAAATAAAATAGACAAAAACAAGATTAAATACAAAGAAAAATCAGTAAAAAGGTAGATCTTGAGCCGCTTTATAAAACATCTGTCTGGCAGCCTGTTCCACAGACGAGGACCGGTTCAGTCAATCAGGTGAGGGTCGAGGACCAGTACAGGTGAGATTTCCTCAGCTGTAAACCTCCGTTACCAGCATGTGGAGACAGAAAATATAAAGCTGGATGGAGGCAAGGCAGCCTGCCGACAGCAACAAGACAATAAAACATTATAAACACCACAGATTTGAACTTTGCTCCCAGCATGCACTGCTGCAGAGGTTTATGTGTATTTATGGGGGCCGGTGAGGGGACACGACCCTGGCTGACATGTTTATTGTGGCCCTCGGATCAGGAGCCGCCAGGGGCCACAGGTGCAGAGTTTTACATGAGGAGAGATTTACAGTGTTTACTGTGTGTGGGTGTGCGTGTGTGTGTGTGTGTGTCTTCAGCAGATTCTTCTCCATCCATCAAAATGTTTTCTGTATTCACTCACACACTTCATCTCCATGTTTGGTCAAATCGATAAAGTAGAATAATGAAGTTCTGGCACGTGATAACTGATAACTGGATTATCTGAATTTTAAATACATTTTCAGGTGCTTTTCACAAGAAGAAAATGAAAAGAAACACATTAAAATGCTGCAACAGCAGGAATTTTAGGCTGAAACTATCACACAGAAATCCTGGATGGGTGGAAGGATTTTTAATCTTTTGTTAATAAGTGACTTAATGGGCTCTGTGCACGACTCCACTACTTCCTAAACTTAAGGTAGCTTTTTTATTTCCTGTCTTTCATTACTGGACCAACTGATTAACCCAGGTGTGTCTGGCCAGTTACTGAGATCAGACACACCTGGGTTAATCTAGCTACAAATCTATATCTCAGTAGAATGACAGACTCCAAATATTTTGGAAATGACCTTATGACCCTTCCCAGACTGATGCAACAGTTGCTTCTCTAAGATCATTGCTGATGTCTCTCATCCTTGGCATTGGTTTACACACCTACTGTACAGGTAAATCAGCCTTTATCTTTTAGAGAGGAGCTCACCCTGATGGTGAACAGATCACTAGCTGTGTTTCCATCACACTTTTTCTAAAAATAAAAGCCATATCTCTTAAATTTCAAAAAGTACATTTGCAATACGAGGGTGTTTCCCTTTAAGAAGTGTTCAGTGCATGGCCGTGACTGTCGTAAAATCCTGTCCTGTGAGACTCCACTTTGAGGAAGATGGAGATGCAGAACATTTTGTGTTTAAGGGCTACTGCTGCTCCTCATCAGGAGGTGAAAGCAGTGGATGATAATTCAGAGGTGAAGGGTGAATTCCAGTTCCCCCCTCAGCCCTAGCCCTTCGTCTTGCGCGTTCATGTAAAGGAGTAGTGGTGTCCTGATTCTGGTTCAGACTGAGGGGGAGAGGGACTATCTGGCCCTTAAGACAGAGATTTTAAATACAGGCAAAATGGCGAGAGAATCGGCAGCGGCAACAAAAGAAATGCACAATTGGGAGAATTTTTTTGTAAACAAAATATGAAAATCGCTTTTTATGGTCACTTTAATGTATTACAGTTTTATTACAAACATGGAAGAAAAAATCGCTAGCTTCGAAATGTTACTTCTTTTCCTTTTCTTTTACGTTTTTTTTGTCCCAAAGCCGAAAAATAATCCAATCACCCAGCAAAGGGAGATTATTGCTACTGCAGACAGCATTTTTTTTTTCTTTTTTTTTTTTTTTTTTTACAAATCTTTATTGACAAGTCAATACTGCAGACCGCATTGCGAACTCTTCTGGAAACAGCCGTGATGTCAGTTAACTGCACCACGGACGACTACTGGTGACAAATGAGGATTTTGAAGGGTTGTCCCAGGTGAATGATTCAATAAGCTTCAACTGCTATTGGTAAAAAGTCTGTATGTACGAAACCCTTTGAACACATTAGCAGGAAAACAATAAATAACTTGTGGCGATGTGTTATTAAGGTGTGGCCTTAAGATGTTATCTGGTGGCCATGCATTATTAAATTGTTGCAACATATAGTTAACATGTAGGAACAAAATAACCAAGTGGTGGCCATTTGTCACAAATGTGTGGAAACAACATAAATGACTCGTCAGTTGCTGCTAATACATGAAGAACTTAAAACATATCCACATGTTGTCCAAAAATGAACTCCGTTTGCTGAATTACGACAATTTTCAGATTAAGTGTTCCCAATCCTGGTCCTTAAGTACCCCTGCCCTGCACGTTTTGGGGATTTTCATACTTAAAGACATCTGACTCAAATAAATGGGTCATCAGCAGCTTGCAAACTTGTCAAGCAGTTCAGATTGTTGACCCTGTGACAGAGAGATAGAATGAATCGATGCCTTTATGTCTCTTCTCTGTCCCTCCCCTCTCACCGTCCCCCACGTGACCCTCCTGTGGGCCGCTTCCTCTTTACAAAAAATAAGAAATATCTCCCTTTCTTCGTTCTCATATGGAACTGGTTATGAGATATATTTGTCCACATTTTCATGATGCAGCTTTCTTCAAATCCAACTTGAATCCAACATGTTTAAATTTATTGGGGTGTAAGTGGTGTAGGTGTTAGAGCAGGTGTCTAATGGTTGGAAGGTTGGTAGTTCCAGTCTTGCTTTCCCTGTCAATCTGTCATGTCTTTGGGCAAGACACTTCATTGTTGGCATGGCTGGTGTTTGATGGTGGTTGAAGAGGCTGTTGGTGTGCGTTAGCTGGATGTCTGCCTGAGGACAGCTGCAGCTAAACGTAGCTTTCCATCTCCTAGAGAGAATGAATAATGGATTCAACATGGAAGTGCTTTTGGTCCCTAGAAAGTGCTCTAAACATCTAATTCATTATTTTTTTTAAACTGAATTATGAAGCATGAGCTTAAGCAGCTCTATGCAACATGGATACTGAAGTAGGCAACTCTGTGAGCATCTAAATAGTTTATTTTCAGCTCCATTGTGAAAATCTTGACTGAGTTGATGTGTAGTCCCTAAATACACTCACTGAAAACTAAACTCCAATCCTTTTTCCACATCGACAATAACTTCATATCTTATAGACCGAAAACAGTTCATCTCCATCACTAACTGCTCCTCCTGTTGTCCCAAGGAGTCCCCCAGGGTTCTGTGCTTCACCCTCTCCTCTTCATCTTCTACCACCTTCCCCTCTGTCAGATAATCGATCGTCACAGCCTTCATTTCCATCGATATGCTGATGACATTCAACTTTACATATTCACCAAATCTGTAAAGCCCCAAACTCATCCCACTCTTTCAAACTGTCTCTGATATTAGTTTTGCAAAATATTTTTCTCAAACTTAACTTTAGTAAATCAGACGTTTCCATCATTGGTCTTGATTCCCTCACCCCCACCTTCAAAGATTTCCATCTTTTATTTGATAATTCCATTTTGCCACCCCCTGCCCCACTGCTGTAACCTTCAACACTAAACTCACCTTCACTCACCACATTAGTGTGTCACCAGAACAGCTTTCCATCATCTTAAAAACACCACCTGCCTCCCTGCCTCTTTCCCTGCAGCTGAAACCGTCATTCACGCCTTCATAGAATACTGCAATAGCATCCTTGACTGCATTTCCACCAGTCTCCTTGACAAACTTCAGTATATCCAAAATCCTGCCCCCGCCTCCTCACCCACACCCGCTCCCAAGACCACATCACCCCTGTCCTCCAAAACCTTGACTGGCTCCCTATTCCACATCAAATTCAAAATCCTCACCCATAAAGCACTCCATAACCAGGCCTCTGATTATTTTCCCTCCGTTCTGCTACTGTCAACCTCCAGATCATTCCCAGCACCAGGCACCGAACCTGGGGGGACAGGGCCTTTTCTGTCATTGCCTCCACCCTCTGGAACTCTGGAACTCCCTCCCACAACACATCCATACCACCACTGACCCCACCACTTTCATATAAACTTAAAACTCACCAATTTGTATCCGTTTTCATCACCTAACATTTTATTGATTACTTGTGTTTTAATTTGGAACTTTTCCTATTCCATTGTATTTTATATTTTATCTTGTTCTTAAACTGTTCTTTTAACTTTTGACAGCAGCTTTGAGTTTTATGAAAAGCGCTACATAAATAAAATGTTTGTATCATTATTCTTATTATTATCATACACATGACATGGATTCCCCACATTATCTTAAAAATAATCTATTGCTAGCATATACAATGGGGTACGCAGGTTTACATACACTGATTAAAGAAAAGGCTAAATTCACAACAGTAATTCAAGTAACAAGAAACTGAAAAAAGTTCAAATAAATAAAATATATATAATTTACTAAATAATAAAACATTGATTTTGGATTGTGAATTTAAGAATTAATTAAAAAACAAAAAGAAACAAAACTGTCCCAGACAAAATAGAGCACATTGCTCTTGAACATACCTGTCAACAGGTGCAGACGTCTGATTGTACATTACAGAAAACACTTGATTGCAGTGATGCTCGATAAAATTTTAGCTCAGGAGTCTCATTAGGCTTGTTTACTTATTATTATCATTATTATTATTATTTTGTCTTTAATAATTCTGCTGAACCACAATTCAAAATCGTCATAATTTTCATAAATTTTCAATTTATTATCAACTTATTTCACTTACAGCTGATTTTTTTCCATCATGGGAATGTATGTAAACTTTTGTACACCACTGTAACTTGATTAGCACCGCTGAGCAGCTTCATCGGGTAATTAGCCTTACAGAATATCAGTAGTTACTTCCATAGGGACAAAATCTCTTCTGTAAATGTGAGGCCAGTTGTCACTAAAGGGTGAATAATTAATTTGAGTTTAAACTGGTGTTATGATACTGGTGATCTACGCAGGTCTGGGGAGATGTTTCTGTCTCCCTCCTCTGACCTTCTCAGTGGTATTTGGGGTGTCGGGTCAGATTCCAGAGGTGGCCAGTGGCACCCTGGGGTACCACTCAGACCACTCCTCTAGCTCCACCTCTGCACTGACCCTCTGAAGTTGTGAAGTTGTAATGATGGACTGGATTTAATCACTGATCCTGACTTTTAGTCTGGGTTCAGTGATTAATGGCACTGTCTGCGAGGTCTGGCCAAGTTCGGTCCTCGAGAGCCACAATTCTGCAACTTTTAGATCCACTCCTTCTCAAACACAGCTGAATTACCTCACAGTGCATGCCAGTCAGCTCTGCAGAGGCCTAAAAACGAGCTATTCATTTGATTCAGATGTGTTGGAGAAGGGGTGGATCTAAAAGTTGGAGGACTGTGGCTCTCGAGGACCGAACTTGGCCACCCCCGTGCTACGATATGGCTGGAGGTTCTGCGTTTAACATCTGGTGATGAACAGGTGATGTTTAAAACCTGTTTTCATTTAAAGCCTCAGAATTACGGGAGAGTCGTGACATTTTTTCCCACCAGGACTGTTGCAGAGCTGAGTTTCAGATCAGTGGAAGTTTCAGTTTATGGTTAAAACAGCTCTGAGATCCAGACATGAGACTTGATTCACTACAAAGTCTTCATCCCCATCAGAGCATCGTTTTCATCATATTCTTCATCTTCTCACTCTGGTGTCTGCCTCTCTTTTGTCCACCCCTCCCTCTTTATTCTCCCACTCTTATCTCTCTTCATTACCCCATCTCTCCTCTTTCCTCTCCTCCCATTTCTACCTCATCTCCTTCCCCTTCTTACGTTTATATCTTCCACCCTCTTTCCTCTTTAAATCCTCCCATCGCTCGGTTTTCTCCTCCTCCTCCTCCCCCGTCTGCACATTTTTCTCCACCCTCCCTCAGAATCTCTTCTTTACCGTCCACTTTTTATTTTTTCAGATTTCTCTGTATGCCCCCCTCTTTCCCCCTCCATCCTCACATTTATATTTTCCCCTCTCCTCTATCCCTCCATCGCTCTTCACAAACACGCCTGTAACCATGCCCTTTCCCTCTTCAAACTAATTACCTCGGCTACCTTGTACCCGCTGCCCCGCGGGACCCCAACAACTGTCAGACCAGTATTATTTTTGAAATTTAAACAATCATCTTACGTGCGCTGCTGCTAAGATCCCGGCCTTTTCGGCAGCTTCGACCTTCAGTAATTAATACCCCAGGGCCCATTATTGGCAAAGCCTTTATCCTCTGGGCCAAGAAGCCTCTAACCCGCTAATTACGGCCAAGCAGCTAATCTTCCAGCCGGCTGATTGACAGCTACACCTATTCTACTAATTGCCTGTTGCAGACAACACCTGGTGAACCGCAGCGCCGGGGGACGGTGCCGGGCTCCGACAACGCCTGCAGGTCCTGGGGGAGGCCAAACAAGTGAGGGGGGCTCTGAGAGGGAGGCTTTGTGTTGTGTTTGTGCAGGAGAAGGAGGAAGAGGAGAAGGCGTGTGAAGGACAGGAAGCTGCCAGGTTTATGGAGGCTGTGTGTCGACGTGTGTGTGCAACATGTTTGTGATAAAACACATCAGGATGATGTGGAGTCATCACAGTCCATCAGTGTCTCTGTGAGGACGCCTGAGAGTCGTGGACATCTGGGAGTCTGTTACAACAAGAATTCCTGAGAATCTTCATTGTCTCTTCAAGGACGATTTCCTGTCCTCTCTGAATGGATCCCAGGACCATGTCCACTAATGGACATGGTCCTGAGGAAGTCCTGGAAGTCCCTCATTGTGTTTATGTAGAAACATGTCCATAACTGTCTCAGTATCAGTCACATTTAACAGCTCTGCATGTGTTATTGTCCCTATGTGGACATTTGCCAGTCAACTTGTGTCTTTTTTTGAATATTGTGGCCTCTGTGTGGACAGTAGGACAGGCTATTGTTGTCCCACCCGTCTCTGTATGGACACCTGTTCATTATTGCGCCAGACTGCCTGTGGCAGAGCTGTTTCTTGCTATGAGCAGAGTGTGCAAAAGAGGAGGGGGTCCCGAAGCTGAATGTCCAGCCACATCTGAGAAGAATTAAAATTAAAACTATTTGTCTTCAATTCTCATGTGTTGGAAAATTAATGTAGGATATAAGAATAATAAGATCCTAATATCAGCTCTGCTTGTTATTTTTTGGCATTCATTCATTCATTCATTTTTTGTACCACTTCGTCCAGTTCGGGGGGGGGGGGGGGGGGGGGCTGGAGGATATCTAAGCTATTATCAGGCGAGAGGCAGGTACACCCTTAACAGGTCCCCAGCCTGCCGTCTTTTTCTGGCATAATTAAGTAAGAAAATGTGGTTGTTTATGAAGAAGGTGTAACACCAGTTTTCCGTGAGATGTAGGGCTGTCCCAAACGATTATTTTCAGAATCGATTTATATTTTGATTATATTTTCGATGCATCGATGCATCTAACGATTCGATTTTTAAAATTAATTTATTCATCTGATGATTTTTTTTATTGCTTGATTAATATGACAATTAATTTAACTAGAACAAAACCAGAAATAATAAATACTGTGTAAATACTAAAAATCTTGTGCAGATTAAACTGAGTTTCACAGAAGCCTTTTCCCTTCACAACTGCAATGGGTGTCACTATTTTATTTTTAAGATGCTGTCCTTCAGCTCTTCCGACATCTTGGGAGTGCATGGTGGTGCTGTGTTTCTTTGGGGGAAAAATTCTTCCATACTTAATTGCTTTTTTTTCCTGAAAAAAGAGACACAATGCACATTAGCATAATATAATATAAAAATGTCCCTGTCACTGTATATGCAGATAGCTAGGATATAAGTATAGTGACTTATAATTATCTGACTTATAAAGTAATTATCTGTCATTTTTTTCTCTTTTGAATCTCAGTATTTGTTTTAGAAATAAAGATCAACTGCCAAGGGTATCTGCAATTTCTTTCATCTTTGCTAATCATCATTATGGTCACACTCACAATAAGCAAGTTCACATGAGCAGCAACAAAACGGCGTGCAGCATTAGTTCAGTCCACTTTCTACATAACGTCAGCCATGTGTAACGGAGTTAATACTGTCATTCCACTTGCCATGGTTACGGGTGTTATTTCATTGTGTGGTCTGTGGGCTTACGGGCACCTCCTCCCTTGTGCTGGGGCACTTACGTCATCAGCTGCGTCTGATATTCACCAGTGTTGGGTGGAGGCGTCTGAGGTAAGTCGGGTCTAGTTAGTGCTCTGCATATGGGACCATTTCTGCAATTATGGACTAATTTGGAAGCTATACGTGTGAGGACTTTTTATGGCCACTGTTAGGATATATCCAGAGTGGTTTTAATTGTTCTGTTGCACCTTGGCTTATCGAGCTGATGTGTTCCTGATACTGCGCCTTTCCATTCCCGTGCAGAGCGTGTTTGTGATCCGACTTCGAGCCTGCAGGCCTGACCAGCACTCTTGTTAAATTCACAGGTAAATGTGTATTTTATGCGTCTGATATTCACCAGTGTTGGGTGGAGGCGTCCGAGAGCGTGTTTGTGATCCGACTTCGAGCCTGCAGGCCTGACCAGCACTCTTGTTAAATTCACAGAATAAACGGCCTGTTGTGCCAGACCAGACCAGTGTTTCGACCGTCATTAACACAACGCAGAGCAACGCCAGAGAAGACGAATTGAACCTGCCAGTACCAGGGCTGACCAGGTTACACATGGAAGCAAATGTAAGGATGTAAAAGGCAGAATCACTGTAAAGCCCCATTCATACCATACGGTAAATACATTTATGGACGCTTTCATCCGTATCCGGAGGTAAGAAGCTTTAAATGATGCTGGTTGTTAACGTGAGTTGCGGTACTTTCAACCTGGCGATGAAGCCGCTGGTGATTGAGAAGTATAAGAAGTGTGTGATGGTGAGTGACTAACCACACCATCATAAAACACGTTCCGTGTTAATGTTTGAACGATGTGTTTAGAAGAAAATTAAACTATAAAAGCGCTCCTGGGAGTTTACGCTTCAGTGCTCGTTCATTGCAGTCGTGCTGCCGTGAAACCATGTTTTCATTCTGCAGAGCTGCAGAGTAGCTACGATGTTATGTGGTTCCTTGGTAAAGTAATCCCACACCTTTGAAGTAAAAGCTCGTGGACGTGGCAGGTTCCTTGCACTTGTTGATGCCGTTCTATCGCATTCTTTTTGTACATGCGGTCAGTTTCACTCTCTCGGGACGTTGCCATCTCTGCTGTTGCTTTCTGGCTGCTCTGCGAACCGCGACAACGCTGTTTCCGGTTTCCCTTCTAAATAAGAGCGTTCAACTTTTTTTGTTGGCGTTTTTCTGATGCGTCGATGTACGTTATATAAATCGACGTATTTACTGAATCGATTACGTTGACTCATCGATGCGTCGGGGACAGCCCTAGTGAGATGACTGTATGTCCTGCTCGCTAGCTTAGCTAGCCTCAGATACATGCTATAATTTGTTAGCTGTGGTTGTTTCGTTAGGTTTACTATTTAGATTTATTTTATTGAAAGAATTAGAAAAAAATGAACACACTTTCTCTAATAAGAAGTGTGTTAAACACTAGTATACCTATTGAATGATTTATAAATAATATATAATATTATATATATTATATAATATCTGATATATATGATATCATTGGGGGAGTGGATAGCCCAGTGGTAGCATCGTGGGCTTGGGCGCAGAGGACCCGGGTTCGATCCCCCGACATGACTCCTGGGTGTACCACCCCCCACCAACTGCTCCCCGGGCGCTTCAAGTAGCAGCCCACTGCTCTCTGATACTCACAGTACAGAGATGGGTAAAATGCAGAGCCCTAATTTCCCCTCGGGATCATACAAGTATAACAAAAAAATAAAATAAATACACTGAGGCCTATGGCGATTATTTTAAACTAACAAACATGTCAAAATAAACAGGAACAAAACCTATTTAAAATGGTTCAGTCAGTGCAATTAGAAATTTAAAATGCAATTTAAAATAAATGGCCTAATAATGGAGCGGAAACAGAAATCCATCAAGATTCAAGAATTTTCTCAAATATTTTTCACCATTGGAGGATATACCCCTGGCAGAGGTATGCGCCTCTAACTGTTTCTAATTATGTTTACATAGCTGAAACATCACACACACAAACGCACAATACAAAGATAAATGCACAATCAAAACCGGCCACGAAACCAGTTGTAGTTTTGTGCACTGAATGAAGTCATAACTTTGGCAAAACTCACGTTTGTTATGAGAACATCTAGATAAGCTCAGTTTACGGGACATTACAGTGGCTCTGCTTCCTTTTGAACAGCGTATGAAAACCATACAACTAAACCAAGCAAACTGCTGATCGTTCTGTTACTTCTTTGATATTTATATGAATTACAGAGAACGCATTTATCGCTGCAAACCAGCCACAATTGCGCAAAATGTTTAGGGAGTCACATTAGCTTTGGACTATAGTAATTCTAGCCGCGTTTCGCTAACAGGAAACTATAGGCAGCTCATATGGCTCTTATTGACGTTGTTTTAAATAAACGCCAGGGCTTAAAGGAAATAAAAATCCTGAGCCTGAACTTTTTTCGGATGAGTGGGGTTGTTTAAAGATAGTTTAGTCACGAGGCACGAGGGCATGGGCAAGAGCGAGGTGCGTATGTGAGAATAATGAATGAGAGTGTGAAAGAGGAAATGTGGGAGGGAGGAACTTGGGCTGGAAGAGGGAGAAGATGTGGGTAAGTGGTTGGAGGAAAGGGGGATGGAGGAAGGAGGGGCATGCTCGTGAGTGTCTAGTAGGGATGGTCGTGAGGGGCTGAAGGAAGGAAGGGCGGGAGTGTGATAGGTCAGAGGGATGGGCGGGGCTGGACATGTAAGGGGGGATTGTATGGGGTATTGGGGGTATAGGGAGGTGGGGGCGTATGTGTGGGGGGGTAGGGAGGGGTTGGTGCAGTTATGTGGGGGGGAGTGCATGTGTGTGTTAGAGGGTATGAGGGAGGTGGGGGTAGGTGTGGACGGTAGAGGGAGGAGAGTGTTGGGGGTGGAGGGAGGAGTGAGTGTGGGTATGTAAGGTCGGAGAGCGGAGTGGGTGGGTGTATGTGTGTGTGGGGGCGAGTACATGGGGGTGTTGGGGTAGGTGTGTGGGGAGTGTGTGTGTGAGCGTGGTGGTGGGGTAGGGGGTGGTAGAGGTGGTGGCGCCCTGGTGTCAGGTGTGTGGGGCAGAGACGTTGGGGTGGGGGCTGGCCTGCCCTGGGGGGGGGTGTCGTCTGGGGGGTCTGGTTCTCCAAGGTTTCGGTAGGGCCGCCCGGGTCGGGGGGGGGGGTGGCTGCTGGGCCCTGGGCCCGGCGCTGGCTCTGCCCCGGGGGGCGCCCCGCGGGGTCGGCAGCTGCTGGTCTTGGTCCGCTGGGGCCTGGGCCCCCAGACCGCGGGGGGCTCCGACGGGGGCCGCCTTTTGCCGCCCTTCGGGGGATGCATGTCCGTTCTTTGGGGGGGGCGGCTGGGATCTGGGCCTCTGGGTGGCTGCTGGGGGCCTGGGTCGTGAGCCTTGCGGGCTTCCTCCTCCTTGCAGAGACGAGGCTGCATCTGCATGACTGTATCACCACGGAGCACCCTTTATTATGCATGTTGACACTGTGACACTGCTTTCCATTGCGATGACTAGGTTTTACCTCTTCTCTACTTTCCATTGCGATGACTAGGTTTTACCTCTTCTCTACTTCCCATTGCGCTGACTAGGTTGTACCTCTTCTCTGCGTAGTTCTGCGCGCGTTTGTATGATCTGAGGATATTTAAGCCACCTGCAGGTCCTCCTGTAGGGGATTGCTTATTTTGTTTTCCGACAGAGACCTTGGAATGTTATTTAGGGATTGCTGTACAGATGTACCAGTGAACTGTGTAAGTGGATTCATGTTTTCTCTCCTCTCTCTCTGTTCCACTTTCTATCATTACCTCCGTTAACTTTAATTTCTCCCTTGTCAGGCCCAGCAGTATGATATGGAATGGTGTAATAGACAAATGTTTAATTAAAGAAATAAAATGAATAAACAGGATATCAAGTGGAGCCTTATGTTCATAAAGCTCCGCTTGGTAAAGCAAAACTGTTCAACAAAATAAAGCAATCAGATTTCCATTCTGCTTGCTTCGATGCTGGACAGGACAAGTAGAAGAAAAAAAAAAAGAAAGATAGTTTAGTCGCATTTACATCGGAGAATTTGGCCAAAAATAGAGGCAATTTTTTGTGTGACTTGGGCCTAAATCATGACATAATAGCACTTTCTTGCTGCTAGATGCGTATATCAGTTTCTGTAAACATAATGTCTTTTTTTTTTTTTTAAAGTCCAAGTCATGTCTCCAGTGTTGGCTCAAGTCCACATTGCAAGTCACTTTCAGTTGTAATCAGTAATCAGTAATCTGTCATGTCATGCCTCGTGTCTGCTCTGCTTAGAAGACTGCATTATAATATCCAAGGAATTTAAAATCCACACTCACCCTTTATCTCCCAGCATTTTGTAATGGCACTGACTAATACTTTGTCTCTTGGACAATTTCTTTGCTGTACCATATAAGGAAAACCTGCACATGAACATGGAAATTTATTGAGACAATAAATATGCTCTTAACTTATACAAGAGTTTTTAACACTCTGGGGCCTAGGGGTATAAAGTTTAGTTTTACACTACTTTTGTTTGTACCATATTTCACTTTTAAAGCAGCTTACCTGCCTGTTTGGTATCATTCTTTTCAGCACAACCTCAATAGATGTGGTGAGGTTGCTACGCAGATGACACACAGCTATATACTACAGTGTCACCAGGAGACCGGGGCCCTGTACATGCTCTTGGTAAATGTATTGAGGAGATTAATGACTGGTTGTGCCTCAACTTTCTTCAGCTGAACAAAAACAAAACTGAGGTGATTGTTTCGGAGCCAAACGACAGCAGGTCATCACAGAACTTCAGTTCAAACACCTAAAAACCACCAATCAGGCCAGAAATCTGGGTGTAGTGATGGACTCAGACCTAAACTTTGAAAAACACATCAAAGCGATCACTAAATCAGCCTTCTATCACCTGAAGAACATCTCAAGGATAAAAGATCTGATGTCTCGGGAAAATCTGGAAAAACTAGTCCATGCATTCATCTTCAGTCGGCTTGACTACTGTAACAGCGTCTTTACTGGTCTACCTAAAAAATCAGTTAAACAGCTGCAGCTCATTCAGAACTCTGCTGCCCGAGTTCTCACTAAGACCAGAAAAGTGAACCACATCAGTCCAGTTCTGAGGTCTTTACACTGGCTGCCGGTCTGTCAGAAAATAGACTTTAAAGTTCTGTTGTTGGTCTATAAAGCTCTGAACGGTTTAGGCCCAAAATACATCAGTGACCTCTTGACCCAGTATGAACCTACTAGACCCCTCAGGTCATCTGGATCCGGTCTTTTATCAGTTCCCAGAGTCAGAACCAGACATGGAGAAGCTGCGTTCAGCTTCTATGCTCCACATGTCTGGAACAAACTCCCAGAAAGTCTCAGATCAGCTGAAACACTTAGTTTATTTAAATCCAGGCTGAAGGCCCACCTGTTCTCAGTTGCATTTACGAAGATTTTATTCAAAAGTTAAAATCCGCACATCTCTATATTCTATCTTTTTAATCTTAAATGTTTTTAATTTTGAATCATGCTTCTAATTTTTTATTCTTTCCCCCGTTTGCTTATAATGTTTTATGTAAAGCACTTTCAATTGTTCCGTATGTGAAATGTGCTATACAAATAAACTTGCTTTGCCTTGCCTCTTACCCCGTGTTCACACCGGACGCCTTCATTCGCGTACGTGCCTAGATTGCAACGCGCGAATGCTGGAAGTTTACTCACTTTATTCAGGCTTTTTTTTTTGCGTGAATGAAGCGTATTGTACGCGCGAATAAAACGCTCCATTCGTGCGTCAAGTTGATCTTTGTAGAGAAAACAGTGGTTTGTCACGTAGTCATTCAGTTCAGTCAGATGAACATGGCAGATTCCGGTTATTTTGAGCGAGTTGCGGCATTCTACCTGCTCCGGAAGATGGAAAAGAGAAGGCGCCGGCGTGTTTGGACCCACCAGATTCTCCAGCGGCACTCGGAGCTCGGTGAATTTCATCAGCTGATCCAGGAGTTACGTCTGGATGATGGCCGCTTCCAGGGGGATTTCCCAGCTCAGTTTGATGGGCTTCTGTCGGGGAGGATCGGTGCTGCATATCCCTCCAGGATACAAACTACAGGCGCTGTATTCCAGCTGCAGAGCGTCGGTCCATCTGCCTTCGGTGAGTAAGCTAGCCGCAGCTAGCTAGCGCTTCCACCAAAATGTCCAACAAGTTCCAGCAAAAAAATGTGTTGTTGCTAGCTAATGTAGCTCAGTTTAACGAGTCTCTGCCATCTCCTCGCCTCCACCTCTCAACATTTAACCAGCTGATTAAATGCAACTCGTAACTGTCCGCTTTACTGCTGCTTTCAACCGGTTCCCAACCACAACACACACAGCATGTGTTTGTTTACATTTGCTGAAGCTGAACTCCTGGTACTTGAGCGTCATCTTCTGACCAAACTGAATACTACACTAGTCTGACCACAAATTCATATTAAATTATATTGACGTTTTATAACAAACAAAGTCAATTTATTTATGTAGCGAGGACAGAGCTGCATATTCCTCCGGGAGTGTCGACGTTGTGACGTTTCCCCCCGTCAAACACAGACCTTTCAGACATAAATTTATGGTATTCGACCGTGTTTGTGTGCAGCACTTTGTGATTTTAGCTGTGAAAAGCGCTTTTCCCTTCTTTACTATTGAAGAGAGCAGCAAGCTGCAGAGCGCCGGTCCGTTCATATCACGTCTCATTCATTTTCAATGACGGTGCTGGTTTGTTCGTGCGTCAAAAACGCTCAAGTTCAATTTTTTCAACTCAAGCGAATAGGCGAAATATGCTCTATTCGTGCGAATAGGACGCCTCATTTGCGCGAGTAAAACGCTATATTCGCGCGAGTTAGACGCGCGTTTGAGCCCCAAACGCGCCATGCCAAGCAAAGGCGCGTCTATTCGCGCCTGCACATTGACTTAACAAGTAATTCATTAGCGCGGATAATTTTATTCGCGTCCGGTGTGAACACAGGATTAGTGCAGGATCACCACCTGCAGGTTTTAGAGGTTTCCCTGCTGCAACACCTAATCCACAGGACAGTTTGATGTCAAGTTCTGCACAAGCCTCTTAATGACCATTAATAGTTTGACTCAGTTATATTGCAGCAGGTAAACATGTCAAAACCTGCAGGACAGATGTCCACAGCTAGTTATCCCTCCTTGTGCATGAGGAAAATCTTTTTGTAGGCTTTAAATAACTGTGCGAGCTCAGTACAGTAGATACTATACTTTTTTAAAAAAAACTGAAAAGTCTCGATATTTTAATTAATTTAGACCCTCTTCTAACTATTCCTTGCATTCCTAAATGAGCAATAGCTGTTCTAATAAACGGACTCAGTAAACTGCGTTGTTGGACCCCTGCTGCAGAACCCAAGTGTGCTTCAGCTTGAGTTCACCAACAGATGGCCGGACATTCTCCTTCAGGATTTTTTGGTAGACAGCAGAATTCATGGTTCCATTAACCAAAGCAAGTCTTCCAGGTCCTGAAGCAGCAAAACAGCCCCAGACCATCACACTACGACCACCATATTTTACTGTTGGTATGATGTTCCTTTTCTGAAATGCTGTGTTACTTTTACGCCAGATGTAATGGGACCTACACCTTCCAAAATGTTCAACTTTTTTCTCGTCAGTCCACAGAGTATTTTACCAAAAGTCTTGTGGATCATCAAGATGCTTTCTGGCAAAACTGAGACGAGCCTTTACGCTGTTTTTGCTCAGCAGTGGTTTTGGTCTTGGAACTCTGCCATGCAGGCCATTTTTCCCCAGTCTCTTTCTGATGGTGGAGTCTTGAACACTGACCTTAATTGAGGCAAGTGAGGCCTGCAGTTCTTGGATGTTGTTCTGGGGTCTTTTGTGACCTCTTGGATGAGTCGTCGCTGTGCTCTTGGGCTAATTTTGGTCGGCCGGCCACTCCTGGGAAGGTTCACCACTGTTCCATGTTTTCACCATTTGTGGATAATGGCTCTCACTGTGTTTTTTTTTTTTTTTTTTTTTTTTTACTTGTCCTGTCCAGCATCGAAGCAAGCAGAATGGAAATCTGATTGCTTTATTCTGTTGAACAGTTTTGCTTTATCAAGCGGAGCTTTATGAATATAAGGCTCCACTTGATATCATGTTTATTCATTTTATTTCTTTATTTAAACATTTGTCTATTACACCATTCCATTTCATACTGCTGGGCCTGACAAGGGAGAAATGAAAGTTAACAGAGGTAATGATAGAAAGTGAAACAGAAAGAGAGGAGTAAGGAAGAGGAAGAGAGAGAGGAGAGAAAACATGAATCCACTTACACAGTTCATTGGTACATCTGTACCGCGATCCCTAAACAACCAAGGTCTCTGTTGGAAAACAAAACAAGCAATCTCCTACAGGAGGACCTGCAGGTGGCTTAAATATCCTCAGATCATACAAACACACACAAACACACGCAGAACTACGCAGAGAAGAGGTACAACCTAGTCAGCGCAATGGGAAGTAGAGAAGAGGTACAACCTAGTCATCGCAATGGGAAGCAGTGTCACAGTGTCAACATGCATAATAAAGGGTGCTCCGTGGTGATACAGTCATGCAGATGCAGCCTCGTCTCTGCAAGGAGGAGGAAGCCCGCAAGGCTCACGACCCAGGCCCCCAGCAGCCACCCAGAGGCCCAGATCCCAGCTACCCCCCCCCAAAGAGCGGACATGCATCCCCCGAAGGGCGGCAAAGGCGGCCCCAGCCGGAGCCCCCTGCAGTCTGGAGGCCCAGGCCCCAGCGGACCAAGACCAGCAGCTGCCGACCCCACCGGGCGCCAGGCGTCCCCCGGAGCGGAGACAGCGCCGGGCCCAGGGCCCAAGCGCCCAGGAGCAGCCACCCCCCCCCCGGACCCGGGCGGCCCAACCGAAACCCAGGAGGACCGGACCCCCCAGACGACGCCCCCCAGGGCAGGCCAGCCCCCACCCCAAAGTCCCTGCCCCATACACCTGACACCAGGGCGCCACCACCTCTACCACCCCCTACCCCGCCACCACGCTCACACACACACTCCCCACACGCCTACCCCAACACTAGGGCTGAAAGATATACCCTCACCGCCCCCACATCGAGACACGGGCACCCAAGACATCAATACCGCAAGAGCAACCACATACAAGATACAGATCCCCCCTGCGCCCGCCCCGCACAAAAAGCCCCGGAAGCCACAAACAAAACCGCACCCCCCACCAAAGCGCCCGGCCCCCAACCAACCCGCAGCCACACCGCACCACACTGACACCAGGATGCCCGGCACGAATACCGAGATACGAACCTCCGCCCACACCGCCCAGCCCTACCCAACACCCACCCACTCCGCTCTCTGACCTTACATACCCACACTCACTCCTCTCTCCACCCCCAACACTCTCCTCCCTCTACCGTCCACACCTACCCCCACCTCCTCATACCCTCTAACACACACATGCACTCCCCCCACATAACTGCACCAACCCCCTCCCCACCCCCCCACACATACGCCCCCACCTCCCTATACCCCCAATACCCCATACAGTCCCCCCTTACATGTCCAGCCCCGCCCATCCCTCTGACCTATCACACTCCCGCCCTTCCTTCCTTCAGCCCCTCATGACCATCCCTACTAGACACTCACAAGCATGCCACTCCTTCCTCCATCCCCCCTTTCCTCCAACCACTTACCCACATCTCCTCCCTCTTCCAGCCCAAGTTCCTCCCTCCCACATTTCCTTTTTCACACTCTCATTCATTATTCTCACATACCCACCTCTCTCTTGCCCATGCCCTCGTGCCTCCTGAGTGTTAGCTCGGGCCGGGGAAGGAGCCGCGAGCTCCAAGCCCCCAACACGTTCCCCCCCCCACCACCACCCCCATCCCCCACCCCCGGACGCAGCAGGCCAGGCATCCCCCACGCCAGCAGGTCCCCCGCAATGCAGCCAGCCTTAACCACTGGCGCGTGAAGTAGCCACTGTCCCCCCCCCCCCCCCAGTAGCGCCCGGGAGACCGGGGTATGAAAGGACCCTGTCCCCACCCCCACCCCCCGCTCATGACTGTGTGTGTAAGATGTGTGTTGTTTGCAGTTAAAACTAAGGGGCAGTGCCAAGTCATGCCGGGAGTGGGGTCGCGTAGGGGGCATGACCCCCCAACCGGCCCCTCCCTCCTTCCACACACTATATGGCCCGCCCCTCAGAAGTGGTTGTGAGCTGTTGTTATTTTATGTGTTTAGGTGTCTAAGTGTGGTTAAAACTGGGGAGCAGGCTGCCTCTGTCACAAGCAGCAAGTTAGTGGACCCAAAATCAGACAGCTGGAACTGCAGATAAAGGAGATTTATTCAAGAGGTTGTTGATGAGCCTGGGTGGTTGGAATATGGCAAGCAGGCAGACAGGGTGAGGACGCAGGCATGGTTCACAGATCATCAGCTTAGCTTCTCTGGCATCTTAGTCTGTTGGTGATTCTTCTGCAGGAACAATCAAAACATTAAACTTGGATTTCAAGGACTGAGCAAAAGTGAACCAATGTAGAAGGCCAGAAATACCACTTGTTGAAGATACAACAACCTGGCGCCGAATGAAGGGAGGGCAGACAATATATCCACAGCAAGGAAGACGACCTGATGAGCCACAGCTGTGTTCAATGCTCCTGTCAAGGAAAAAAGGACAACCACGCCCCCCACACACACACGCCGGAAGTTCATGACAGTGCCCCACCCCCAGGGGAGCCACCGGGCGACCCACCAGGACGGGACCGGTGAAAGTCACGAACGAGGACAGGATCCAAAATGAAGGAGCGGGGCACCCACGAACGCTCCTCAGGTCCATAACCCAGCCAGTCCACGAGGTACTGAAGACCACGCCCCCTGCGGCGGACATCCAGCAAACGGCGAACAGTAAACACAGGATGGCCATCGACAAGACGGGGGGGTGGAGGGGGCCTGGAAGGCGGGACCAAGTGGCTGTCACACACAGGCTTCAACTGGGAAACATGAAAAGCAGGATGTACCCTCATGGAAGAAGGCAGCTGCAATCTCATGACCGATGGGTTGATAACCTTAATGATCTCAAATGGTCCAAGATATCTAGGTGACAGTTTCCGGGACTCTGCCTTCAAGGGTATGCGTTTGGCCGACAACCACACTTTCTGTCCCACACAGTAAGTAGGAGCAGGTTTGCGCCTGCGATCAGCCAAATGTCAATTTCTTTCCGAGGTTCTGAGCAGAGCTGCCTTAGTCTCTCTCCATAACCTCCGGCAACGACGAAGATGATGCTGAACAGAGGGCACTGCAATCTCACCTTCTTGTATGGGGAATAAAGGTGGTTGGTACCCCAAAGATGCCTCAAAGGGAGATAGTCCTGTAGCAGACGACGTGAGAGAGTTATGCGCATATTCCACCCAACTCAGATGGTCACTCCAGGTAGAAGGGTTAGCAGCTGCTACACATCGCAAAGCTGACTCTAAATCTTGATTCGCCCGTTCAGCCTGGCCATTGGTCTGTGGATGGAAACCAGAACTTAAACTGACAGAAGCTCCAAGGGCTTGACAAAAAGCTTTCCACACCTGAGAGGTAAACTGAGGACCTCTATCAGAGACAATATCCACAGGGATCCCATGAAGTCTGAACACATGTTGAGTTACAAGTTTAGCAGTCTCCAAAGCACTTGGCAGTTTAGGTAGTGCCACATAATGAACTGCTTTGGAAAAACGATCCACAATCGTCAGGATAGTTGTATTACCTTCAGATGGAGGCAGGCCAGTGACAAAATCCAAAGCTATATGCGACCACGGCCTGCTAGGAGTAGGAAGTGGATGAAGGAGACCAGCAGGAGGCAGAGAGGAAGCCTTTCCTCTAGCACAGATAGTGCAAGCTGCTACATACTCCCGAACATCCTTTTCCATTGAAGGCCACCAAAAGCGCCTCTTGAGGAGAGAGAGTGTACGTGCCGATCCAGGATGACAAGCCAATCGAGAAGCATGCCCCCACTGAATAACCTGGGAACGAACACAGTTGGGAACAAACAAACGGTTAGGGGGCCCATTACCTGGATCAGGGTTGTTCCTTAGGGCGTCCCTTACAGACTGTTCCACTTTCCAGGTAACAGCAGCAACCAGGCATGATGAAGGTACTATAGTATCCTGACTCTGAGGAGAGTTTTCAGGGCTGAACTGGCGTGAGAGAGCATCCGGCTTTGTGTTCTTGGATCCAGGTCTGTAAGTAATGACAAAGTTAAAGCGTCCAAAAAATAAAGCCCATCGAGCCTGGCGAGAGTTCAGTCTTTTTGCACTCTGGATGTATTCCAAATTTTTGTGGTCTGTCCACACAATAAAGGGCACTTTTGTCCCTTCCAACCAGTGTCTCCAGACTTCTAGAGCCAGCTTAACGGCCAACAGCTCACGATCCCCTACGTCATAGTTCCTCTCTGCAGGTGATAGGCGTCGAGAGAAAAAGGCACAAGGGTGCAACTGACTTGTCAGGGATGATCGTTGAGAAAGTATAGCCCCAACCCCAATATCAGATGCGTCAACCTCTACAATGAACTGTCTGGAAGGATCTGGTTGATTAAGCACAGGAGCTGTGGTGAAGTCGGTTTTCAGTTTTTGAAAAGCTCTTTCTGCTTCTTCAGACCACTTAAAGGGAACCTTGGAAGAGGTGAGGCGAGTTAAAGGGGCTATAACTTGGCTGAAGTTCCTTATAAACCGCCTGTAGAAGTTGGCAAAACCAATGAAACGTTGCAACTGTTTAACAGAGGCAGGTCTTGGCCAGTCAACCACTGCTCTCACCTTTTCAGGATCTGTCTTCATCTGCCCGCTTGCAAAGACATAACCCAGAAAGTTCACTGACTCCACATGAAATTCACACTTTTCAGCCTTTACAAACAGTCTGTTCTCCAACAGCCGTTGGAGAACCTGGCGAACGTGGACAATGTGTTCAGCGTGATTCCTTGAAAAGATCAAAATATCGTCCAAGTACACAAAAACAAAACGGTTAAGAAAGTCACGTAGAACATCATTGACTAGAGCTTGAAAAACTGCAGGTGCGTTGGTGAGTCCAAAAGGCATAACCAGATATTCAAAGTGTCCCATAGGTGTGTTGAAAGCAGTCTTCCATTCGTCACCTTCTTTAATTCGAACTAGATGGTAAGCATTCCTTAAGTCCAACTTAGTGAAAATAGTGGAATCCTGCAGTGCATCAAAGGCTGAATCTATTAAAGGCAAAGGATATTTGTTGCGCACAGTAATCTTGTTCAGGCCTCGAAAGTCAATGCAGGGACGAAGAGTCTTGTCCTTCTTATTCACAAAGAAAAACCCTGCACCCAAAGGTGAGGAAGAAGGACGGATTATGCCAGATTTTAATGACTCACTGATATAGTTCTCCATGGCAAGCTTTTCTGGTTGTGACAGGTTGTACAAACGACTACTGGGTAATGGAGCTCCTGGGAGGAGATCAACCGCACAGTCATAGGGACGATGGGGTGGAAGTGAAAGTGCCTTGGACTTGCTAAACACGTCAGCCCAAATCATGGTATTCAGAGGGCACAGAGGTCATGTCAGGTCTTGAAGTATCATCACTCTCACTGACTGGTATCGGCATAGCAGATTTAAGGCAATTGAAATGACTTAGTGCTCCAACTATATACAGAGGCTGTCTCCCAATTGATGTGGGGATTATGCAAGGCTAACCAAGGATGTCCAAGGATCAAAGGTGACTCAGGTGAAGATATGAGATTTAACTCAATCATTTCAAAATGATTTCCTGATAGATGCAGTTTAACAGGCACTGTGGAATGTGTAACCCGTGCAATCAGACTTCCATCCAAACTCTTTGCAGAAACAGGACAATCAAGGGGTTTAGCTGGAATTCCGGCTTTCTGAGCCAACTGTATATCCAAAAAGTTAGCCTCAGCACCTGAGTCAATAAGGGCAAGAACAGGCAGGGGTTGGTCATTGTAATTTATTGTGGCTTTTATCTGGGTCTTAGTGGGGGAATTGGAACACAACACATCTTGGCTCACCAGAACCCCCAGGTTTACTGGTGAGCCTTGTCTTTGGGAGTCTTGGGCAGAACAAACGAGTATGGCCTAACTGACCACAGTAGAAACACTCACCAGACTGCCACCTCTTTAATCGTTCTGCTTGGGTCAGATGAGCTCTACCCAATTGCATGGGCTCGTCAGTGGCAACAGAAACAGGGGGTGTGGTCTGCAATGATGGTAACAGGTTAGTGGCAGTAGATTTGACTGTCTGAAAAGATGTGTTAACAGACCTCCTCTCTCTGCGTCTCTCTCTCAATCTGTTGTCAATAGATATGGCCAGTGATATTAACTCATCCAGGGAGGAGGGAGCATCACGGGTTGCCAAGTCATCCTTGATTGCATCGTTCAAACTGTTTAGGAAATGATCCATTAGAGCCTCACTGTTCCAGCCAGAATCTGCAGCCAAAGTCCGGAACTCCACAGAGAATTCTGATGCACTTGAACTTCCCTGTCGAAGGGAAAGAAGTTTCTTTGCTGCATCTCTTCCTCTCACTGGGTTGTCAAAAACCTTCTGAATCTCCTTCACAAAGTCACTAAAAAGAAGAGTAGCAATAGGCTTATTATCTAGCATGGCTTCTGCCCAAGCCAAAGCTCTGTCACTAAGTAGGCCAACAATGTATGAAATCTTGGCTTGATCAGATGAGAAGGTTAATGGTTTCTGTCCAAACACCAAAGAACATTGCAGCAAAAAACCTCTACATTTCCCCAGTTCTCCAGAGTAAGGTTTAGGATCAGGAACATGGCCCTCTCGATTGGAAGGAGAAACAGACGCAGCAGCTGGCACCGCAGCAGCTGCAGGGGTGGCTGGAGCTGCAGAAACAGAAGGCTGAGAGCAGATGTTAACCAGAGCTGACACCCTGTCAGTCAGCTCTATCATTTTATTCCGCATTTCCTGCTGATTCTGTCCAAGAGACTGTAATATCTGTGAATGTTGTCCAAGCAAATTACCTTGGCTGGCAACGGCATGAAATAAATCCTTGGATTTGGTTTCCAGGTTTTGCTCTGAAGGGTCCATGTTGGCCAGGTTGTTCTGTCACAAGCAGCAAGTTAGTGGACCCAAAATCAGACAGCTGGAACTGCAGATAAAGGAGATTTATTCAAGAGGTTGTTGATGAGCCTGGGTGGTTGGAATATGGCAAGCAGGCAGACAGGGTGAGGACGCAGGCATGGTTCACAGATCATCAGCTTAGCTTCTCTGGCATCTTAGTCTGTTGGTGATTCTTCTGCAGGAACAATCAAAACATTAAACTTGGATTTCAAGGACTGAGCAAAAGTGAACCAATGTAGAAGGCCAGAAATACCACTTGTTGAAGATACAACAACCTGGCGCCGAATGAAGGGAGGGCAGACAATATATCCACAGCAAGGAAGACGACCTGATGAGCCACAGCTGTGTTCAATGCTCCTGTCAAGGAAAAAAGGACAACCACGCCCCCCACACACACACGCCGGAAGTTCATGACAGCCTCTAGACGTGGCAAGCAAAGGCACTTTGGTGCCCTCCCTCACCACGCCCGCTTGACACGCACCCTCCCCAAAACCCTACGTGTGTGTGTGTGAGGTAGAGCAGGGGGGGGGGGGGGGGGGGGGGGGGGGGGGTCTTGGGAAAGGAGACCAGGGGGTATGAATTCCCCCCTGGAAGAAGAGCCGTTACCGGCATTAGGTACCCCTGCCTCCCGGGATCCCCCCAGGGCATAAGGGGCAGGCATGGCCGCCCCCACGGCCCGGCGTCCGGCGTTCACCACAGAGGGGCCAGCCTCGGCCCCTGGGGGCGCTCGACCACGCCAGGCCAGGGAGGGGGGAAAAGGGACGGGAGCGGAAAGGGTCGGCGGAGGGGCCAGAGTCACCGGCCCAACATCCCCAGGCCTCGCAAACCCCCCAAGAGGCACGCAGAGATGCTATTTTTTTTTTTTTTCCTTTCTTTTTTTTTTTTCCCCTTTCCTCCCCCCCCCCAACCCGACACACACAAACCCCACCAATGCACCACCACCCCCGCACCCAAACACCCATCATCCATGCACCCCCACCCACCCACCCATCTCCACACACCCCCACAGGCAGCCACACACACACACAACCGCATTCACGCCCCCCCTCCAGTCACACCCACCCACACATACCAAGGACGGGGACCACGGGGCCACCAGCCCCCCCACGCCACAAGTCCACCGCCCCCAGCCCCCGGACCACGCGAGACCAACCCGCACAAGACCACCAGCGCAGGCCAGCCCCAACCGACACAGCGGCCGGGCGGGACAGGCACCCGGCGTGGAAAAGACCCGGCCACCCCGCAACCCCCCACCTCCACACACTAGAGCTGAACGATATGGACAAAACCCCACACCCCGACAGCCACGCCAGACACCCCAACATCGATGCGACACGACATGACCACGGGTCCGCCGAAAACCAAGCACCCCGGCGGAAAGCGCAGCTCCGTCCGCGACCCCCAGAGCCCCACACGCAGGACAAGCACAGGGGAAATCCACACCCCCCACATAGCCGCTCCCGCGACACCAACATCCCGGATGCCCACATCCCGACACAGACACGACAACGATACATCCCCCAGCCCCACCACACACACACCCCCACCAGCACACACACCCGCACGCACACAGCAGAGGCGCCCCGGCCCCCGGCGCAGTGACTAGACGTCACCAGGTCGTGAGGACCGGCCAAATCCAGAGGAGGCACGTCCCGCCGGCCCGCCCCCCCCCAGCGCCAAGCCGGGTCCCCCGGCCCCGGAGGGCAGGGGCCACCCCGGAGCACCAGGGCCCAGGACCCCCCCGCCCCCCCCCGCCCCGAGACGACCCCGGCCACCCGGCGCCAGCCGACAGCCACCGGCCAGGGCCCCACCAGCGACCCGCCCACCGCCGCAGAGCAGCCCCAACCGCTGACCCCCATGCCCCCCATCGGGCTGGATACAGCCCCGCCCCAGCGGCGAGGCAGCCCAGACCCCCCCCAAGTCAACCGCCAGGGATCCATAGCCATCAAGCACTCGCCAGCACCCAACCCCCACATCGCCGAGGCCGCTCTCCTACACCAACGTTAAGTGATGGAGCTAATCACAGGGGACCAGAGGGAGTGGAATTCATCTAACTGGTTCTTAGAGGAGGCAGACATCGTCTCAATACTGATATGGTCTCACTGTGGTTTGCTGGAGTCCCAGTTAATTTATATTTTAACAGAGGTGGCAATCACTTTTTCACACAGGGCCATGGAGGTCCGAGACTGAGACCTAGCCAAACCAAAGACTGCCGAGTCTATGACAAGACCAAGACTGCAAAAAAGTGGTCTTGAGACTGGTCTCTAGAACTGCAAGTCCAGATCATCATCATCATCATTCGGCATCTCCCCATCATAGCTGGGTAAACCAGGGGTTCCTAAACAACATTTTGCACAGGGACCCTGTGTACAGTAGCTAGAAGCTTCCCTGGTCTGTGAACATCTGGAAGTTAAGTTTCCAGACTGGGAAGATTTTCATGAATTGAAGTGTCCATTTTAACTCTCTGTCTGTCAGTCAGTCTCTCTGAAATTTGTGGTGAGTTCATACTGTAGTGTAGGGGTGTCCAGGTTCGGTCCTCAAGGGCCCTGACTGTAGGTCAGTGGCACAAAACCTCAAACTGAGTCCACCATGTCTCTGATTAAATTTACCTGTTGTGTGTCTGCAAGACATTTGGAAGTCCAGTGTCTATAACACTCCTGTCTATAACTCCATGTCTACAACAGAGTGAATGTCTGATGTCTGCTGGAATACCTGACTGTTAGAGACACTTTGTGGACACCTGAGAGACCACTGATGGATGCCATCACTTCCTCAATGACAATCATGAAGAGGTTCCAGTGGGGTACCTCAAGATTCAGATTGGGTTTTAAGTATCACAGAGATGTATCACCATGGAAAGTGATGATAGAAGATGAAATAATGTAAAAGCTAGGGATGGGCACAATTAATTAATGATTGATAATTGATCGTTAAGAATTTTTTCGATCACGTAGTTTTTTTTCGATCATCCGATCCGATTATAAAACAGAGTTCATTCATGTAGTGTACGTCTTGGAGCTCTGTAATAAATGTCACTATGTGGCAGTAATGAAACCTCCTACCAGCAGGGGGCGATGGAGCCTGAAGACAGCAGAGAAAGCTGCCAGCGAGCTGCCATCTCCCTGTCAAAGCCAAGTGTATCTATCTGCGGCTTACCACCCAGTGGGCGTGTCATATAGTGGGCGTGTCGCATTGTGGGTGGGTCTGGTTAGGTTTAGGGGAAGGGTCAGGGGTAGGGCTAGATTTTACCGTGCTCTCATTGGCCTGGTGGGCGTGTCGTCGAGTAACGTCACACTACGACACGCCGCTGTCTTGCGAGCCGCAGATAGACCCTTCTTGTCAAAGCAGCTGAAAGAAGACTAGTCTAAAACATGAAGCGAGCACGGCGAAGTCTGGACCGGGGTGAAGTTGGTTTCAAGTTGGATATCAGACGTGAGCAAGACACTGCTGACTGCGGATTGCAAAGAGCCAATATCCAACTTGAAACCAACTTCACCCCAGTGAAGTCCGGTGTGGGACCATTTTGCACGTACCACCACTGCCGACCTGCTCGCAGAAATGATGATTGAGGCTGTAGAGCAGTGGGGTGTTGAAATAAGTAAGTGTTTGAGAAAAAAAGTCTGCCTGTGGTAGGTGTAATCATTTTTTAACATGCATTTCTTAATGATTAATCAACAATTGATGGTTAATTTTCCCGACAATCAATCAAAAAGATGATCGCTAATGCCCATCCCTAGTAAAAGCTTCACCTCCTGACCGAGCAACTCTTATGGAAAATGCAAAAAAGTTAAGACAGAGTTGATGGTGGGGTTCATGACCATTAAAATATGATAACTGGGAAAAATGTGCCAACTGTAAGTATCGGAGCTGAGGCGTATATTTGCATTAAATGTCTACATTCTCCAGTTTTGTTTTGTTTTTGTTTTCTTTGCTTATTACAAGCAAAAAATCTTGGCCACTTTTAAAATAAGTAAAAAAAAAAAAAAAAAAGATTTTTTTTTTTTTTTTTGCTTCTAATAAGCAAAAAAAAGTTCTGCCAATGGAATAAGAAAAATTTTCTTGATAAGATTTCTTGAAATAAGATGCATTGCCTTAAGACAAGTTCCTATAGTTCACCGAAATGTTTCTCTGGGTAATTTTGTCTTATTTTGAGTGTGATGAGATATTTTGACTAGAAATGAGAAAAATATACTTGGTAAGATTTGAGTTTTTGCAGTGCATATTTTCCGTCTCAACTCCCTACGGGATTGTTGTGTCTTTACTGTCTCCTCTGTGGACATCAGAGTTCAAGCAGGAGTTTGAATAAAGTAGTGTGTCTTTGGATGAGGCAGCCGCCGCCTCTTACAGCCTCTGAAGGTTGTTTTTCTTTTTGTCTGCAGTAAAGGTCACAGAGTTTTTGGAGCTGAATCGTGCACCGTGTTGGAAACGTGCACGTTGTGAACATGTGCCGTGTGGTCTGAATAAGTCTCAGTGATATCTGAGAGGCTGACAGCAGCAGTCGGAGGTTTGAGACTTGCTGTCAGTCTGCCTCCGTCTGACGGCTGCTGAGGGGAAAGGCCATCACTCCGAGGCTCTGTGTGGGGCCAGAGGCACGAGGAGGACAGGGCCCGCCCTGCACGACATGAGGCCGCCTCCCAGCCCGACAGGATGCAAATGTAACCCGTCACCCCCGCGGCTCCCGACCTCAGCCTGGCAGTGCCCGCCGAGCGCGCTGATCGATTGATGTAAATAACATTATGACGTGATTAACATAAATGGCCTGTTGAGGGGTCCGATGGGGCCCCGACAGACCAGACCACACAGCAGGCAACAGCTCCACAGAGCCACGACACGGATCACAGAGTCAGAAAATCCATCTGGAGAGACATTCTACAGCCAAACATGCTGCCGCAGAGCAAAACACAGCAACACAAAAACTAACACAAGTTTCCAGGAAAGAAGTTCAACGCAAAGAAAATTAGTCCTGACAGAAACAGCAGAAGTGAAGTTTCTGCATCTGGAAGCTGGTTCCCCAGAGAGGGGTCTGAAAGCTCAAGTTCTGCCTCCCGTTCTCCTGTTAGAACCACCAGGAACCACAAATTAACCTGCAGCCTGTGAAAATCTGGAACTCTGAGATCTTTAAGATGGAGCTTGGTTGCTAAGAGCTTTATATAGTGACACGTCTCGTGTTGTTTCACATTCACTTTCTGTCTGTCTGCGTCATGCTCCTCATCCTCAGCTCTTCTTTAGTTTTCCTGCTGATTGTAAAGGCCTTTGAGGCAGGTCAGTCGTCAGGATCTCCTCCCAGTTTGTGCTGTTTAACAGATTTATGAACTTTAGAAGCTGCAGCAGTTACACGAGAAGCCATCAGAAAGAAAGTCCTGACAGATCAGACAGTCGTCAGGTTTCTTACCGTCTGTTTTTCTGTTTGCTCAGTTTCACTCTGATCTGAGTGCTGCTTTATGAATGGATGGATGTGTGTGTTGTCTGCATCAAGGCTTTTCCGGGACCTTTACGACCCGTTTCCACCTCCTCGGCCTCGCTGCCCTGGCTCTGGCTCTGGCTCGCCACCGGGCCTTCTGGACCTCCTGCTTCGTGGCTGTAAAACAGGCAAATGGAGCAGAAAAGTATAGGGAGGGGAGCGACAGCTCGGCCCTCTGCGTGGCACCGCATCCTTCCTGCATCCTGACCGGGCTCGGAGGATTCCCGGTCTCCACGTCAGCTCCCGGGTCGAGGTTAATGTTTAGTAAAATCACACTCCGAGGTTCATCTGTGTGGAGATTTCCAGCTTTGCTTCATTGGTTTAAAGGCTTCTTCTGAGATCAGAAACCTGCTCTGCAGTTTTGGTCCTGGTCCCACCTGAGTTTACTATCATCTAAGGCCGGGAGACATCACAGAACAACTGTTACTGGGTTACATGAAAATAAAAACACAACTTTATATCTGGAGCATGAAATAAATGCTTATTAGTCTTATGCGCTTGTTGATTAATACATTAGATTTATAGATGATAAAAATATCAGTGTATGATGTAATCACACACTTAGTGTCTACTTTATCAGGTGCACATTTCTAGTAACAGGTTGGACCCTTTTTTTCTCCAGAACTATCTTTCCTCCATAGTGACATGACAGCATCACACAGTTGCTGCATCCATGATGAGAATCTCCCATTCCACCACATCCCAAAGCTGCTCTGCTGGACTGACTGTGGGGGTCGTTGGAGTACAGTGAACTCATCGTCATGTTCCAGAAAGCAGTTGGAGATGATGTGATCTTTGTGACATGGTGCATTATCCTGCTGGAAGTAGCATCAGAAGATGCTCCACTGTGGTCATTAAGGGATGGACATGGTCAGCAACAATACCCGGGTAGGCTGTGGTGGTTAAACCGCCACGTTGGTACAAAGGGGCCCAAAGTGGGCCAAGAAAACCTCCCCCACACCTTTACACCACTGGCACTGTTGAGAACGTTACTTTAAAAAAGTAATTAATTACAGTTACTAATTACTTCTCCAAAAAAGTAATAGCATTAGTAACAGAGTTACAGCTTTATTAAAATAACTAATTACTTGGGAAAGTAATTATTCAGTTAGTTTTTAATGTTTCTTTTGATGTAACTTCAAATTAATCTTAATCTATTAAATTAATCTTTATATTGAATTAATGTAAAAGTGAATATTAGATCTGACTAATAATGGAATTAAAGGTTGAATATGGAACATTTTTATTAAAAGCTATATTTTTTAAAAAATAATACCTCCACAGGTCGTTTGGGGGTGTACAGAATGAAAGTACAACATTTTCCAGAAAAATTATATTTAGCCTAAAAATAATTATAAAATAAATTTTTACGGGTTCGATAATGGCATTTTATTTACGTCTATAAGCCAATACACGCCGCCATTGCAGGTTGCCAAATACGATCTCTGTGTGGAAACAATATTTCGGTCATAGTCAGGCTTGTACAGGGAAAAACCGTAGAGACAACGAGTGAAGCTGCTGCTTCAGAGCCCTGGAGATATTATTATCTGTTTCTAAGGAGGAGTGACCTGAGAAGAGCAAAACCTGGAGTAAATTTAGGTGAAGACTTCACTAAATGGACCCACATAAACGTTTTCCACGGAGTAAAACACGGAAATGGCGACTTTTCTCCTGGATCGGTAAGCTAGCTTGTTTGCTAACATGGCTAACGTTAGCTGTCAGTTATAAACTCCTCTGCGTTACTTGTTGGACATGCTGCAGGCTGTTGGTCACTTGCGTATCGGCAGTGAGCCTGGCATCCCAGCGGCTGGAGTTGTTTTTCTGCCGTTGCAACTACAACCTAGACACACGTGATGTCGCTGTTCTGTCCGTATTCCATATTCAACCTTTAATGGAAACTTTACAAAATAAATTACGAACAGAAAACTCATGGACACAGACTGATGGATGTCGACGCTCTGTCTCCTCCTCTGGAGCTTCAGGTCTGCGTGGTTATAACAGTTCCAGCCATCATGAAGAAACACGAAGTTAATAATGGACGTTTCTCATCATGTTCGTGTCTTTCATCTATGAGCGGAAACCAACGTCTGTGAGGATTCCAGTTTATAATTCTTCCCGTTGTGTGCGTATGTTCCGCTGCACACATTGACTTGGGTTTGCAGGGACAGTTCATCAGTCCATCATCATCATCATCTGTTTCAACCACTCCGGGTCAGATTAAGGCTGCGTACACACTAAATGCGATTTGGGCATCAAAATCGTGTCTGATGCCCAAAGTTGGACGCCGGGTCACTAAAAAGTCAGACGCTTGATTTCCAGCATCTTGACGCCCCTGGCGCACGACGAGAGGTCCAAGGCGCGCTTGACACGCTCGGGAGGAGCCCCTCCTTTATCTTTTTCCTGTCACCGGTCTGTCTGCACCATGGCAGATGCAGGAGACAGGGGCTCGGCTTTCTGTGATAAATAAATAAAGCTAGGATATGTCGTGGCATCTCTGCTCTGTCTGGGTTCGCCAGATGATTCCAGGTGTTCTGAGTGTGATGAGTGTCACCGTTTACTCCAGGAGCTGCGTGCTGATGAGGGGCGCTTTCAGCTTTCTGATCCGGCCCAGTTTAACAACCCGCTGTCCTGATGTGGGGCAGCATTATAAGGCCATTACATCCCATCGGCACAGCAGGACATCAAACTGCCGTTCAGACACCGGGACCAGACTTCCAGGATGTAGACAGGACTGTGCTGCTTATTCTTGCTCCTCCTGAAGTTAACAATCACCTCTTTTGTCTTGCTGGTATTTAAGATGAGCTGATTGTTACCATTTCACAAACTGACTGACCAGTTCCCTGTACTCGACTTCTTGTCCATCACCGATACACCCCACAACTGCAGTCATCAGAGTATTTCTGCAGATGACACAACTCAGAGTTGTAATTGAAGTCTGAAGTGTACAGTGTGAAGAGGAATGGTGAGAGTACAGTTCCTTGTGGTGCTCCAGTGCTGCTGATCACCATCTCAGACACACAACCTTTCAGTCTCACAAACTGTGGTCTGTTTGTTAGGTAGTCATAAATTCAGGTGGTTGTGGAGGATCCACCTGGAAGTTATGGAGCTTCTCACATGGTAAAGCAGGCTGAATAGTATTGAATGCACTTGAAAATTTAAAGAACATGACCCTCAAAGTGCTGCCTGACTGGTCCAGATGAGAGTGGGCTCACTGAAGCAAGAAGATGATGGTGTCTTTAACCCCAAGCCCATCACGATTTATGCGAACTGTAATGGGTGCTGAAAGGTGTTGATTTGCTTGTTGAGGTGAGTCAGTAAGAATCTCTCCAGGACTTTCATGATGTGAGATGTCAAGGCAACTGGTCTGTAGTCATTTGGTAACGTAGCAGAGAGGGAGACGTTGTTGAAGTCTCCATAGATCGCCATGAAAGAGTTTGGATGGTGTGTTTGTAGTTTAGCCACAACAGAACTGATGACATCACAGGCTGTCTCTGGTACGGTACCTGGTATTATATAAACCGCTATAGTACCAGAATAACACAGGCAACCTCTCTGGGCAAATAATATGGACGGAAACTCACAGCTAACAGCATGACGTACCAAACGAGGGTCCACAAAAACCAGTCAAAGTTGTACAAAAGGAGTCTTTCGTAACTCCTGGCAAAGGCAGTCAATGGTCCAGAGTGCTTATTGGCTGTATGCCTCAGGCAGTTCATATACACTTGAACAAAATACAAATAGTGGATTTAACTGTCTGTAATGTAAGTCATCTTTAAAAAGGAGGCACTTCTACCACGTTCTTATACCTTCCCAGACAGTGCTGCAACAAAAGCCAAATATGTGGACAACGCAGATCACCAGTGGTGCATCCATAAACTGAAACACAACAACCAACCTCAGACTCTCCAAAACAGGCACCAAAGCAACGCGTTTGCTTACAAAGGCAGCAGATACAGATGGTACAACTGCAAAACCACCAGCATAGGTTGATGGTGCCATGGCTTGAGCCTCCAACCAACTTTAGTTGATGCAGTTTCAGCCAAGCCCCATTATGGGCTCCAGAGCTGTCTGATTAGATCAGATGTTAAAGCAAGTTGTTTTATTAAAGTTGTTTTATTGTTCTGCTGGCAGAATAAGTGCACAAACACTGGGAAACTAAAAACGGAGATGAGGTTTGAGATGCCGCTTAAAAGAATTAAATCAGAGACAGACAACAGCCTAAAACAAAAGAGAAGCCAAAGGGAGAAGTAGCGCAAACTTAATCCAGGATGTCTACAAACCAAAAGGTAAAGGAGCAGCATCAATAAACTTAAGCCCAATCCCCTTGCAGAGATGCAAGTCAGGATCTCCAATCCCTCGCTCTGAAGGGCTAGATTCATACCTCCTACCCCTCGTTATGTCCACTACCCCTACATGCAAAGAAATTGGGACAATACTACCCTCACTCGGCTGGAAGTAAGGGATTGTGGTCCTGGAGTGTTGCATGCCGGTTAGAAACTTTGTTCGACTTCAGACTGCGCCTGCACTGCACCGGAAAACGTGACCACACCACATGATCATCAAACATCGTGGGAGCCGTCCGACTGCAGTCGGAGCGTGCAGCTACAACTCAGCAACTGCAGCTTCTGGACTTGCCTCCGCCGCCGACAGAACCTGGTCCTGATTGGCTTCACCTCTCACTGACGTAAGCTTCGATTTTTGGATGGGACTTCCACGTGATTCCCCCACTAATAAATCGTAGGTAATAGGTGTTTTCAATAGGCTACCAAATTATTTCAAACAGCCTTGGTGTTTCATATTGCAGTTAGGCTGATGTTCACAAACCTGGACAGGCTGATATCTGACTGCTGCAACAAAGTAACACAAACGTGTTGTAGCCACAAGTTATTCTACTCAGATAAATATAAAGCTGAACTGGAGGTTCTGCCAAAACCTTACTGGTGTGTATCCATACCTTTCCACATGCTCCCTTTGCACTCCCCCCTCATGTTTTCCATGAGTACCCAAACCCTTAATGATAATAATAATAATAGGAATAATATGTTGCATTTATAGGTGCCTTTCAGACCCTCAACACATTTAACAATAAGAAGGAATAAAGATTTTTTAAATAGAGGTGAGACACTACAGTGTAGATGTGAATTAACCTCCTAGGACAGTATTTATGGGGAGGTTGTAAAAATATTTATTTCTACCCCCATCTAAAAAAAACAAAACGAAGTTTCTATTTCTTTTATTTGTTTTAAATTCATTAATCAAGGCAAAGCATTAAAGTTTGAGCCTGGACATTTACTAGATCACTGTCCTTAATGTTACACCTTAACGGGTAAATAACATTCTGTCTGCAGACGTTTCTGCTACAGGACAAGTTCATGCAATTGGCATTAACAACATGCCCAATAGATGGGTTTCTGAGCAACGTCACAGATAGGATGCGCGCGCAACCAGGGGGCAAGAAAACACAGAAAATGCATTATTGAACTATGAGAAGACATGTGTTTTATGTACAAGACTCAACTTTTAATTCAGATGAGGTCAAGATATGACGTGAAAGTGTCGGGGAAATCTAATGTTTGAGTCCTGGTATTTGTTCGGTTGCAAAAATCAAAACATTAATGCATGTAAACAGTTGAAAATGGTGAAAATAGGACAGTAGGAGTGACTGATCTTCACAAAACCCTCTCAGATAACTTATCCAGGTTCAGACTATGATTTATTTAGTCTTTCACCATGTTCACCATATAGGATTAAGCCACCGGCTTAATCCTATATGATTAAGGCAAACCTGGACAGGATTAAGGCAAAAAATATTCCGGTGTTCTAGTGGAGACTGGTACTAATGCCTCCATCACCGCCGCAATCGGCTGCATCACAACGCTGTAAACTGTAAACACTGTAGCTGTGTGTGACAGCCGTCCTCTGCTCACACAGGAAAATAAAAAAGAACAATAAACTGATGGTGGAGCCGTTTACAAACATTCACGTGGCATAGCAACGCATCCCGGAGATTTAATACGAAATACGGGGGTCGTAAATCAGATGGCGTTTGAGTTTATACTGTTAGCTTGTTAGCAGTTAGCTAGTCTGTCTACTCTCCACCACGATCTCATACACAATAAAGCAGAATGTTACACAAGCAGCAAAACTTACCGACAGCAATGCGTGTTAGTCCCTAACAGATGGAATCAGCTCCTTTCCAAACGTAGTGATGATGTCGTCTTTGCCTGGTTTGATCCCAAACTAGTGAAAGTTGCTCCTGTGTGGAGGAGGTGAGGACGACACGGAGCTGAACTGAACCTGCTGCAGGCTGCAGATTGTTGTGGCCTATTTTGGTTTTAACAAAGAGTCTAAACAAAAGTTTAAGCCGCTTTCTAACTCAGGTTTTTCAGGCAAATTTCAAATGAGGTCCAACACGAATAATATCCATGTTTTAACAAGTCATCACCCGTTTCCGGGTGATGACTCCGTTGCCATGTTAGTGTAATCGTGATAGAAATATAACAGCAACGCTGTGTCGGTATTTTGTTATTCGTCATCAAAATACAGATTTATTCAATATCATTTAAAACACAACAATCTCTGTTTGTTTCGTCGGGTTACTTTACATTTTTGTGAATGATATGAGTGCGTGTTTGGCCGTAGACTCCAATAAAAAACACAGGCTTTTTGCCCCCTGGTTGCGCGCGCAACTGCAATGCTTGTAAATGTGAAACCCATCTATACTCTGAAATTAGACTGGATCAGATCTGCTCAGTGTTCAGTAACTTTGAGCTAAATAAAGGCAAATGCTGCGAGATCCTCCAATATTGCAGTCTTCTCGTTGGCGTATTTGTCCGGCTGAGGTGCGCTGGTTCTGAGGTCCACCCCCGACGACTCACGCATCTCTCGTCTGATCATCAAGTCAGAAGGTAGACAGACGCTGTCAGTCTGAACAAACCTGATCTCTAGGCGGTTGTGTCACAATGGCCCAATCCTAAACCGCCCCCTACACACTACCCCATAACTATAACTAAGTGTCACTCCCAATGAAGTCACACTTGCAGCTGTAGAGGGCGCTTTGATTGGAGGTGGAGGGTGTTAATGAGAACGAGACGCCCTCTTCCCTCCACTGGAAAAGGAAAGCAGTCATCGCCATGTCAGCACAAACACGCCCGTGGCAAATAAATCTGTGTGGAAAAACTAACTCACACTCATGTGTGAGGAACAATGTTTTATTTTAAATAAATAATAATCATGATCCTAAACGATTAAATAAATTACAAAAATTATTATCATAGGCCTAATAACTATGACTAGGCCTACTACTAATGATCATTTATCATTATCATTATTATTATCATTTATTATTTTTATCATTACTATCATTGTGCCAAGAAGAGGATAATAATCCTCTTTTCTGCTCAAACATTCCCTTCCATGAGCACCGGTGGTCTGAAGGATACCTACAGCGCACCTGTCATCACTTTGTTTTCCCCATAAAATAACTCCATTCATGTTTTTCTGTCAGTATTGACAAACATGCATGACATGTGCACAACTCATGTGTGGAACATGAGTTTCCTCCTCCATTTAGCCGTTGCACCTCCTGCAAAATTCTGCACTGGTGCAGACTCGCTGCTTAAGGGCTGAACAGTCCACTCGCCCTCTGCCCTACGCGGTTTGGGACGGCCGTTACTATGGCAGAGCCTCCGCGGGAACGTGCAAACGGAGGGGTAGTGTTTAGGGGCCAGTTTGGGATTGGGCCAATGTCTCATTGTCTCATGATGCTTCGGTCTCACATCCCAAGGCCTAGCTATCCCAACTCCAAAACTAACCCTGTGTAAAAGACAAAGACAACTTAAGGAGACCTAGCAACTAAAAGTGTTAACCCAAAAGAAATAGTAGTAAAACCAGAACTGAAGAAACCCAAAGTTGTCAAACCAAATCCTTGTTGTTGTGACACAACATAAACCAAAAGCCAAAACCCAAAAGCAAACTAGGGGCAGACTGTTCCCAGACCAAACAGTTGCCACTGTCGGAGGATGTTTTGGACCCATAACAATCCCAGGCAGCAGCTCCAGCTGTGGCTGATTACTCATTAGCTGCTCAGGAGGGAGGAGATGAAGGTGGTGTGGTGTCAGGACAATCATCTGGGGGGTTGAGACAAGATGACTTGGATGTGAAATGAAACACAGAAGAAGTCAATAATAATGTGGCTGAAACACATATCTACATGACTAAGTGTATTCAGCTGCTGCCATGTGATTGGCTGATTGAATATTCATGTTATCAGAGAACAAACAGGGAACCAGTTATTTCCCCAGCCCAGTTCATAACCTTCCCACCTCTGAGTATGAACCACTTATTATAAACAATGATAATCACTTGTTTTTTTATGACAGTTTCACAAATCTAGTTGGTCAGGATTACTCAGATGTGATTGAAAAAAAAAACAGCGTAAATGTGAACATGTGGAAGATGAAGCTGGAATTCTATCATGTGTTTCATGAGAGTTTTTTAAGTATTTGTTCAGCTGACGGGACTAACTCCAGCTTGAGGTGAACGTTTGGAGCTGATGGACGTCTGATGTGAAAACATTTCATCTGACTGAACTGAATATTTATTGATTAATTGTGAGAGAAAATAAATCTCTGAGGCAGCAGAGTTCAGCCTCCCTGCAGGTCTTTGTTTTTATTCTTTGTTGGTGTTTCACTGACCTCCATCATTATTCAGGGCTGAAGGAATGTGATGAAGCTGCAGCGTTGCCAGCGGCTGCAGGGTCAAGCACATGCACACATTAGCATGTTGGGAACATATTTAAACTCTTCATGTGTGTGCATGTTACATAACTGAGAGTAATTAGCCTGCAGCCCACTCTAATGAAGCGTCTCTGCAGGTGATGAATGGGACATGTCACATGACAGCATGATGAATTTGGACTTCAGAGACACGGCGGTGTCCATATACAGCACAGGATCATGGGTAAATGAGACCGGAGAGAGGAGGAGAGGGAAATCACTGGGGCCAAAAGGCACACAGCTGAAATGTCAGGCCCCTGAAGAGGGGCCCCCTCTGACAGAGGCTGGATGAGAGGGAGAGTTTCAATATTCTGCTGAGAAGAAAGTACACAGTGATTCATCTAGAGTTATTTTCTGTGGCCGTCACAGGGAGGACGATAGGCTTAGTCCCGGTTCTTCATGTGATCTTAAGCAATAACCAAATCTATATTCTAAATAATTAAAACAATTTGTGATTTTCTTTTTTGCTGTGAAATGATCTGTCTATCAGAGCTGTAAAATTAGTACTGCAAGATTTTAAAGCACAGCCAGGATTTAGCTTTTTTTTTGGCTCTGTTTGTTTTGATTTTTTGTTAAGCAAGGTACAGTAGTATTAAACTGTTCGATGTGTATATATATATATATATATATATATATATATATATATATATATATATATATGTATATATATATATAAATATATACACAAATATATGTATAAAGTATATATTGTACATACAGTATATTCTGTATATATACAGTTGTCCTTAAAAATTATTGATACCCTCCAATTACAGAAGGAAAAAAATTAAGCTGTCAGTAAAATAAGTTGAAATTGACGAAAGTAATAATAAATAAATAAATTCTATTGAAGTCATAGCATTGATTTTGAATTGTGGTTCAACAGAAATATTGAAAACAAACACACAAAAAATAAAACAAGTAAACAAGCATGATGGGGCTTTGAAGCTCAAATGTTGTTGTGCAACACTTTGAGACAATCACTGCAATCAGGTGTTTTCTGTAACGTTCAATGAGACTTTTACACCTGTTTTAGGTTTAATAGGTCAAGTTTACCTTCATGCCAACTGTGAATCAACACTTAACATTAGAACAGGTTTTTGGCTGTTAACAGCAGCTGTGAGAAACATGAGAAAATAAAAGCATAGAATATTTAAAGGCGGGATAGGAGATCATGGAAAGATGGTTCGAACATGCTACAATTTAAAACACACCCACCCGAAACTACGCCTCCAGAGCAAAGGAATGTGTGCACCGATTATTTGCAGATCTGGGACATGAAAAAGTTCCCCTTTCAGCCGGCTACCAGCCACTTACCAGTGACTTGTCTGCTAATTCAGTCGCACAGAGAAACGCCTGTGTGCCCAGGGGAAATGATTTCAGAGCATAAATTAACGCCCGAAACAAGGACGTTTCCACACGCAAAGTTTGGACACCGTGCGTGATGACGTATTCACGGGACAAATAGTTCAGTCAGTGATAGTGCAGTAATGGTGCACTATTACTGCACCACTTCTGGCAGAAAAAGGAGGAACTTTTTCATGCCCGCATCTGTACAAGCAGGTTGGCGATAACAGCCGAGAACAGTGGATAGCTTCGTGGCTTGCTAGTAAACAGCGGAGGAACCACGTTTCTAAACATGATCATTATCTCACCTCCAACTCCTTCTGCGGTGTAAAACATCCTCACTGCAAACGTCAACACCTCCATGACTTGATCCATTTTTTCTTTTCTATGGATTTTAAAAAGCAAACAGCTGCACAGATAGCAGCAGCGAGCATCCACGTTTGTGTGCACTGTGAGATGTTCACGGGGAGTTGCGAGCGCAGGGGGGCGGAGGAGATGGGGAGAAGGAGTTTGATGGACATATCATCATTCAGTCAATAAGAATGGGCCGTTCAAGGTGATTGGATGGGTTTTTTGTCAGTCCTGTCTGTTCCACAGGTGACACGTTTAATTAATTGTCTGCAATTGGGGTGTGAAGGAGATTTTAAGCAATATCGTAAAAAAATGCTCTACCGTGCCTTTAATTATCTATTCAGTTATAATAAACATCTTTTGCTTACAAAAGTAATGTCTCAGAAATGACGGAAACAGATGTATGTAGATTAATAATTCAGGATTCTGGAAGGTTGTGTATTTATTTTATTTAAAGGGGGGTTAACCTCCAAAAACACCCTGTTTATTTGCTCTGCAGCAGGTGATGTTTCTTGCTTGTTGACTGTCAGGCTCGTAGCATAATAACAGCCAGACTTAATGCACCGACTCAGATTATCACCTCAGTAATCCTACAGTTCATTAGCCCCCCCCCACCCCAACACCTTAATAATTAAGTTAGAGAAGTGTGGGACTCCAGGGATTGTCCTCCTCATCTCTAATGCACACATTAACAAACAAACACTTAACCTCTGATGGAGCGTAAAGTAAAGGTGTGTGTGGAGAATGTGTGTGTCCTCTCTGGTTCTGCGGAGGTCCGGTGGCTGTCTGGGGGGTCTGGTGTTCACGCTGCAGCTCACTCAGAGGTTGTAAACAGGTTGTTGTCTTGCTGTAGGTTGTCTTACAGAAGATGAATACTTTTTCAGACTTTTTAAAAATATCTTTAAATGGTTTCTTCTAACAAACTAAAACAGCCAAAGCATTAAATGTTAATAATAAACAAATAACACGAAAGGGACAACATGTAACTTTTGGCCACTAGGGGCACTAAACCTGTAACTTCCCACAGGCCACACAACTGCCACAAAACTAAACAGTCTATCTGTGTTTTGGAACCATGCTTGCAGACCACTTTGATCAGCTGATTGCAAAGTCATGGAGCCGTAAAGCAAAGAACTCCAGGTCACATGGTCCAATGAGAGACGGATCCGCTCCTGCAAAGTTACAATGTCTGGTTTTTGAGGAGGGGAGCCCCCTCAGAGCACCAACATGCGTCAGGTGGTTTAAATTATATTGACCCCAGAAATCATTCATTAGAACTTACATTGGGCTAAAGCTTTGGTGAAAAGTTACACAGTATCCCTGAGCGCTGGCATCGTATACGTGCGGTGGATACGTCTTACATAAACATTAATGTGTCAAAAACTATTATAGATATTGACTTACAGTTTTTGTTGTTGTTGTTGTTGTTGAAAGGAAGAGATTCCGATCTTGTCAATGAGCGCCCGGACATATTTGTGTGACGGACCAAGCGGAAGTTCTGGGCTTCTGCACTTCCTGGAATTTTGGCGACCTGTCGCGTCAGCGAGACAGATAATGTGAGGTAACATATCCAGTGGCAAAGCCATTTTTTTCACTGATGAACCAAAGATGTGTTTCTAAACTAAAGATAGTTCACTCCCCTTCGCTATATATCTTCCCGATGATTAAAACTGCAATAAATCATGTATAAAGACCGTTAGCTCATCGATTTTGTGCGTATTTGCGCAAAACACTGTCGCTAATGTCACCGTTAGCCCTGTTACCTATGTTATTAGTTTATTTTTGTTTTATGTTGGAAAAATATCAGGTTGAATTGGACATGTCAGCAAACAATTCCAAAGAAGTGAAGGAGCGACTCATCCTTATGTTAGAAGACGCTGTTTAGTGAGCGTCTCTGAGACAGACGCACTTTGTGAAGCGCGTGTTGCTCCGCATTCAGAAGCAGCTCAGCGTATGTTTTTTGATGTTTGATCTAAAAGAATTGGCTACAAATAATTACGGTACTAGAAGCTCTTGAAGAAACAGCTTATGGCCAGCGGTATGATTCCGGTTGGATGGCTGAAGTGATCCCGAGCGGTGATCCTGAAATGGGGAAGGGACACACACTCCACCCAGAGTGAAAAGCAGCAAAGGTGGAAAGCCCAGTTACAGTAAGTACCATCGAATAGTTATATTATAGTATAGAATAGAATAGTTATATTAACAATAAGAAATGAAGTAAAATGAAATATGTGAACAATATTGTTTTTTTTCTACTTAGTTTATTTTAGCAATAAGGATGAGAGAAGTGTAGCTCTCACCCCTCTCTGCATAGCAATAGCATTACTGACTTCATCCCTCCCCCACAGACACATTATGTAAACAATTTCTTGTTTTCTTTGTTGTTGTTGGGATCAGATTTTGGGAGAATTACACCCAAATGTACTGATCCAGGCTGATAAAATCGAGGAAGCCAGAGCAGATCCAGGGCCCACAGCTAGATATCCACTTGACCAAAATTGGGCTTCCAGATGTGAGGTAAGACATTGTACAGCACCCTGACACTCACTGTTGCCCCCCCCAAAATCATTCTTATGGCATTTCAGACCATACAACAAGCAAACTTAGCATCAGTAACAGTAAACGAGTGGCAGTTTTCCCCATTATGTTCCATCTTTTTTACATTTGTGTGATAGTTACAGGTTTATTTTTCCCCATTATCCCAGAGACCCCAAATAACATTTCTATACTGTCTAAATAGCTCATTATAGCAGTTTACGCTGTGTTGTCAATGTTTGTGAAATTAATTTTCCATTTTTATTTTTTCCTTGTTTTTATGATTCTACAACCCTTATTCCATTCATATGACACCAATACAGCTTGAATATTATAAAAGCCCCAGTTGTCATGAAAAAAAGATGTGTGATACTTGATTGTGAATTACAAGACGACCTTTTAATGAGCAATTTTACACAAAGGGTGCCAGGCGAGAATATGCCCAAAAAATGCCCTCAGACCCCAGGGGGTAAACGTAACTTTTTCTTAGGGAGCTATGAGGGTTAAAGGACACACACACACGACACACACACACACACAAACACACAGCTTGTAAATAAGAGAAAAGAAAGATAAATTTCCTCTCAGCAGAAAAAGCGCAGTAACTTAGTCTAATTATGATCATTTACTACCATAAAAAATTCAATGAAATGACAACAAATGGAAAAGTACCTCTAGAAATATATAAATCAAAATAACAACACTGGTCCCCCCCCCCCCCCATGTCAGATCTTGATCCAGATTTTACAGGTTTGGTATTTTGGCTGTAACTAAGCAGTTTTGTTTGAACGGTAATATTTATGACAAAATTCTCATGAATGAAGTTCAAACTATTACTGGCATCACTTTTCCCATCATAACACAGCTGAAATCATTTTAACATTTATTTGTTTCAGGGAATTTCCATTATTAACCTCCATGTTTTAGCTTTGATGCATTTTTATCACTTTTTTACCTTCATTTTTATTTCCACCCATCAGAGTTTTTAACTTTTTTATTATTAGAATTTTAACATATTTAATTTCTAAGCTTAAAATCAAACTCAAAAACAAACAAAATAATCCAAAGAGAAACATCAGATTGTGTGTGTGTGTGTGTGGGTGTGTGTGTGTGTGTGTTTCATATGAACGTGTTAAAAAGCAGCAGCTGAGTCAAACATTTACATCAGTTATGATCATCATTCTTAATTGACTCGTTTACGTAATTTTTGTTTGTACATCCTGAGGTTATCAGAGTGAGGAAGAGGAGGGTTTATGTCTGGAAAAGGACACACACACACACACACACCCCACACACACACACACACAGGATTGTGTAAACATCTTGAGCGAACTCGACTCTCCTGCCACCCGCAGGAATAGCTGCTTCATGCATAATGCAGGTACAGAGTTTGACCGCTGGCCTGCAGCTGATTGGCTGTCTCAGGGTCGAGGAGGGGGCATGGGGTGGGGGGTGGGGGGACCGTCCATCTCCAGATGACTGACTGACCGAACCCCCCAAACCCCGGCAGACGGCCGTAGGAAGATCGATGCAGGTGGACTGAGGTGCTGCAGGATTATCTGACCACATCGACTGCTTTCACTGTCTTTGTTCACACACCATAAAGATGAAGATGAAGATGAAGATGAAGAGATGAAGAGATGAAGCCTCAAATCTCTGTTTGCTGCCTGCGCTCATGCAGGATACACACAGATGTGCTGGTTAAAGCTGGAACGGTGTGCAGTGTTGGCAGAGCGAGAACAGACTCCGTTTCTGTCGTCAGAAGCGTGAAGAGCAGAGAAGGAACCAAAAAACATTTAATATCACTAAACTTTTCTTTTTTGTGGTGTAGGAAGGGAAAAGAAATGCTCACAGCAACTTCTAGTCTGATAAAACTCATTTCTGCTGACAAACTCAGCCTAAGAACTACTGGCAACGACCTCACAATACCACACAATATTGCGATCTTGTGAAACGGTGAAACTGTTATCCTTTGTACATACATCGGACACTGAAACAAGAAAATGAGTCAAAATCAATGAAATTCAGTTTATCCATGTCCCAGTTACTAAACTTGGACAAGTTGATTTGCCACTTGGATCTCATATAAAACCATTTACAATTGTCCCCCTGAACATAAATACTGTATTTCTCACTCTTGGAAAAAAAAACAACTGAATAGATATGCAAATAAAAAAAAATTTAAAAAGTGATTTGGAAAAAACTATTTCCACAGCTGAGCTGGAATACAATAAATGTACAGGAATTCATGTAAAATTAGTAAAACAAAGTAGTATGAACATATTTGTGCATATGAGAAATAAACATTTTAGTCTGTGCATTATAATCTCAAACAACTGGGTGTTGTATAAAAACCTGGACACACATTTTAACCGTGTGTAAAGTTTAACCTGAACCTGCAGATGCACATAGATGTCAGTGGAAAGCAGCCACTTTTCTACATAGTGGACCGCTGCTGATAAAACAAAATCCAGCAAGATTTTGTAACAGAACGATGAAATCCCATATTTCATTAGTAAAACAGATCAATACCACGTTTTTAAATTTCAATATGATATTGGCATATAGAATATTGCGATATTTCAGTGTATTGATATTTTGTCCCACCCCTACTAAGAACTATTTATCAGCAGTGATTAATGAGGACATCCAAAACAGTTTCTCAAAGTTTAGACCCTAAAGTACCAAAACAAGACCAAAGCAAATCTCAGTGCAAAAATGTTTAGAAATGATGTGGGATGTCGTTTTAGAAAGTTTCTCTATAAATATGGCAAAATGGTTCATTATTATTTTTTTTTTTTTTTTTTTTTTTTTTTTTTTTTTTTTTTTTCCTGTCCAGCATTGAAGATGCTTCAATGCTGGTTCATTGTTATTTCTTGAAACAGTTCAATGAGGCATCTTGACTATTTGTGTTGTTCCCTTGATTTGTTACTTGGTGTGTGCAGTGTCCTTGGGTTTCTTGAAAGGTGCTTTAAATAAAATGTATTATTGTTATTATTATTATTATCCTTATTTTTGTCTTATGTAATGCAGGATTTTTCACGTTTTGAAAGTTGAAAAGAGCTGATTTCCAATCAGATTTAAAAACAGACACAGATTAACCTCAGGTTAATCAGTTACATCACCTCCTGACCATCCTTTGTCTGCTTGGTTCCACTCAGGAAGTACACAGCAAAAACTCAAATCTTGCCAAGTATATTTTTCTAATTTCTAGTCAAAGTATTTCATCACATTCAATTTATGACAAAATTACCTAAAGAGAAATATTTCAGTGAGATATAGGAACTTGTTTTAAGACAAATGTATTTATTTCAAGAAATCTCTCTTGTTCTATTGGCAGAATTTTTTTTGCTTATTACAAGCAAAAGAAAGAAAAATCTTGGCTACTATTGAAATAAGCAAAAGACAAAATAAGTTTTTTTTCTATCTTTTTTTTTTTTTTTTTTTTGCTTGTAATAAGCAATAAATAAATATAAAAATAAAAAAATAAGCCAATAGAACAAGTGAAATTTGAGCTCGTCACTGGCACGGCTTCCTGTCTCCAACCACAGCTTTCAGAACTGATTCTGAATCAGAGCACTGCACAGTATATCTGGAAAAGAGAGTTTAAACCTCAACATATCGCTTTAATTAAATCTGAAATATTCATTTTTGATCCACCAGTCAAATATCCCAGAATGCAAAGCTTTACAGAAAGAAAGTTAAGTTTAAACATTGTGGGTACACTGCAAAAATTACTGGTCTTACGAGTAAAAAAAAACAAACAAACAAAAAAAACACACTGAAATTGAGATGAATCAGATTCAAGTAAAATTATCTACTAGTGGGGTGAGATAATAACACTGGGTAAGATTTCTTGAAATAAAAAAAAATACTGAGACTCTGGACAGTCAGAAATATCTTTATTTAAGTTGTAAAACACCCGTTTTAAGTCCCTTATTTAGTGAATAACCCCTCAAAACGAGTCTGGTAATGCTTTATTTTAGCGTTCTTAAAAGAGCTTAATGGAGCTTGGTAAAGGCTTTTTTTGCCAAGGGCCAGATTGATGAGGAAGATATGGAAGTTGATCCTACAATGTTATGGTTTCTGAACAATCTGCTACCGCCTGAGCCACCATCTCAGTACTGATGTGTACCATTGCCCTAGCAATTCTTAAATTTGTTTTCTCTTCTTTTAAAATCTTTTCTCTCAAAATGAGAAAGCAACAACACTAAAAAAATAAGCATTACCAGATTACACCCATAAAAATGATTCAAGGCCCTCTTAAAGGCGCGATAGAAAATGTTTCGGCAATTCAGAAAGCAGAGACTGTTAGCGAGTTTTTGAATAATGTTTAAGACCGACCTGCTAGATTCACAGCTCCCTCCTCCGGCCACATAACAGAATAACGTGCACGAGCCACTCCGGTGTTTAGCAAACAGCAGGTACAGATTCTCCATCATGTCACAAACGCAAGTAAATAGAATGTTGATGTCTGAATGTGGCTAACTGCTAGCAGAATGATGTTAGCTACCTGCTGTAAACAACATACGGGTCGCAGTATTGCTCTCACCAGTCAATCACTCTTATTGATCAGTCTCGCCTGTTACCCATTGAAATGACCGTCAATCACTCTTATGAGCCAGTAGACAAAAGAAAAAGTTAAGGAATGCAGAGATGATGGGCAGATGTTTTTTCAGCCTCGTTATTTCACAGTTGATGTATAATAATATTCATCATATATTTAAAGCTTTTAACAACAGAACACACTGTCGAACTGGTTCGGTTCCCCTAGGGGTCCTACAAACTGCCGAGCTTTCTCGGCATCTGGTAAAATTAGGGTTTTTTTTAATGCCTTGTCAACTCGGCCTCTATCTAAAAGCCTACATCCAGGAACAGACAGCGTGTTCTAGTCCAGCCATAATCAGAGTGTAATACATGTATTCAGCTAGTCATAATGATCCTGCCACTCTTTCAGATCAGATGTACAAAATGATTTATAATGAAGTGTCTGCGTCTCACATCTCTACATCAGATAACACGTGTCTACACGCTGTCAGCTGTTTACTGTTAGAGTACGTGGAGCCCTTCCGTGCCTCGCTGTAAAAAGCCCAAATAAAACATTTAATAATAAATGATAAAACCATCAAAACCATCTTTGGAACGGAGTGTTTCACACATAATTCAACAGAAGTGATACAGGCTGTGCCTGGCAACAGAGAAAACGGGCTGAGTGTATGTCAGATGTATGGCATTGGTAGTGTAGTGGTTAAGACAAGGGGCTGGGGTACAGAAGGTAGTAGGTTTGAATCCCATGAGTGGCTGACTATCTGTGTAATTTTTTATGTTTTTTTTTTTTTAGTTTTTTTTTTAAGTTCACTCAATATGATATTAAAAATTGTACAGTAACTTATTTTAATTGTGTTTTGAGGTGTATGTGGTGTGGGGGGAAATCCGAAAATTTCGGAGTGCTGGTGTTAAAGGTAGAGTCCGAAGTCCCTCCAGCGTTTCTGTTTGCAAACAACAGTATTCAAACTTAGCGCTCCTCCCTCTCAGGCTAACGGCCGCCTCGTTCTAGCTAGCCTATTCAACTTCAAGCTTCTCCTTCAGAGCTCAGAAGCGGGTACAAGCCAAACTATTATTAACCCTGGTTTTCCAAAGTGCATTATCTGAAGCTCTTACCTTTTCTTCGGTGCATCCACTGTGTTTTCTTTCTTTCTTTCTTTCTTTCTTTCTTTCTTTCTTTCTTTCTTTCTTTCTTTCTTTCTTTCTTTCTTTCTTTCTTTCTTTTTCCTTCAAGAGTTCGAGTGACTGGCGTCTGCTCTAATCATGAGCTTATTCCCACACGGCGTCATGCTCTTAGCTCTGTCATTGGCTGCTGATATAAACAGAAATCTCCACCCAGAAACGTCCCTAACACACCAAAACCATGTAAAAGAGTGAATTACAGGCAGGGGGAGAGAGAGTTGCATTCAAACGCACCATGGCACGGGAGTAGAGGCCCAAAGGCGGGGTTTGAGACGGATTTCACTTGCTCAAGTCTAACGTTTATTTTTTACGGGGGAACTTCGGACTATACCTTTAATTAATCATATCGTATGGAGCAGTGAACCAAATTTTACAGAATATTGCAAGAATTGTTGAAAGAAACATCTTCTACTGTATAACGCCTTCACATATTGAAATTTAATTTATTTTATGCAAATTTAGCAAGAAAAAAAGTGTGATCTTAAACAGGGTCTTGGTGAGATTGTTTCACATAAAAAACAGATTTAAGATTCAGTATTTGAAATGAAAGACATTAACTCTCAAAACATGACAAATAATCTTACACATTCTGCTCTTGTCTCAAAAAGAGATTTAAGACAGTTTCCGCTGAATATACGCATGTAAGACTTGGTCAGACACACTGTAAAATCTAACTTGTTGACTTTACTTTTTTAAAAATCACGCAAAGTTGCTGCCTTAGAAAATTAAGTTTTTATTAATGGGAGAGACTAAGTAGAAGCTAGAATGGTTCACGTTTGTAGAAGTTTTCTGAACTTCATAAATCTGATTAAGCTGTAAGTGAATAAGTTTTGTGGAGGAAATTTGATGTGATTAATTTCACATAAATTAGATGAGATGCTTCACAAAAAAATCATTTTATTTTGTACTTACACGATGATTTTAAGTTCATCTTACTTAAAGTAATTAATAAACTCAGAATTGTTCTTGCTATGTAGCGGGAACTTAATGCGGGTGGGTTTAGCTAAAACTGATGTCAGACCTCTGACATCTCTGTCACAGTGCAGCAGCTGCCTGGATAAAAGGCATTAAACACACTGTAGAAATAAACAAGAGAGCAGTCATGACTAACATACTTTGTAAATCCTTCATTCGCAAATTCATTTGTGAATCTCTAATTTGTTATTAGAAGAAGTGAACTGCATTGTGGGAAACCTGCTCTCTCACCATCACTAATTTCCCTTTACGCATTTTACTCACACTTATTCAACTTAAGTAAATTTAGTTATATAGCATTTTGCCCTTAAAAGTTCTTACAACTTAAAGTGAAGTTGTGCTTGAAAGTTTACATCCCCTCACATGAAAGAAAAGGTGAAATTCACAATAGTAATGCAAATAACATGAAACTGAAAAAGTAATAATGAATAAGAATTTACTTAAATATAATTTTGTAAAACAAAATATTGATTTGGAATTTTTGTTTTAGAAAATAATTGAAAAAAATAAAACAAAACAAATACACAAAACTGTCTCAGACAAATTAAAGCAACGTGTTCATGAACAGTGGGTCACATATCTGTCGACAGGTGCAGAAGTCTGATTGGACGTTAACACCAGTATGATCATCAAGAAAGCCCAGCAGCAGTTGCACTTCCTGAAAGTCCTAAAAAAACACAACCTGAACTCCCACCTGCTGCTGACCTACCGTTCATCCATCCAGAACCTGCTGACATACGGCATCACAGTGTGGTACGACAACTGCACTGACCAGGAGAGGTTAGAGAACTGATAAAGCATCACAAAAGATCATCAACTCCCCTCCCTGATGGACATCAGAGCAAAAAATATAATCAAAGACAGTTACCGCCCCGGTTCGATGCTGCTCCAACTGCTGCCCTCATGCAGGCGCTACAGGTGCATCAGCACAACAACCAACAGACGGAAAAACAGCTTCTTCCCAAAGGCTGTAACCGCAGTAACTTACATATGCAGTGACAACTGCCGAAGGACTCCCTTCATAACAGGCGGAGTACGATTCACATTATGTATATTTTCCTGTAAATCTTTTACAGTAAAACCCATATCCACTAGAAGTGCCAGTATATACTGTATTTTTTAATTATCCATATCTGTCAGCTCGGCCACACACTTTACAGACTTCTATGTATATACAGCTTATTTTTATTGTTTATTTTATCTGTTTATTTATTTATTTTTATCTTATTTTTGTCCCTTTTCCTTTATACTGTAAATGGTTGTGTACTGGGAGGTGTTTTTAATCTTATTGTACTTGTATATTGACAATAAATGTTTTTCTGATTCTGACAGAAAACACCTGATTGCCTTAAAGTGTTGCACAATAAAATTTTAGCATAGGAGCCCCATCATGCTTGTTGAACCACAATTTAAAATCAATGTCATGATTTTCATAAAAAATACATACTTACATATCTATCTATCTATCTATCTATCTATCTATCTATCTATCTATCTATCTATCTATCTATCTATCTATCTATCTATCTATCTATCTATCTATCTATCTATCTATCTATCTATCTATCTATCTATCTATCTATCTATCTATATTATATATATAGTTATATATCTATATATATCTATATTATCTTTACCACTTTCAACAGCTCATTTTTTCTGTCTTTTATGGGAGGCTATGTTGACTTTCAAGCACATCTGTATCTAGGCATATTTAAAACCAATGTTACATTGTACAGTGCAGACTGCTTTGCAGTGTATGAAGATGTTAACGTTTTTCTGTTAATGTGCTGAATCCTGAATGAAATCAAACATTTTCCATAAATCACTGATTCTATCAGCGGTTTGATCACATCAGCTTCTCAGACTGTAGAAATTTTTACGGCTCTCTACTGAACCGTGTCTTTCTTGTAGCTATCTGAGCTTTAGGGGGTTAATATGTAGTTATGTTTTAAATATGATAAGTCAGGAGCCTCAGAGGGCCGTGAAGGGGCCCTGTACGGTACCTGAACACATCTCGCTACTATAGCTCTTAACAAAGCTACATTTCCTGTTTGACTGCCTCTTAGTCTTCGGTTTGCTTTGAAATGAGCAGCGAGGTTCAGAGGCCAAGTTCGACATTTCTTCCCCTTTCTTCCATCATTAACACCGACGTCCTCCATGATTTATTCAAATGACAAACCTCTGCTGCCTCTCTTTTTCTTTCCTGAGGTATTAGTCACACGGTACTAATGTCAGATTACTTTACTAGCCATTCTGCTCTTGATAAATGACTGAGACAGGCAGTAAAAAATAGATCAAAACCACTGGGATGAGGAGGAGGAGGAGGGGGAGGAAGGAGCAGAGAGGCTGTTAAATCATTTCCCCCTCCGCCCGACAGGCCGTTGGAAAATGCCACCCATTATTCGTGAGCTGCTGCTAATCAAAGCTGGGGAGTGATTAGAGAGCAGCAGCTCGTCTTCCTCCACCTTAACAAGCCATTATCGGACCAGCCGCTGAAATATGGAGCACTTCAGCGCGGGCGTGCTTATTACACCTTAAATATGTAATTAAGCAATTTTCTTTAAGGAGCTGAAGATCAGAGCTGCAGCAGCACCGAGCCTCCATCACCGGAGGTTCTGGAGAGTCCAGATCCACCAGGTTCTGCTCAGTCTGGTTCCAGCAGCAGGGCTTTTATGTCTCTCTGATGCATGGCTGCTTCTGGGTGTCTAAACATCAGTTTCAAATTTGGGTCCAATATTACAAACCTGATGTTTATATTGATACATAAATTATCAAATTTGTACAAACTAATAGCACATGGTAAGTTTTAGTTAAAACATCAACAATGAAAATGACTAAAGATGTTTTACTAATCATAGTAATAAGAAAAAATAAAAATAAGAAAATTTCCTTTAAAAAAGATTTATTTTTTACCTTTTCTTTTTATTCTAAATGAGTCCATAAAACATCTGATGTGTTGTTGATAGAGGAGATTTATAAATAGTTTGATCCTGTGTTTATTTGCATTTTACACATCGTCCCAGCTTAAATGGAAAGGAATGAAAAATACCGGATCAATCCCAGAGAGAAATGTATCAAAACTGAAAAATAAATTTATCCTATTAGGGTTGTAGTTTATATAAAGTAATTACCAAAATTGTACATACAGTCATACCTTAAAATTATTCACACCCCCTCATTAAAGACAAAATAAATCAACTGCCAGTGAAATAAGTTGAAATTAACAAAAGTTACAATAAATAAAAAATGTAATGAAAATCATGACATCGATTTTGAATTGTGGTTCAACAGGAATATAAAAAACAAACAAAAAATAAAACAAGTAAACAAGCACGATGGGGATCCTGAACTAAAATTTTGGTGAGCAACACTTTGAGGCAATCAGGTGTTTTCTATAATGTTCAAAAAGGCTTCTGCACCTGTTAACAGGTATTTTAGTCCACTGTTCATGAGTAATTATTAATTATTGTTTTTTAAAAATATTCTTTTCAACCAAACTTTAAAACCAATATTTTATTTCTCTTAATTATATTTTAGTACTTTTAAAAAACAATTATTACTTCATTTTAGTTTCTTGGAATTTGAATAACTTTTTCTTTTAATCGGAGGGTATGAATGATTTTATAGGATGACTGTAGTTATAACCTGAACCATAATATATGATTTTTTTTTTTTTTTAAATGCTTTTGTACTAAGAATAAAAAACAAAACTTTTTTCTTGTTTTAAAGTTAAAAAAATGTGTCAGGAAATCATTTTTTAATCAAAAAAGTTAAAATCTGAGTGTTTGTTGTCTAGAAAATTGTCATGGGAACAGCAGCAGCACGTGTGAACCACAGACGCTGAACTTTCCCAGCCACGTGTGAACACAGCAGACACAGGTGAGCAGCTGGGTGGGCGGAGCCTGTTGAGCAGGTAGAAGCAGCTGACACCTGCAATGAGCATAAATAAGTTTCTGACTCACATGTGAAGATAAAGACAGAGTAAATGTGATTCCAGATGAATTATGAAAGAAGACGTTGATTAAAAGCCGAGTTCAGTTCAGGAGTGACGACGGTCCGGAAGCTTCAGTTCTACCGGCTGTAACATCTGACCAGGTATTTGTTCAGATGTGACTGACACCAACACGGTGTGAACCCTGACCGGGCGCTCTCTGTGAAGCTTATCCTCCTTCCTGACGGTGTTCTGAGTGGAAAAAGCTTGGCGCTGCAGCCCGCCGCGGCCTTCAACAGCCTTGTTATGGAAGCTGGAAGAACGTGCCGGATCATTATCATGTGCAGCCGTCTCTCAGAGATGAGAGAATCGGCTCTCAGTTTCCCCTCGATGGCAATTAGACGAGTGTGATGGGATGAACTTCACTGTTTTAGCCACGAGCGAAAAACTCTGCTGTCAGGCTGCTGCTGACGACCGGAGCAGAAATAAATCTGCTGCTCGGCTGCACGTAATCCACCCCGAGAGCACGGAGGAGGCAACTCCTGCTGCCGTACACGGACGATGCTGCTGCACAACATACTGATGGGCTGCTGCAGGTCACACCATCACTGCTCTGCTTTTACATTTCTCCTCTTCTTTTAATTTTGTCTTCAGGTCTATGAACTTCCTGCCTGTCCTACAGGGCCTTAAAAAATATCCACACCCCTAAACCATTCCAAGTTTCATCTCATTCCAGTCACAAACCAGTTCATTTCACTGGGATTTTATGTGACAGAACACAAAGAAATAAAAGAAAAAGATTCATGACAATTCAGGGTTGTCTCTCTTTTCTTGAAATTATTTTCCAGGACTTTCCAGGATGTTGTCAGGACTTTTTCAGCTGCTATCGTACAAATCACGTTATCACAACATACACAAATAAATTCCACCCCCGAGCTTTGGAGAAGCCTTACACTGCAAAAACTCAAAGTCTTGCAAAGTATTTCACTGAGATTTAGAATGTTATTTTTCTACAGTTTTATACAATTGTACTTCATATTTTGTACGTTTAACCAGATTGCTTAAGTGTTTATTCCTCTCCCTCTTTCTCTCTTGTACTTTCTCCACAAAATAAACTATCTTGACAAACGTATTTGCTCACCTATCCAAATTCTGAGAATCAGGTGTTCTAGTCATTTCCATGGCCTCAGGTGTATAAAATAAAGCTCCTAGGCATGCAGACTGTTTCTACAAACATTTGTGAAAGAATGTGTCGCTCTCAGTAGCTCAGTGAAGTCCAGCGTGGAACTGTGATAGGATGCCACCTGTGCAACAAACCATTCATGAAATTTCCTCACTCCTAAGTATTCCACAGTCAACTGTCAGCTGTAGCATAAGAAAATAGAAGCGTTTGGGAACGACAGCAACTCAGCCATGAAGTAGTCAGCCACGTAAACTGACGGTGATCAGCTGCATCCATCCATACATCACAAGTGCAATGCAAAGCGTGGATTCAGTGGTGTACAGCAGCCGCCACTGGACTCTAGAGCAGTGAAGACGTTCTCTGGAGGGACCAATCATGCTTCTCCATCTGGCAATCTGATGGAGGAGTCTGGGTTTGGCGGTTGCCAGGACAATGGTACTTGTCTGACTGCATTGTGCCAATTGTTAAGTTTGGTGGAGGGGGGATTATAGTGTGGGGTTATTTTTCAGGAGCTGAGCTTGGCCCCTTAGTTCCAGTGAAAGGAACTCTGAATGCTTCAGCATACCAAGATATTTTGGACAATTCCATGCTCCCAACTTTGTGGGAACAGAGCTGGCCCCGTCCTCCTCCAACATGACTGTGCACCAGTGCACAAAGCACTCTGCCATCCAGGTCCATCAAGACATGGATGGCAGAGTCTGGTGTGGAGGAACTTGACTGACCTGCACAGAGTCCTGACCTCAACCTGAGAGAACGGGGGAACCTGAGAGAACGCCTTTGGGATGAATTAGAGTGGAGACTGAGAGCCAGGCCTCGTCCAACATCAGTGTTAGACCTCATGAAAGCGCTTCTGGAAGAATGGTCAAAAATTCCCATAAACACACTCCCAAACCTTGTGGACAGCCTTCCCAGAAGAGCTGAAGCTGTTCTAGCTGCAAAGGTGGTCATATTAAATCTTATGGATTAGGAATGGGATGTCACTTAAGCTCATATGTGAGTCAAACCAGGAGAGACAATACTTTTGGCAATATAGTGTATCTTTATATGTTCAATTTCTTTTAGCTCATCTGTTTACTTCCAGTTTAATTTGTGCATCTGACACCTGCTTTTTTAAAGTAGAATTAAAAATCACTGGAAAATTATTTAAAAATATCAAAATCAATTCCTATCCTGCAGTTCAAAAAGGTCAATATAAAACAAAGTAATGTCATTTAATTTTAAATATTCCTCTGGAAAACTCTCCATTATTGCAGCTTTTGTACTCTCCTGCAGGTGCTTTCAGTGTTTTTGCAAAAGAAGCACTCTAAGGGAAGACGCAGTTTGATTGGTCGGTAGGATCTTGTGGTGCGCTGTGGCCGCGAGAAGCAGAGATGAAGCAGAGAAGCTACAGGTCAGTGTTGCCCAGTAAAGACCCACAAGGTAACTTTTCGATCTTAAAAACATGGGTTTCTGACTTGTTTTGATGGCACAACAACATTTATTATGTGCATTTCTCCAGCCGTCACTGTCCAGTAGCGTCCTGAGGCTCAGAAACCGCACTTTACAACTTTTCCATCCAGGATGTGCCTGTGACGTTCCAGCCGAGGATTGGTTGCACACCACATCACGTACTAGTAAATAGATATGAACCAGATATAAACAGACCGGGTGGTTTGAATGCGTATCATGGTGGATGCCGCAAAGAAACACAAGTTAAACATTACTGGAGGAAGAGAGGAAAAGAGAGGAAGGGACAGAACAAGAGTCAAGACAAGACTGTCTTTTACTGGCTGGAGTGAGCTCACAGTGCAGGTAGGATGAAGATGGATACTAGTTTAGCTGTTGATAGGGGGCATCACTGAGAAAAATGATAAAAGTTCTGTTGGGGGTCATTAAAGGCAGCTGGAAACAAACATATATGTGTAAAATGTTTAACCCATTCACCCACAAGGCAGATAGAAGCAGAGGGAGGAAAAATCATTTTCCAGGAAAACTCAAGCTTTTCCAGGAAATTTTACTCTTTTTTAAATCATTTTTCATGTGTTTTCCATGACAGTAAAATTGGTCAATCATTTTCCAGGTTTTCCAGGATGCGTGGGAACCCTGTTATTAGAGATGTCTAATATTATTGGCCTACCGATATCATCAGCCGATATCAGCATTAAATGTGGTATTGGAAAATACCTGTATCAGTTTTTTCAGACCAATATTTTTACAAACAAAATCTCGCGAGATCTTGTTCCATTAGCAGCATGTAGAAAATTGCCTGTTATTGTTGAAGAACTTCATATCCCAGCATTCCTTTCAGAATATGTGACTACAGTGCAGCTGCTGCTGCTACAGACTGACTTGCTTTGAAGCTGCTTATTATGTCTGGTTTTAAGTTTTTGGTTAAGTTACCAAGTTGTCAGAAACATTAGAATTAGCCACATGTTGGCTAATACCTGCTATCTGATATCTGGCAACCAGATGTTGAAAATGAACTCCTCTGGCTGAGTTAAGGCTATTTTGGGATCTTTGCTCTTGGAGCAGAATAGTTTTTCTGCATAGATCAGAATCGGTTGATAGTGAATACTCAAAAATGGGCAACATTGGTACATCAGATATAGGTAAAGAAAAAAAAAAGGCCAATATCTAACAACTCTATCAATAACCAACCTGGTGTATTTTGACAACCCTTCAATAAAATCCAGTAAAACCGGATCAGATCACCTAAACAGTAAACAGGTTATTCTTAGGATTGATCCAGCCACTCAGTGGTGGATCAGGGGTTTGTCAGACAGCACTGATGAGCAAAGCATCATGTAGACCAAGGAGCATACTGGTCTAGTTTAGGAAAGTGTGATAATGCTGAGGAATTTGGGGAAATCACATTTTACAAGCTAGGACAGGAGTAGAACTGTAGCCAGCTGCCTACAGTCTGTTTACCAGCCTCAGATCCATGGTTCAGCTAAAAGCCTGTGAGACCACACCGAGGGAACCAGAACTGTAAGGAGCGACCCAGAACAACACAAGGAGACCCACAACTGTTAAGGACATAGAGCCAGGCGTGACAGAGACGAGGCACTTGTTCTCTGCGTTAGCTCACGGCTAACGGCTAGCCGCGGTAAATAATTAGCCTTCAAAAAATGAGAAGATAACAACTTACATGGTTCCAGTCAAGTTTTAAATAGTTCCCATCCAGGGCTTGACATTAACTTTTTTGCTCACCAGCCACTGTGGCCAGTGGTTTTCCAAGGTTACTAGCCACTCAACATTTTCACTATAGCCACTATTTTGTTGTTGAGAAAAGATGTTTAATGGGATTAAAGCCGACTATGGCCCGCTAAAGTTTACTTAAACTAGATTTACAAACTTTTTGAACGTAAATGAGTCTTGTACAAATTCATATGAAGGCTACATAAAATGTTTAACACTCCAGATCATTATCAATCATTCAGCTCTGATAGGGTTCTGTGTAAAGCTGATTTTATATGAAAATGTGCAGCACACTGTACAAAGTCATAAAAAAATGTGGTTTCTTTTTGCATTTTAAAAAATGGTGCAGGGTAGTAAAAGATTAATTTAAAAGATAAAAACTGAACTGGAAAAAATCAGAAAAGAATCCCTGTCTCAGTATTTATTTACAGCAATAGACTAAATAGGCAACTACAGAGAAGGAAAAATCAAAACAAAAGAGACTGCTAAATCTTTTCACCCCCTCAGCCTTCATCCTACAGTCGCTGTCTGGTTAAAAATAATAATAATAATAATCATGATAATAATAATAATAATAATAATAATAATAATAATAATAATAATAATAATGATGGATTCAATGTATATTGTGCTTTTACTGCTGGACACTAAAAGCGCTCACATTGGATCCATCATGTGTTCACTCCTCAGTAATAGTGGATGCTGCAGCTTTGTGAATACATTGCTTCTTGCATCTTTGGGAATGGTTTATAAAACATGCTACCATGCACGTTCAGGATGTTTACATCCAAAACTTGCATTGATGTGTGCGGCTCTATGAGCACACTGGAGCTTGGGCGGATCTCCGCCGGCCTGCAGAAATCATTTTGGGCATGGCTCAGCCTCGTCACACAGGTAGACCACGTCTCCCGGTGAAGAAAACCAGCGGAAAATCACTTAATTCTTGTTAGTGATGATGTCTCCCATAGCTCTCGGGTCCAACACGTTAAATCTTCAGCGTTAAAACAGCGTTAAAACAGCTGTAACTGTATGAGGGATCTGGATTTGACATATTCGGGAGAAAACTAAAAACAAGACTGCTGCTTCACGGTCTGACTCTGAGCCACATTCAGACAACTCCTGCTTTCTCATGTTGAACATGAACTAAGCGCTGCAGGTAGAACTGTGAAGATCGGACGTGCAGAAGGAAAGTTAGGAGTCCCCTTTGGAAAGCAGATCTCAGCTAGCAGCACTCTGCTTCACAACTGCGCTCTCCAGAGGAACCACCTCTAATGATGTCGGCCACAGATGGACCAATGAGCAAACACTGCGCGCAGGCAGTGCTCATGGGAGTTGTAGTCTTTTAGTCTAACATTTAAGTAAGTTTATTATTTCAGAAGCCGTTTGAGAAAACTACAATTAAAATATAAATAGAATTCAACCTGCCAAAGTGGCTAGTTGGGATGGCCGCATTTGGCGGGTTGGCTAGTGTTAATGTCAAGCCCTGTTCCCGTCTATAAGGATGAGGATGGAGGGAAGGATGCATCTTTGGAAGCAGCTAGAGGAGATCTGATGATCGGAGACGTCCTCATATAACCGAGCTGCAGCTCCCTGTCGATCAGTAGCTGTGTGACTGATGAGATGAAGCAACAATGGTTGAAAAAGAATATTCCAGAGGACATGATCGCAGTTTCATTGTGTTACAAGTCTCAACACGTTGGTGCCTGAAGCTCCAGTAAACAGACGCTGTAGACAGGAGAGACATGCAGAGAGGTCCTTTTGCTGCCTACTGTTTCCCGGTAAGTCAGACTTCAACCTGCTTCTTTATCCTCTTCAAAATAAAATTCTAAATCTGTAAGAATCCTAAATAAACTAACACTGTATTTATGAGCTTTTAACCATTAACTGTCAATACAATTTGAAGGCTGAGTCGTTACTGTTTGTCAGTAAAACTGGAAAAGGAACTTAAAAACTGCTGTGAAGCCACTGACTTCAATGTTAAATAAGCTGCGAAGAAGACGCTCTGGCAGACGTCATGTCCGGTTTCGGCTCACAGCGCCACAGTCTGGTCAGATGTGCTGAAAAGCAGTGATGTTTTCTAATAACTCATCTATGCAGCTGCACTTGTTTCTGTTACATAGATCATCATGAAGAACGCTTTGGTCGATAAAACATGGCAAAAAATGTCAAAAACGTGTCATCGGCACTTTAAGTCTGATCGTAGAGGTAGAGAGGGTGTCTGCCTCCCGAACCTGAATTGGTAGCTGGTTCCATAAGAGAGGGGCCTGATAGCCAAATGCTCTGCCTCTCATTCTACTCTTACGGTGCATACACACCAAGCACGATTTGGGCGTCAAGGGCGTCAGGTTTACATGCAAAGTCAATGGCCGACACATGTCGGGGAGGCATCAAAAACTCTGCGGCGCAGTGGGCGTGGTGCACCTAGGCGCGTTATGCGCGTTTCGTACGGCGAGTTTTGAGATTTTGAGCGTTTGATGCATGTTACGCGCGTCACGGGCGGCAGACGCCGGAGTTGGAAAATCTGAACTTTGGCGTCTTGACGCGGGGCGTCAACCAGTCAGAGCGACTCAATGTCATGACACACACACACACAATTTTATGACAGGACGGGAAACACCCAGAACCAGGGGAATCTCCTCGCTCCCTGAAGTCAGAGGAGGATAAACTGTGATCTGTGTCCGGCTCCGGTGTCTGAACGGCGGGATGTTAAACTGGGCCGGATAAGACGGCTGAAAGCGCCCCTCACCAGCGCGCAGCTCCTGGAGTAAATGATGAAACTCATCACACTCATAACACCTGGAATCATCTGGTGAACCAGACTCGGAGCAGAGATGCCCAACGATGCATTCTCTGCTTTATTTATCACATAAAGCCGAGCCGCTCTCTCTCCTGCATCTGCCATGGTGCAGACAGACCGGTGACAGGAAAAAGAAAAGGGAGGGGCTCCTCCCGAGGCGCATAGAATGCGCCTTAGCTGGACATCCTTTGCTACGCATCAGGGGTGTCAAGATGCGGGAAATCAAGCGTCTGACTTTTTAGTGATCCAGCGTCCAACTTTGGGCGTCAGTCAAAATCGCGTTTTGTGTGTAAGCAGCCTTTGAGACTCTTGGAACCAAAACTAGACCTGCAGTCTGAGAGCGATGTGCTCTGCTTGGAATATATGGAACTATGAGATCTTTAATATACAGCGGAGCTTTGTCATGGAGAGCTTTATGAGGAGAAGGGTTTTAAATTCTATCCGGGATTTAATGGGGAGTGAATTACGACAAGCTAGAATTGGAGAAATGCTACATGTTGTTTATGTTGTGAACTTTGTCAATAATTTAATTCATAACTGACTTATTTCTTCAGCAGGAACGGGAAAGCTGGACAGAGCTGAAGGGAAGATGGGCAGAGTTAAATGAAGGACAGTCCTGGAAGAACACCGAATCGAGGCTGAAGAAGACTTGAACCTGGGAGGACTCTTAACTGTTACTATTTTCTGGACGTGACCTCCAGCTTAACCTTCGCTTATGTAAGGCCACCAGATACGAACAGAACAGTTGTGCACTTAAGAATGTCATATCCGATCAGACACCTCTGTCACCATCATGTGACCCAGAAGCTTAAATCTGATAGACTACCACCATCCTGGTCTGAGCAATGGTCTGATCCTGAATACGTCAAAGACCAAGGAGATGACCACTGATTTCAGCAGGAAGCCCCTCTCATGCACCAATCTCCATCGATGGGGAAGTGATTGAGGTGGTGCCGTCGTACAAGTTTCTGGGAGTACATCTGGACCACATGCTGGACTAGTCGGTGTGTACAAGAAGGGACAGAGTAGACTCTACTTCCTGCGGAGGTTGAGATCTTTTAATGTTAGCAGTGAAATGCTGAACATATTCTATCAGGCAGTTGTAGCCAGTGCTGTGTTTGTTGGGATTGTCTGTTGGGGGGGGGGCAGTATGACCTTGAGAGACAGAATTCGGCTGGATAAGCTGATCAGGAAGTGTGGGTTGGTGATGGGAGGGCAGGTGGACTCTGTGGAGCTGTGTTGGAGAGGAGGATGAGGACTCTGATGCAGAGCATCCTGAGTAACACCAGGCACCCTCTACATGACAGTCTACCTGCCCAAAGGAGCCACCGCAGCAGCAGGCTTCTCTCCCTGCGCCGCAGAACCGAGCGCTTTCGGAAGTCATTTCTTCCTTCTGCTGTGAGACTTTATAACAGTTCAGTTTAGATATGTATGGAGAGTATTTTGTTTCTTTATGGTTTAATCAAATAAAATAGATCTGAAACCAAAAAAGAGATTTGAGAGCAAAAAAAAGTAAGTGGCAATCAAAAAAAAATTCTTTGAGATCAAAACAAAACAGGTTGCAATTGAAAAATACAAATATGAAACAGAATGTTTCTTCAACTTTAATCAAAAATAATGTTTGAAATTAAAAACAACTATTTTGTTTATGAATCAGTGCTTTTTTATTTCAAGTTTTTAAAAAAATTTGGTTACAAATCAGTCTTCTTTGCTTTCAAGTTAAAAACTATTGGTTGCAAATCCTAAAGTTTTGCTTGCGAAGTCAAGTGCACTTGATGGGCGGGGCCTACGCTGGTGGATGAGAGACGTGTTTCTATTGGTTGGTGTGACCTGGCTCCAGCCTTCCACATCACAGTCTTTTCTCATGCTGCTGTGCTGCTTGGAGCTAAGTTGTTAGCCTGTAGCTCTGCAACGTTTCCCATAAATAATGAATTGCGCTAAATATCGTTGGCTACAGCTGCTGTACATTCACATCATCACCACAATGAATTATAACGCTCGGCTACTGCAAACACTGATTATCAGCGACTCTGCTGGTCACGGTCTGAGCTCAGTAGCCTGAGTGAGTGATTTACAGGGGGACATGTACAACGTAGGCTGTGATTACACATATGGTCATAATATCTGTATCGTAATCACGGAGTGATCGGACTGTAGCCTATGTGAGAGCCTGGGAGTGGTAGTGGGCTGTATGAGATTGCGACCCTACGCCTAGACAGGAGTGTGATTGAGAAGCGGTGCGGCAGGTACTCGGACGCTGAGAGCATCAAGCGGGCAGGAGGGGCAGATCCTGGTCGGTGCGGAGCGGAGTCCGTCGTGGGGCCACGAGAGGACATCCAGCAGGACGATGTCCAGCAGGACGATGTCCAGCAGGACGAGTCCAGCAGGACGAAACAGCGACGGAGAGGCGGTCGCTGACTGGACGCACCGTTGTGGACGAGAGCGCAGGACAATCCTCCTCTCTGTTTATAAATTATATGGTCGTAGTTGTTCTGCTTTGCTTGGTTTTAATGTTCTTTTCGCCTTAAATTTTACGATCACACGCCTCAGCAAATAAAAAGCAGCACAACTACGACCATATAATTTATAAACAGAGAGGAGGATTGTCCTGCACTCTCATCCACAACGGTGCGTCCAGTCAGCGACCGCCTCTCCGTCGCTGTTTACTCGTCCTGCTGGACATCGTCCTGCTGGACATCGTCCTGCTGGATGTCCTCTCGTGGCCCCACGACGGACTCCGCTCCGCACCGACCAGGATCTGCCCCTCCTGCCCGCTTGATGCTCTCAGCGTCCGAGTACCTGCCGCACTGCTTCTCAATAACACCCCCGTCTAGGGATCGGGTCGCAATCTCATACAGCCCACTACCACTCCCAGGCTCTCACATAGGCTACAGTCCGATCACTCCGTGATTACGATACAGATATTATGACCATATGTGTAATCACAGCCTACGTTGTACATGTCCCCCTGTAAATCACTCACTCAGGCTACTGAGCTCAGACCGTGACCAGCAGAGACGCCATGTCGCTGATAATCAGTGTTTGCAGCAGCTGAGCGTTATAATTCATTGTGGTGATGATGTGAATGTACAGCAGGCTGTACCCAACGATATTTAGCGCAATTCATTATTTATGGGAAACGTTGCAGAGCTACAGGCTAACAACTTAGCTCCAAGCAGCACAGCACGCATGAGAAAAGACTGTGATGTGGAAGGCTGGAGCCAGGTCACACCAACCAATAGAAACATGTCTCTCATCCACCAGCGTATGTCCCGCCCATTAAGTGCACTTGACTTCGCAAGCAAAACTTTAGGATTTGCAACCAAAAGTTTTTAACTTGAAAGCAAAAAAGACTGATTTGCAACCAAATTTTTTTTAAAACTTGAAATAAAAAAGCACTGATTCATAAACGAAATAGTTGTTTTTTAATTTCAAACATTATTTTTGATTAAAGTTGAAGAAACATTCTGTTTCATATTTGTATTTTTCAATTGCAACCTGTTTTGTTTTGATCTCAAAGAATTTTTTTTTGATTGCCACTTACTTTTTTTTGCTCTCAAATCTCTTTTTTGGTTTCAGATCTATTTTATTTGATTAAACCATAAAGAAACAAAATACTCTCCATAGATATATGCACTTTCTTGGCACCACTGTCGGTAATTTTATCTTTTTTATGTATGTATGTTTGCGTGTGTATGGATGTGTTGCTACTGGACACCTGAATTCCTCCTGTAGGAGCATTATTGCCAACTTAACGACTTTGTCGCTATATTTAGCGGCTTTTCAGACCCCTCTAGTGACTTATTTTCAAAAAAGCGCCTAGCGACAAATCTAGCGACTTTTTCTGGTGATCATGGAGACGAACAAAGTTTATATCGCTCCACCCGTTCATTGGGTGCTCGCTGCCATCAGCCCCTCCCTCCCTGTCTACCGGCACTCATTCACTGCTCCCACTGTCCCTTTGCAGACAGCAGCCCTTCTGCTGCTGTGAGATGACCACGCCTCTTCATCCAGATTATTTCCCATGATTCCTTGTGGCACAAGTGGGTCTTCTTTGCACCATGACTCAAATGTGTATGTCACCCCTTCAGTACCCTTGTGAATCAGGAACTTTGCGTGTCAATCAATAGTAATGCTGAGGATCATTAGTAGGTACTACGCATGCGCAACTGTGTTTGACTGTTGCAATGACTTCATTTAGCGACTTCTCTCCCTGAAGAGTTGGCAGCATTGTGTAGGAGAATCTATCTATCTATCTATCTATCTATCTATCTATCTATCTATCTATCTATCTATCTATCTATCTATCATGTGACACAGAAGATAGAATCTGATAGGCTGCTTTCACATCATTTCAAGTGAAAACAAATGGCATGTTTTGTATCTCAACAGTGACATCACGATACTCAAAAAAGTATTAATTTCAGTACTTTGGCTGGCTGGTATGGAAGTATTGCCTCCGGGGTACTGATATGCCCATCCCTACCCAGGACCCGGCAGGTCCTGAACGCTTCCTCCAGCATTCCCTGGAACAGACTTCCCTTCCCGACGCTGTTGGTCTGCAGGTTGGAAGCGGATACGTTTTCTTTCTCTGTGCAGTGACGTCAACATGGATGTACTTTGGTTGTCAGAGTTCCTCTAAAACTACTTTACTACACAACCTGGCTCTGAACACTCAGTCAGAATCCTTCCGGTACATTTTTCATCTTATTCTCACATGAATGGCCTCAAACTTTCTTCTTCTTTAGAAATGTTGAGCATTTTCTTATGAGACACCATCAAAGCAGCTGTTTGGACTGAGCTTTAGTCGGAGACATGTTGAACTGTCAGGATTGGGTCTCAGCTCGATTCTTCGTCTGGTTCTGTCAGCGTGATCGACAAACATCCACACTTTTAATCTATTATTAATCATGTTCAGTTTTCAGTGTTTTCAGTGTTTCCAAGTCTTTCATTCGGGGCTGAATATTCGACAGAACGTGTTTCTGTTTGGAGAGAAGGTAAACTTCTGGAAAAGAGCAGCGTCTGTCATTAACAGCTTAAAGACTGGAGCAGAAGAAGAGGAGGAAGAAGAATTGATTGGAGCCTGAAAGCAGTCGTGTCCTTGAAACAATCAGAGTGACGGCAGCTTCACGTTCTGCTGGTTTTGTTTGTTCATCGATCGAGCCGACCAATCCCAGCAGAGCCAGGGGAGATTCAGGAAGCAACCTTGGAGATGATGAGCATTTATTTATTCATCCCATCACTTCCAGCTCTTCTCCTTCCTCTTCCTCGTGCTCCTCTTCTTCTGCCTTTTTAAAACGTCTCTGTGGGAAAATAAAAAGCCTCGAACCAGCAGACGTTTGGAAGGATGAAGACGATGACCTTCACCAGAACAGTTCAAAACACTTCAACTTCAGGTTGGATCCATGTTAAACTGTCCGAAGTCAGTTTTCCAACCTTTGACTTTTTATTTCCTCAGATTTCCGTCGGTGCAGGTTGATGTTGGAGTCAGAGATAAATGAGAGTAGAGTTTTTATTTGATTCTTTCCTGCAGGCTGAAATAACCAGAATATTCTAACTGCATCTGAAACAACTGCAGGAAAACAAAAAGTACGATTAAAATCCTAAAACCTCCATTAGATCAGAACTTAAAGGTTAATTCATCAGTTTGAAGAAACTCAACTTCTGTTTTTCGACTCAGAACAATAAGGGGTTGTTATGAAACTAAATGTTTATCAAGTTTGATTAAATAAATACTAGTATAAGTATAAAATATAATTAAAATATAATTAATAAAATGGGAAATATGAAAAAAACTAAGTTAAGAAATTAAATGAATGATAAAATCAAGGTAAAAAAAAACTACATAAATTTAAAAAAATGTACGTTTGTATGTGTATTATAACTAAATTATTTTTAGATTTTACAGAAAATATTTATTTATGGGTACAAGATGTTATCCTGCAGCCATGAGTTATCAAACTGTGTCCAAAATTCACTCATCGCGCTGCGTTCTGACCCGGTTCATCCTGTTTCCTGACCCGGTCCAACCTGCTTCCTGACCCGGTTCGTCCTGTTTCCTGACCCGGTCCAACCTGCTTCCTGACCCGGTCCATCCTGTTTCCTGACCCGGTCGTACCTGCTTCCTGACCCCGTCCGTCCTGTTTCATGACCCAGTCCATCCTGCTTCCTGACCCGGTCGTACCTGCTTCCATGACCCAGTCCATCCTGTTTCCTGACCCGGTCGTACCTGCTTCCATGACCCAGTCCATCCTGTTTCCTGACCCGGTCGTACCTGCTTCCTGACCCGGTCCGTCCTGTTTCCTGACCCGGTCCGTCCTGTTTCCTGACCCGGTCCAACCTGCTTCCTGACCCGGTTCGTCCTGTTTCCTGACCTGGTCATACCTGCTTCCATGACCCAGTCCATCCTGTTTCCTGACCCCGTCCGTCCTGTTTCCTGACCCGGTCCATCCTGCTTCATGACCCGGTCGTACCTGCTTCCTGACCCGGTCCAACCTGCTTCCTGACTCGGTCCAACCTGCTTCCTGACCCAGTTCATACTGCTTCCTGACTCGGTCCAACCTGCTTCCTGACCCGGTCGTACCTGCTTCCTGACTCAGTCCAACCTGTTTCCTGACCCCGTCCGTCCTGTTTCCTGACCCGGTCCATCCTGCTTCATGACCCGGTCGTACCTGCTTCCTGACCCGGTCCAACCTGCCTTTCTGACTCGGTCCAACCTGCTTCCTGACCCAGTTCATACTGCTTCCTGACTCGGTCCAACCTGCTTCCTGACCCGGTGGTACCTGCTTCCTGACTCAGTCTAACCTGTTTCCTGACCCCGTCCGTCCTGTTTCCTGACTCGGTCCAACCTGCTTCCTGATCCAGTCCATCCTGCTTCATGACCCGGTCGTACCTGCTTCCTGACCTGGTCCAACCTGCTTTCTGACCCTGTCCAACGTGCTTCTTGACCCGGTCCAAACTTCTTTCTAACCTCGTCCATCCTGCTTTCCTTTTAGGTAAAGAAATACTGGCGATCGGCCTGAATTTTTGCCTCCCCGTGTTAAAACTGGACACCTTTACCACAACACCTGCTCTGCAGCCTCCTGTTTGGTGACCTCAAAGTTGTGGAATACAATCTTTCTTTGGGACAACGAGAGACAACTGCACGAGTAGGAAGCAACACTGAGTTGGTCATCGGGGTATTAAGGAAAGCATGGCGTCAACCATGTTTGCTGTGTTTGAAAACGTAACTGAACCATTTCTTTGACCCTTAAAGGTTTTGACATTTTTTGTCATGTTTTATAGACAAAACCGTTCTTCATGATAATCTATGCAACAGAAACAGGCGTGCCTGCATAGATCAGTAATTAGGACACATCCCTTCATTTCAGCACATCTGACCAGACTGTGGCGCTGTTAGCCAAAACCGGACCTGACGTCAGAGGACGTTCTTGGCTTATTTAACATTGAAGTCAACGGCTTCATTGTGGTTTTTAAATTCCTTTTTATAATTTTACAGATGAACAGTAACGACTCAGCCTTAAAGTTGTATTGCCAGTTAATGTTTAAAAGTTTGTAAGTACAGCATTGGTTCATTTAAGTTTCATACAGATTCAGAATTATAGCAGGTCAGACTTACTGGGTATCAGTCGGAGCACTCTGTATGTCTCTCCTGTCTACAGCCTCTGTTTGCTGGAGCTTTAGCCACCAACGTGTTGAGACTTCTAACACATGTAACTGCAGCCATGTCTGCTGGAATATTCTTTTCAACCATCGTTGCTGAATCAGATTGGCCATATAGCTGTATGAACAAACAGCTGCTGCTTGGTTATAACAGGACTTCTCTGGTCATCAGATCTCTTCCAGCTGTTTCCAAAGATGCATCCTTCCCTCCGTCCTTATCTTTATAAACGGGAACTATTTAAAACTCATCTGGAACCATGCAAGTAATCTTCTCATTTTTCTAATTTTTCTTCTCATTCTCCTTATCTTGGTGACGTCATGTCTCTGAAACAGGGTTGGCTAGCTAAGAGCTAGTTACTCTTAACTGCGCCTCTTAAACATTGAATATTTACGTAATTACACGTCTGACTAACTTCTAACTGCACATAGCTTTTTATTTTGACTTGGTGTGTTGTTGTATTTCAAACTTACTTGAAGTTGATGTTGTGTCATCAGCACTTTTAAAAAAGAGGGAAATGTCCGTCAACGGCTGAAAGTTCCCCGTTAGCACAGTCTGGTGGACATTTAAAGGTTTTCTATTCTTTTTCTTTTCTTTTAGGAACCATAGCAACCCGAATGGTGCTGCTAACTTGCCGCAGTTAAACACGGGCTACATATGCCGATCTGACTATGTATGTTAAACTGACAGAACAACACCAGTGCTGCCTTCACAATTTCCTGGTGATTGATTTGGTGTTGCCTCCTACTTGAGCCAATGTTTCTCGTCCTCCCTCTTATTTCCACAGAAAGATTATATTCCATTTCTCTGTGGTCATCATATGTCAACAGGATGCTGCAGAGCGGGCGTTGCAGGGAAGGTGTCCAGTTTAAACACGGTAATGCACAAGTCCAGGCTGATCGCTGGTGTTTCTTCACAGGAAACCTGTAAAACTTGTCCCCTGTCTAGGAGGGTTCTCCGCTCATCAATTAAAGCAGTAAAATATGCGAACAGTGTTTGGCATTGTTGTATTTAACCCCGTAAAGACCAGACTCTATTCTATTTCTATGGACTTCCAAGGCTTTCTGACCGTCATAGGCAGTTACGAGCATGTATGCATGACACATCCATAAATGACAAAAATGGTCTATTTATTACAGTGCAGTCAAGTTAGCGCTCACTTTAGTACACGCAAACCTTTAAATCTGGGCCTTAGTTTCCTTAGCAATATATTTAGTTCATAAATTGGTTATATTATGTATTATGTAACATAATATATATTGTTGACCCCGATGCTTGCAATGATGACCTGTGTTCCATACATTACTTTTTACATTATTGAATTTCCCTTCTGGGATAAATAAAGTATTTTCCATTTCATTTCATTTTTCATTCATACATTATCATACATTATGTCATTATATAGCTATTTGCAAAAAAAAAAAAAAAAAAAAAATTCTAATTAAAGTCTTCTATTTTTGTGAGGGTCAAATAATTTTCTGATGTTTTACGTTAAGAATAAAATAGTTAAGTCATGGCGGCTGGAATTTCTGCTAGCACCGGCTATTTCTGTATTTTGAACTGGACATTTCTTCCTCTGCTGTTAGCCGTATGCCTCTTGCCACTGGTCTTCTTGTGGTCTTCTTTTGTCTTTTTAGTTATGGAGAGGGTGAATCCTTAAATGTCAAAATCCCCGCACTTGCCAAAGATGTTCAAATTAATTAGCAAGTCAACCATTTTTCTATCACAAGGTGTCGCTAAGTGCTTGCTCGCTGTTTTTTTGGTTGTTTTTTTCCATTCTTGGTTGAGATAAGTGACCGGACTACTTGCAGTGATGACCGCTGGAACGTTGGGAAAACCCATTCAAGTGAACAGATCATTCTACTGCATTCTAAAGAGCTGTATAATAAAGTTATATATTACAATGGACTAGACTGTATAGAAACTTTCTGAGATGACGTTGCTGTGAACGGCTGCTGTATAAATATAAATGGACTGAACTGAACAGGAAATGAAAACAAAACAGCTTGTCTGTGACAGTGTCTGTGATGCTGCTGCATATCTGTGTCTGTGTTGGGTGATGGCTTTAACTAAATGTAGAGCTCTAGGGGCCCCCGGTCTTTGGGACATTTTGGCCCATTTTAGCTATTTTCCCAATTTTTTTTTCTTTTTAAACAAATACTTCATGTGCAGGTTCTGATGGTTCAGAAAACTTTTCTCATAGATTATTAGATTATTTCAATCCCTCACATACGAGTTAAAGATGGAGTGTTGGCTGGAATTGTCTTTGTTTCTTTACTTTTGATTCTGTTTCAGAACAAATCTTAAAAACTGCTCAGCTGAACCATCTCTTTGTTTATTTACTACGATTGTGATGAGTTTGGAGGACGTTTGTTATTTTGTTCTGAATGTTGTATAAAGAAAATAAAAGTCATCTAATTGGATCTGGCAAATCTTCCCTGTGATGAATTTTGTCATGAAGAGAAAAAAAGCAGGAAGCTGAGAGGAAACAGACTGTTGGAGCTTTTATTAATCGTCTACCTCTAATTTAACAGAGCGGGTTGTCATTAAATCGCTGAGACTCCGTCCTGTTCGAGCTTTTTTTCCACCACACAATTTATCTTTTTGGCTGCTTTAAGCCTCCAATTTGTTATGAGTTATTGGGCTGTTCCCCAATATTCCCCTGTGATTGAGCAGGAAGTATTCGGGACATGATTTATAGATGTTAATTGTGGTGTTCAGAAATTCACAATGGAGAGGAGGAGGAGGAGGAGGTGGAGGGGAGGAGGAAGAAGTGAGCAGCACATCTGGAGAAGTCATCATAGCTGAAGCCAAGTTTCTGCTCCTGGGAGGGAAGTAAAAGCAGAGCTGAATGTGAACTAAGCGGCACCCTGGAGACTACAAAATATTTTCCCCTGTCAGCTCGGCCCCGGGCCCCTTTAGCTCGGCCCTGGGCCCCACAAATCCCCGATGAGCCGGCCTCTGGTGAACCCTGGCCCACATTGTGGCTGCTCTGTAGGAGCACGGAGCGCTCTGCCCAAACAAGACATTCTGGTATTTGATATTAAAGCAGCATCAGGCAGGACATCCATCACAGTGAGGAGGAGGAGGAAAGAGGAGGGGGGAGGAAGAGGAGGGGGGAGGATGGGAAAACAATTGTGTCTTTTCCTAAAGTGGATCCCACCTGCAGGTTCGGGGAAGGAACCGTCGCTCCCATCGAGACGCATCTCAGGAGGAGTTCATGAAAACGAGCTGAAGTGAGTCCAGAGGAGCTAATGATCTCCCCCCTCCACCCTTCCTACTCCTCCTCACCCCCTCCTCACCCGTTCTGACTCCATCAGCAGTCCATCCATAACCTCATGTTTCCAGCACAACGCTGACACACTCGGGGAAAGTCGTTCTGCACCGTGACGACAGCGTTTTAGAAAAACCTGCAGCCAGTTCAAACTGTCTGCAGCACAAGCACTTTCAAGGTTTTTCCAGGCTCCTCAAGGACCCTTGTTAGCTAAAAATGTTCCTAAGTCACAATGAAATAACTCTTGGAATAAAACAACACGATAAGTTAGGTTACCACCAGTCCTGAATGGTAATGAGCTGCTGCATTCACTGTCCTGATGACAGAATCAGACTCTGGGCTGGGATTTACTGCGTACGCCAGCGTTCACGCCAGCGATCTGCATCATCTGTGAATAGACTTGTAGTAGCACATCACAGCCAAAACACACGATACCGGAGGTCCCTGCTAGGAGCAGTACCAAGGGGCAAACTCCGCGGGAAAAGAGTGAAGCCCGGAAGTTTAGTTAAAATATTGTAGTTGTTTCTTCATCCACTAGCGGCTCCAAAACAGAGCAAATCGCTACAGACTCCCATGTGACCAACTTCACAGCAGAAATAAACATGTTTACTGCAGAAATAAACACGTTCACAGCCTGGTTAAAAAATAATAATTTTAGGCTTAATAGGTCAAGTTTTCCTTCATGTCAACTGTGAGGCGGTGGATTTATTTATTTTTTTTAACTCATCCGTTTAGATGTAATTTATGTTGCCTTCATTTGGTATCATTTAACCTCCTTCTTGCCTTCCAGAAGCCCCACCAATTAATTTCAATATAATCTTCCCCCCCCCCTTTCTGACCCACCCCCCCTTTTCCCCCTCCTCCCCCCTTCCCAACAAAAAAGTTTCAAAGGCCTCCCCTTTAGACCCTCCTAAAAGCTCCCCCCCTCTCCCAATATTTTGGGATTTTTTTTTATTTTTTTTAAATTTTTAGAAATTTTTTTTTTTTTTTTTTTTGTGTTTTGTTTTTTTTTCTTATTTCCCTTTCCCCTTTCTTATTTTTTTTCCCTCTTATAAAAAATAATATAAGATTAAAATATCAGTAAAGGTTGCTTTAAGTAAAAGCTACTGTTTGAACATGGAGAAAGGTAGCTGTGTGTCGCTAGAGGCTCAACAAAGATAAACATGAGTACAGTGGGTACAGAAAGTATTTAGACCCCTTTAAACTTTTTACTCTTTGTTTCATTGCAGCCATTTGCTAAAATCAAAAAAGTTCATTTTATTTCTCATTAATGTACATTCAGCACCCCATCTTGACAGAAAAAAAGAAATCTAGAAAATTTTGCAAATTTACTAAAAATGAAAAAAACTAAAAACTAAAATATCACATGGTCAAAAGTATTCACACCCTTTGCAGTGACACTCATATTTAACTCATGCTGTCCATTTCTTCTGATTCTCCTTGAGATGGTTCTACTCCTTCATTGGAGTCCAGCTGTGTTTAATTAAACTGATTGGACTTGATTAGGAAAGGCACACACCTGTTTATATAAGACTTTACAGCTCAAAGTGCATGTCAGAGCAAATGAGGTGGAAGGAACTGTCCAAGGAGCTCAGAGACAGAATTGTGGCGAGGCACAGATCTGGCCAAGGTTACAAAGAATTTCTGCAGCACTAAAGGTTCCTAAGAGCACCGTGGCCTCCATAGTCCTTAAATGGAAGAAGTTTGGGACGAACAGAAATCTTCCTAGACCCGGCTGTTCAGCCAAACTGAGCAATCGTGGGAGAACAGACTTGGTGAGAGAGGTAAAGAAGAACTCAAAGATCACTGTGGCTGAGCTCCAGAGATGCAGTAGGGAGATGGAGAAAGTTCCACAAAGTCAACTATCACTGCAGCTTCCACCAGTCGGGGCTTTATGGCAGAGTTGCCCGATGGAAGCCTCTCCTCAGTGCAAGACATATGAAACCTGCATAGAGTTTGCCAAAAAACACATGAAGGACTCCCATATATGAGAAATAAGATTCTCTGTTCTGATGAAACCTCTTCCAGAGTTTAGGACCTCAGACTGGGCCGAAGGTTCACCTTCCACCAAGACAATGACCCTCACTACACAGCTAAAATAACAAAGGAGTGGCTTCAGAACAACTCTGGGACCATTCTTGACTGGCCCAGCCAGAGTCCTGACTTAAACCCAATTGAGCATCTCTGGAGAGACCTGAAAATGGCTGAACACCAACATTCACCATCCAACCTGACAGAACTGGAGAGGATCTGCAAGGAAGAATGGCAGAAGATCCTCAAACGCAGGTGTGGAACACTTGTTGCATCATTCCCAAGAAGACTCATGGCTGTACGAGCTCAAAAGGTGCTTCTACTCAGTACAGAGCAAAGGGTCTGAATACTTACTGTATGACCATGATATTTCAGTTTTTCTTTTTTAATAAATTTGCAAAAATTTCTACATTTGTGGGGTTTTTTTTGTTGTTGTTGTTTGTTTGTTGTTTTTTGTCAAGATGGGGTTCTGAGTGTACATTAATGAAAAATAAAATGAACTTTTTTTATTTTGGTAAATGGCTGCAATGAAGCAAAGTGTGAAAAGTTTAATGGGGTCTGAATACTTTCCATACCCACTGTAAGTCATGTTGGTTGCTAAACAGACAGGTATATAAGACAGTCCTCTCTGCAAGTTTCTCAGACCAGTACTTGCTGTCCTGATCAGATCCAATGTTTGATCAAACCCACAATGTGGGAACAACATTCTGGTCCACTAGAACCCAAAGGGAAAGCATCAAGCAACAGGTTAAAACATGTCAGATACCTAAAACTACCTGGAGTCATACATGACAGCTTATCCCTTAAATCATGTTTAGGGGTCAATTGTGACCCGTTTCAGTTTTTACGTTGAAAAGAATACTGGTTATCCTTTCTTTTTCCTCATTAAATTTTGTGACTTTTTCTCATCTGGGTTCATGAACTGATGTGTAAATTTTGGACACTCTGATGCGTTCTGGAGTGTCTCTGCAGAGTTTGTATACAAAGATGATGTTAAGGGTCATTGTGATCCGGACTCAACATGTTTAGATCAAACATGAACAGGTCACTTTGATGTAATTTATTTTGATTTAATAGTTATTTATGTTTTTATTGCATCTGAATAGACATTTAGACCCAGAGAGCCAGGTGTGGTGAGGTTAGACACTTTCTCTACCTGGGGGGGGGGGCGTTTTTCCTCTTTCCTTCCTCCTTGTCACTCTTCTCATGTCATCTCTTTGAAAACACACCAAAAATGAGCTCTAGAAGGTTTATAGCTGAAGAAGCTTTATCACAGATTTTTAACAGGGCTAGTGATGAAGAAGAACAAATTACAGAGACAAAGATTCTTTCAGAACCTGAGGACAATATTATTGATGATCCAGATTGTAATTTCATAATTTCTTCTGATGAGGAGGATTCGAGGGAGGAGTCTGAAGTCAACCAAGAATGAAATGCTGAGAATTGTACCAATGTAGTTATTTTCTGGAAGAACATAGAACTAAATAGGACAATGCAGTCATTAAGTTAAATCAATAAATATTTAACTTTATTATTCTAATCAAAAATATAATAAATATAGCACAATATCACGCTAAGATCCCCAATCAACCTATTTTAATGTCAAACCTGTGGACAGTCAAGATGCTAAGAAAGAAAAAAAAGTTCGGCTTTGTAAGCATTCAAGCCTGAGAATTTTGGAAATCTATCGGGCCTGGGCCGGCCGGACTCAGGCCCAGATGTTACGCCTGCGAAGAGCACTATTCCAGCCCTGTTATAGCTCCATCTGCTGGCTGTGGGTGTGTACTGCAGATGTCTCATCTCTGACTACGTAGATAAAAAAGATACGTTCTCAACCTTGTTAGTTTTTCATCGGTCGGTAATATCTTGAAATTATCCTCTGGGATAAATAAAGTATTTTTCATTTCATTTTCAAGTGATTGAAACTATTAAGCATTGACAGATTAAAGATGAAGATGCACTTTTTCAGGAAGATAGACTTATGTTCAATGTAAATATTAAATTCTGAATGTTTATGTATCTTATCATTTTTGTTCAAAAGCACTTTCTTTATGAGCTTAAAGCCTCCAAGTTTACTTCCATATTATCTTTACAACTGAAAGTATTTTGGTCTATATTTTTATTTTTCATGTGAATGAAGAATTAAAAGATGCACGTGCTCAGTCAGCAAGGCATATGTGTTTTCAATATTATCTTAAATTTTGTTGGTTCAGGAAGGACTCCATGACAGGCTGCCAGCTTCCACTGCCTTTATCATCCATTTTTTTAAAATTTCAGATATGTACCGTATTTCAACACGTATACTGTAAATTGCTGTTAGGTAATTCATGGAGAGATAATCGATAATCAAATCAAACTGAAACAATGGATTGTTACATTAACTGATACATTAAAAAAAATAATCGCTAGATGAATCATTTAAAAAACAATTATTTATCCCTGCTCTGAATAAATCACAATATCCATCAATGCGAGCATCCGGGAATTTTCACCAAATTTGTCACATCTGGTTTGGTAGGAGGTGAAAACATCGCTTCATATGGGAGCCATTTGATTACCTGCTTTATTACTCATCAATCTTTGTTTATTCTACTTTGGAAAGAGATCACGCTGTGTATGGCTGTCATAAACATAACTATCACACGGACAAGAGAAAATGTTTTTTTCCACTTCCCAAAACAACTTAAAAAGCCACAAATGACGTGCTAAGTGGCTAGGGGCTATCAAACCCATAAATGCTGACAGTTCACACTGGAAACCATGGAAACATCTAACAATATGTTCGGATAATTTTGTGACTGATAAAGAAAATATATATTGTGGTCTCACTATTTAAATCCTGTAGTTGTTTTTCTACAGATGATACAAAACACCATAAAATCAGTGGATGTACAGAATCACAGCCCCACCCGCTGTTCCGTTCGTCTAAATAGGCAACCAGCGGGCAGACGATGACATTACTGAGTCCAACAGACACTAGTTTGCTTTGTATCTTTTTCTATCCTCGGCAGTAAGACTTTCAATATAACTGGGCGACATTTCAACATTATTCTAAAGACAGACTGCCGGAGAAAAAAATAAAAAAGGGTGCAAAAACAGTTTTTGAGGTTCACAGTCCATCCGACGCCGTTCAAATGCGAGGCATGTTTTCACCGCTACCAGCTTCGTGGTCACGTGAATTCCGGGTTGTGACGTAGGCTCGCGCTGATCCATACAGTTGTGCTTGAAAGTTTACATCCCTTCCCATTAAAGAAAAGGTTAAATTCTCAATAATTTAAATAACATGAAACTGAAAAAGTAATAACAAATAAAAATTAACAAAATTATAATCTAATTAAATAAAATACTGATTTTGAATATTTATTTAAAGAAATCATTTTAAAAAATCAAACAAACAAAACTGTTCCAGACAAATTAAAGCACCTTGCTTATGAACAATGGATCAAAATACAGGTGTAAAAGTCTTACACCAAAAAAAAAAAAAACCCTGATTGCAGTGATTGCCTCAGAGTGTTGCTCAACAAAATTTAACCTCAGGAGCCCATCATGCTTCTTTACTTGTTTTATTTTTTGTGTGTTCGCTTTTAATATTTCTTTTGAACCACAAAACAAAATCAATGTCACAAATTTCATAAAAATGTTTTATCTATTACTTTTCTTAATTTCAACTTATTTCACTGGCAGCTGATTTTTTTCTGTCTTTAATGGAAGGGTTGGTAAACTTTCAAGCACAACTGTAACTGTCATTTTTTTCTTACTAATGGTCAATCATCTGCAGAATAAACTGAAATCATGTAAACCAGCTAAAATACAGTAACTTTAAACATCACGCTGACTGTTAGACACAGTTCTTTTACCACACTCATGTCACGAGGACTGAGTTTTGGCCACGATGTCCTCCTACACCTTACATGTATTTTTAAATCCTTTATCATCCTTTTCTGCTGTCTGGTATCTCATTTCTTTGTGGATTTACTGTATTTCAGTATTTCATGAAACATTTGAGGCTACCTGAGCATCTCTGCCACCGGGTTCAGGTCGTGAAATTAAAAATAACTCCACATAGACAGTGATTGTGTGGAAAGACTCACCTGGTGAACGGGTAAACTGACACGCTGGTAGGCTGAACTTTGATGTGCTCCTGTTCCATCGTGACTCATCACCACAAGATGGTAATGAGTTACTGTATGAGGACAAGATTATTTTGCTTGCAATAAGCAAATAAATAAATAAATAAATCTGCCAATAGAACAAGTACAATTTTCTTTATAATATTTCTTGAAATAAGATGCATTGCCTTAAAAGAAGATCTTATATCTCACTGAAATGTTTCTCTTTGTCTTATTTTGAGTGTGATGAGATATTTTGACTAGAAATGAGAAAAATATACTTGGTGAGATTTGAGTTTTTGCAGTGCACTAACACGTTTGGACACCTGCCCTACCCCCTAGGGTCCTGATCCTGATGTCTGACCCCGAACAGCCTCTGCAGAGAGAAAAAGAAAAAAGAGGTAAATGAGGATGAGATTCAGTCGTTCACTGCCTGCTTCTGGACTCTGTTAATGCTCTGCGTTGGTCTGGTCTGGACAGGTTCTGGCTTGTTTCTGAGCTGGGTCTTGTTAGGTTCTGGTCCAGGTTCCCAGTGAAGACAACCCTAATGCCAATATTTTATTAATTTATTTGAAAAATAAACCATTTTTCTCCCCACTTTCTAGAGATGTGACGTTCATGAACTAACCGATTCTTTTGAACGGCTCTTTTAAATGAATGATGAGCATTGGATCTCAGTTATGAGCCATCCTTTTTTAAATCCACATTGCTGCCTTCACATTTATGCATCACGGGAGTCTGATGTCCAGCAGGCTTCATTCATGTGACTGCATCTATGGGCAAAGCGTGTGTTCAGAAACTGAGTTCCAAAACATTTACTAAAATATATAGATGTAGCTCAGAGCTCAGCCTTACACTATATCCACTCCTATTTTTATTGTATTTCTGTATTTTTCCTGGATTATTTTATATATATATATATATATATATATATATATATATACATACATATCATGTATATATAGATTTGATATAGCTACATGTATCTTTTTAATCAGCCTTTATTCTTATAAAGTGTGAGAGTTTTTGCAAAACTGAAATGTCCTTGTGTGAAAAATATTTGGAGTAAAGTTGTTTAAAGTTGTAGCCAGCTTCGTTTTTGTTGTGCCACAAAGTATTTTGGTGAGTAAAATTAATAAATAGTGATCTCACTGTCAAATCTCGAGGCCAGGGAGTAACCTTATAAAATGCTTACAATAAAAACACAAAATTAATGAAAATTATAATTAATAATTCAGAATATTTCACACCAATCCATATTCATCAGATCTACAAGTTTGAAGTTTTCTGATCTAAACTAATCTTTCCATATACCTTACCAGTGATTATTCACTAAAGAGAGATTAGTTACCTTTGACTGAATTCTAAAGTAAAAAACTAAGACTGTAAAAATATGGACGTAGTATCCGGTCACGTCTGAATAGTGGAAAGTGAAGCCAGTTGGGCGTGTCCCACCGTTGTCATCTTGCCATGTTACGTGTGTCGTCACTCCCGGAAAATACTAAAATGGGAAAAGTGCAGCCTTGGGGCAAATGATTGACAGGCAATGCACTCTGGGCTAAATCCTAACTTAGCTAACTCGAAACTCACAAGAGCTGACAAAGATTGGCCTCCTTAGTGGCGGAATAAAGGTAAGGCGTGTTTGGACTTGCTGTTCGCTACTAAAAACCACCATTTTGCTACTCTGCCGCAGACTGAGACCTTACCGAGAGCAAACAAGGAGCTAACTGTTAGCCAACGGCTGGCAGGCCGACATTCGGTCTGCCACATGTCAATCAAAAGGATACGCCGTTAATTATGTATAATTTCAAGATTAAACAAAACAACATCTAAACAGATGAATCATAGAAAAAAATTTCACCCCCCTCACAGTTGACATGAAGGTAAACTTGACCTATTAAACCTAAACTGATTTTTTCAACCAGGCTGTAAACATGTTTATTTCTGCTGTGAAGTTGGTCTTTTTAACATGGGAGTCTGTGGGGATTTGCCCTGTTTTAGAGCCCCTAGTGGATGAAGAGAGAATTACAATCATTAAACAAAACTTACAGGCTTCACACTTCTCTTCATCTCTACATTCATCAGTTTGGCCCACACAAAGACAGCCTGGATCATCTTCACATCCCTCTGTTTCCACATTATCATTGTTCGGACCCGGTTCTGCCCGGCTCTGGCTCTAGACTCGTGTCTCCTGGTTCTGCCTTGGCTCAGGAATTTGCTCTCTGAATTTCAGCTCAGGTTTCAGCTCCATGTGAATTTACATAAACTCTGGTGTTGGCGAGCGCTGATGAGGGGCGCCCCCCCCCACCGATGTTCACGTCGCACTCCAAAGGATTGTGGGAAGCCCGAGGATGATGAATGTAGATGCTCCGCTCTTCCTCCCCCCTTTCTTCTCCACTCATCCCCTCACATCACGTCCCTCTTTCAGCTTGCCGTCGGCAGGAAGGTCCTCAAACATTCCAGTTGAAATAACGCTTTTTTCTTCCTTTTGTTTTTTTTTTTTTACCCTCCCTCCCACATGGCCCCATCCTCTCCCCTTCTGTCCTCCCAGCTTTCAACATCTCTTAAGTTGTGGAGCAGAACAGATGGCAGCACATGTAGCTGACCTAAAATCCATCTCTCCTCTGGGGGATGCTTGGAGCTTCCTCCTATAAGTGACGGAGGAGGAGGTGAGCTGATCGAGATGTATCGGCATCAGGAGGCCGCGCAGACCAGACGCACCCAAACCTGAGGCAGAGCTCTTTGGGTGACATTTAACAGCAAACAGAGGTTTTCAGATGATATCTTCTCAGAGTTAGAAATACGGCACCAGGTGATCTGGGCTCTTGGCAGAGATTTATTTCTTGGCTCGGAGCTGCAGCTTCTCTTCCCGTCCACATTCCCAGCGGAGGCTCTGACACAAAGCCAGCACTGCTGTTTATTTTCTACCTATACAGTTTATTACATATGGAGCCAAAAGATGAAAATAAAATACGATATGTGGGAACAAATCTTTCTGAGGCCCAGAGTAGGAACCTGACTTATGAGGCTCCAGAGTGGTTTCCACGGTAAACAGCGAGTGGATGCAGGACAGTTCTTCGTCCTATTTGTGTATCATTTGTGTGTTTTAACAGGTTTAAACTGTCAGTCGGCCTCAGCAGCAGCAGTTTGACTGATTCTCTGCATGTTAACGGGTTTATACTCAACTCTACATCAATGAATTAGCTTCATTCTGAACCAAATACAGCACAGTTTAACCTGGGTTCAGTCTGGATAAATCAACTGGGTTTACATGCACTTTAAAAAGAGTATTTGGGTTGTCGTTGACATGAAAGACATATTTTGGTTTGGTAATGACATCTTATTCTATTGAGTCTAATCAACCTAAAACCACACTCTCTACCGTACCGTAACGTCTTCTTCCGCTTATCCGGGATCGGGTCGCGGGGGCAGCTGCCTAAGCAGGGAAGCCCAGACTTCCCTCTTCCACGGCCACATCCGCCAGCTCATCCCGGGGGATCCCGAGGCGTTCCCATGCCAGCCAGGAGACGTAGTCCCTCCAGCGTGTCCTGGGTCTCCCCCGGGGCCTTGTCCCGGTGGGACGTGCCTGGAACACCTCACCAGGGAGGCGTCCAGGAGGCATCCTAACCAGATGCCAGAGCCACCTCATCTGGCTCCTCTCTATACGGAGGAGCAGCGGTTCAACTTTGAGCCCCTCCCGGATGACCGAGCTCCTCGCCCTATCTCTAAGAGAGAGCCCGGCCACCCTGCAGAGGAAACTCATTTTGGCCGCTTGTACCCGCAATCTCATTCTTTCGGTCATGACCCACAGCTCATGACCATAGGTGAGGGTAGGAACGTAGATGGACCGGTAAATCGAGAGCGATGGTCCATGGTCTCGGATTTGGAGGTGCTGATTCTCATCCTGGCCGCTTCACACTCGGCTGCAAATCGCTCCAGCGAGAGCTGGAGATCACGGCCCGATGACACCAACAGAACCACATCATCTGCAAACAGCAGAGACCCGATCCTGAGGCAACCAAACCGGATCCCCTCAACACCTCGGCTGCGCCTAGAAATCCTGTCCATAAAGGTTATGAACAGGATCAGCGACAAAGGGCAGCCATGGCAGAGTCCAAATCTCACCGGGAATGGATCTGACCTACAGCCGGAAATGCGGGCCAAGCTCTGGCACCGGTCGTACAGGGACCGGACAGCCCCAACAAGGGTGTCCGGCACCCCGTACTCCCGGAGCACCCCCCGCAGGAATCCCCAGGGGACACGATCGAACGCCTTCTCCAAGTCCACAAAGCACATGTAGATTGATTGAGCGAACTCCCATGCCCCCTCCAGGATCCTGAAGAGGGTGTAGAGCTGGTCCACTGTTCCACGACCAGGACGAAAACCACACTGCTCCTCCTCAATCCGAGGTTCGACTATCTGACGGACCCTGCTCTCCAGGACCCCTGAATAGACTTTACCAGGGAGGCTAAGAAGTGTGATCCCCCTGAAGTTGGAACACACCCTCCGATCCCCCTTTTTGAAAAGGGGGATCACCACCCCAGTCTGCCAGTCCAGAGGCACTGCCCCCGATGTCCACGCGATGCTGCAGAGGTGGGCCAACTAAGACAGCCCCACAGCATCCAGAGCCTTAAGAAACTCCGGGCGGATCTCATCCACCCCAGGGGCCCGGCCACCAAGGCGGTTTTTTTTTTTTTTTTTTTTCTGATATCTGATTTTTTTCTTATTTTTTTTTCCTTCTTTGGTTCGTTCCCCCCCTTTTTTCTTTTTCCTTTTTTTTTTTTTCCATTTCCCTTTCTCTCCCCCTTTCCTTTTTCTCCATCCCTTTCCCCCATTTTTTCCTCTTCTCTTCCTTGTATTTTTTTTTTTCTCTCCTTTCTCCAATCTTTTTTCTTTTTTTTTTAACTTTCCCCCCCTTACTCCCTCTCCTCCCCCCCCCTCCCCCTGCTTTATTTTTTTTTTTTACCCCTCCTCCTCCCCCCTCCTCCCCCCCCTCCCTAGCCGCTTTTTCCCGATCCCCCACCCCCTTTACACCTCCCTCTTTTTTTCCTTTTTTTTTTTTTTTTTTTTTTTTTTTTTTTTTTTTTTCCCTTCCCCCTTTTTTTTTCTTTTTTTTTTTTCTTTTTTTTTTTTTTTCATTTTTTTTCTCTTTTTTTCTTTTTCCTTTTTTTTTTTTTCCTTTTTTCCTTTATTTCCCTATTCTCTTCTTCTTTTGTCTCTCTCCCTTTTATCTTTTTCTTTCTCCCTCCCTCTAACAACCTTTCCTTCTTTTTTTCCCCCTTTTTCTTTCTTCCCTCCTCCCTCTCTCTTTTCCCTCCTCTTCTTCTTCCCCCCCGCCGGAGTCCCCGTTCCCCCCCTACAAACAATAGTTGGGAATAAAAAGAGGTTAAAATGAGCTCATTAAATTTTCGTCCCACCTAACTAGAATTAAAAATTCATTTGAAGATAATTTAAGAAGGATTGTGTATGTAAAACAGCAGGTTATGACACCTTTAAAGCATTGATGAAATGAAGGAGTTTTGCTGCAGATAATATGGTGACTGCCCCGTCTCTGTCATGATACTGGACGTTCACTGAAGGGCAACTCAACGTAATATCTTCTAAAGGACCCAAAGTGATGCAGAGACGTTACCGGTGAGTAAATGCACGTATATACTCCTAGAAATAAGGTCCAGATTGAAAAAAAAAGAAACTTATCCTTAAAGAATATTAAGTAGCCTATACAGTTCGGTGCTTTAATGAAAAACATAATGACAAGATGGGAGCACAACAAAACGGGGATCAGATGAGGAGAAATATTGTTGCCCCCTCCCTCTTCTGTTACAAATTGGGAAGATGAGGTAAAGAAGTGGCCTATTTGCATTCATTCATTCCTACTGGATTAAGATTGAGCTGAAAACTAAGGGTGGGCAGTCTTAAAGGGGAAACTCAGTAACTTTTTTACCTCAATAAATGCTTTTCGGAATCCCCGTGGGGCTAAACAAAGTGTTTACGGAGCGATTCCAATGCCCCCCCCCCCTCCCGCCGGGGCCTCTGGCCTGCGAGCAGCTAAATACAACTTTGCCTGCGCCGACCCGAGCAGAACTTGCGACAACAGAAACCGCTGTACGGTACTCAGGTCCCCTATCTACCGAGCTGCTTCCAGCGCTGATTTTAACCAGACTACCAGCGCTAATTCAAAGAAAACATTTCTTTAGCTTCACACCACCTAAACACGGCTCCTGGCTCTCATAACCAACTCTTTGCTGGACCAGAGTGATTCACGTAGCTTGCGCTGCCTGGGCGCCGGGTGAAGCATCACTGCTTCAGGCTCAATAATCACTTGTCACGTCCGCAAAAAGTAAATAAAAGTTCGTATTCTTACCTGCTAATCGCCAACACCAGTGAAAAATATAATCCACGGCATATTTACCCGCAAATCGCGGGTAAAACGTCCCGTTTCAGAAGATACAGGTCTTTGTTTGAGCAGAGGGAGACGTGGTGCTGCTACCAACACAGCAACGTAGCATCAACAAGCTAGTAAACGCTTAGAAAAAATATCCAGGGATCAAAATAAAGGAACAACAGGTAGAGAAGCCGTCTGTGTGCTGTGGGGGTGTAAGGGGGGGTTGAACACGACAGTGAAAGGACACCACTAGGGGGAGCCCCGAGCTGTAGTTACTGAGTTCTGCTTTAAATCAAAGCTTCTAACTGGTTTTGAACCAGATTTAAACTGGAGCCATATCAATACTGGTCATTTTTGGTTTAACTATTTGGATTTAAATGGGATTCAGACTGGTTTTGCATGGATTTTATTATTAGACTGAGTTTACACTGGTTTTGGACCAATGCTGGTTCCGTGGTTGAGACCGGTTCTACACTGGACATAAATTGGGATTTTACTGCTTTTGAACTGATGCTGTAACTTGGACATTTGTGGGCGCGTTGATGTGTCAGGAACTTGTTCGTAACGTGGACGATGAACAGTGTTTGACTTGTATAACGGCCTCACTTGAGTTAAGTGGATGTGAGTGTTCAGCATGTGTAGCATCATCCAGATCACATCGCTGTGAGTCAGAGAGCTGTTAGTCAACCTCTGAGACTACACCCTGAACCCAACCTCCGCCTTGCACCACCTCCTTTTGACTGCAGGCAGGAAGGATGATATCGCCAAGATGTGTCCCAAACAAAGTGGAGGCGAGGCTGCTGCAGAGCTCTCTGGACGGCTTCCCGTCACCTCTGTCTGAGGAGACAATCGATCACTGTGTGAGTTTGTGGGACGGAGCGTTGAACAACGTGATTTACAACGTGGATGATGTTGTTTGGCAGATGCAACAAGAATTATTCTCTGAAAGTGGAGCAAAGCCTGGATGATGCAAACTGCCTTTTGTTTCAGGTCAAACTGAGGGAATGTGGACAAAATTTATTTGTTTTGGCTCCAAATCAATGTGTTAAAATGTCAGAGTGAAGGTTGATGGAACTGTTTTTTTTTTTCTATATTCCTCATCTCACTCAAGCTTGCCAGAAATTCAGAAAAAAAATAATATTTTCCATTTGCAAAGTAAAAAAAAAAGCAACTTAAATCAGACAAACAGCTGCAGAGAGAAGAAAAACAATCAAATCTTCAGGTCACTGAATGGCAAAAAAAAAAATAAAAGATAAATTAATTTAAAATTTAAAATGACAGAACCACAGAAACCCATTTAAAGTAGAAGGCATGATGTAGCCCAGGGCTCCAGACTAACTTTCAGCACTGGTTGCACCGGTGCGCCTAACTTTGTAATTTAGGTGCACCAGCAAAAAGTTTAGGTGCACCTCATTGTTTCCAGCATCACTGTATGCAGCTCATTTTAATCCAGTGTAAAGATTTTCTTTTAATCATTTTACATAGACATTGATAGTTATTGAAGTTATTATGAACAATAATGAAGTTTAGAAAACTGTTTATCTTTAATGTTGTCAGCAGAAAAAACATTTTTAGGGGGAAGCTTCACTGAACTTCATGAAACTGAACATTTCAAACTGAAATGTCTTGAGGCTGTGAAGCTTCAGGATGGGGATATTGATACTCTGGAGTCGCTACTTTGATACCAGCCAGAAAAAATATCTGAATTGATACTTTTTTTTAGTATTCTGATACCACTGTACTGATACAAATATGCATTTGTTTCCACATCTGAGAGTGATTCCAGATTCTAACTTCTGTATCACATGATGGTTTTAAATATGGAGAGGCGAGACTGTGAATGACCTTAAAGGCAAAAAGAAGAATTTTGAATGTAATTCTGCACTTGATAGGGAGCCAGTGGAGCTGTTGTAAGACGGGGGTGATGTGATGGGAGGAGGGGGTTCTGGTGATGATGTGGGCAGCAGAATTCTGGACCAGTTTAAGTTTTTGGAGTGATTTGTGGGGTAGACCATAAAGAAGGGAATTGCAGTAATCAAGACGGGAAGTGACCAGGGTGTGCACCAGGATGGCAGCGGAGTGGGGGGTGAGGGAGGGGCGTAGTTGGTTGATGTTACAGAGGTGGAAATATGCAGACCGAGTTATGTTATTGATGCGAGCTTGGAAAGATAGGGTGCTATCAAGGATGACACCCAGACTCTTCACCTGAAGGGGGGACAGAGGAATTATCAATTGAGACTGAGAAACTGTTAGTTTTGGTGAGAGTTGAGGGTGTACCGATGAGGGTGAACTCAGTTTTATTACTGTTTAGTTTGAGGAAACACATAAAATAACGACAGCTCACAACCACTTCTGAGAGGCAGGCCATATAGCGTGTGGAAGGAGGGGGGTCCGGTTGGGTGGTCATACCGCCTACGCGACCCCACTCCCAACATGACTTGGCACTGCCTGTCAGTTTTAACTGCAAACAACACACATCTTACACACAGTCATGAGCAGGGGGGAAACAGGGTCCTTTTCTACCCCTGTCTCCTGGGCGCTACTGGGGGGGTGGGGGTGGGGGGGGGTTGTGGCCGCTTCATGCGATAGTGGTTATGGCCGGCTGCATTGCGGGGGATGTGCTGGCTTGGGGGACGCCTGGCCTGCTGCGTCTGGGGGTGGGTGAGGTGGGGAGGAACACGCCGCGTGTGAAAGAGGAAATGTGGGAGGGAGGAATTTGGGCTGGAAGAGGGAGGAGATGAGGGTGGGTGGTCGAAGGAGGGGGGGGGGGGGAAGGAGGCGTATGCTTGTGAGTGTCTGGTAGGGATGGCCGTGAGGGGCTGAAGAAAGAAGGGCGGGAGGGGTCGGTGCAGGTGTGTGGGGGGAGTGCATGTGGGTGTTAGAGGGTATCAGGAGGTGGGGGTATGTGTGGAGGGTAGAGCGAGGAGAGTGTTGGGGGTGGAGGGAGGAGTGAGTGTGAGTATGTAAGGTCGGAGAGCGGAGCAGGTGGGTGCATGTGTGTGGGAGGGAGTGCATGTGGGTGTTGGGGTATGTGTGTGGGGAGTGTGTGTGAGTGTGGTGGCGGGGTAGGGGGTGGTAGCAGTGGTAGCGCCCTGGTGTCAGGTGTGTGGGGAAGGGATGTCAGGGTGGGGGCTGGCCTGTCCTGGGGGGGGGGGTGTCGTCTGGGGGGTCCGGTCCTCCTGGGTTTCGGTTGGGCCGCCTGGATCAGGTGGGGGGGGGGGCTGCTCCTGGGCGCTTGGGCTCTGGGCCTGGTGCTGTCTCTGCCCCGGGGCGGCCAGCGCCCAGTGGGGTCGGCAGCCGCTTGTCTTAGTCCACTGGGGCCTGGGCCCCCAGACCGCGGAGGCCTCTGGCTGGGGCCACCCTTTGCCGCCCTCTGGGGGATGCATGTCCGTTCTTTTGGGGGGGGGGCGGCTTGGATCTGGGCCTCTGGGTGGCTGCTGGGGGCCCGGGTCGTGAGCTTTGCAGGCTTCCTCCTCCTTGCAGAGACGAGGCTGCATCTGCATGACTGTATCACCATGGAGCACCCTTTATTATGCATGTTGACACTGTGACACTGCTTCCCATTGCGATGACTAGGTTTTACCTCTTCTCTGCTTCCCGTTGTGCTGACTAGGTTGTACCTCTTCTTTGCGTGGTTCTGCGTGTGTTTGTATGATCTGAGGATATTTAAGCCACCTGCGGGTCCTCCTGTGGGGGATTGCTTGTTTTGTTTTCCGACAGAGACCTTGGAATGTTGTTTAGGCATTTCTGTACAGATGCATCAGTGAACTGTGTAAGCGGATTCATGTTTTCTCTCCTCTCTCTCTTCCCCTTCCTCACTCCTCTCTCTCTGTTCCACTTTCTATCATTACCTCTGTTAACTTTCATTTCTCCCTTGTCAGGCCCAGCAGAATGGTATGGAATGCTGTTATAGACAAATGTTTAACCCTCTAGGCGCCAAAGTCGCAATATTGCGACAGGCGACTTTACTGACTATAACAGACCTTATCTTTAAATCTACAGCCTTGTACTGTTACTGCTTGGTTTTACTACATCGCCAAGACATACAGCCTTAGTTCTGACGCCATTTTTGACTGTGTTTATATGGAAAAAATCAGAGAAATAAAGTTTTGAAACCCGCCGCCCGCCGTATGCGCGCCAAGCTTCAGGAGCGCGGGAGAGAGAAAGAAAAGGCGAAAGCAGCAGCGTGTTGGAAAGAGTGAGAGACAGATCGCGACTTTTAGAATAAAAAACGAAACGCCCAGAGGCCTTTACAGTGCAGACGAGGTGCTGCACTGATCTCTGCTGTTTAGGATTAGAAGGGGAAGATCATGCCTCGCCAGAGACGAGTGACTGACGTCGCAGCGCGCGCTGCCGCGTTCATGCTGCACAAACTGTCAGAAACACCCTGATGACGGTGAAAGTTTTCTCTGCCGCGGTGATGGGAGAAAGAAAGAGGGATGTGTGGGCAGAAGATGGGATAATCAAAATAGGAGAGTTATTGATGACGGCTGGGAATGTTTGAGAGGTGAGGAAGTTATCCTTGAATGGATCAAAGACTCTGACGAGCCTGTGTGGGATATCGCGGACACGAGGATCTCACAGATGCTCGTGCATGTGATTTTCTGTCTCTGTTTTCATATGAGGATTTCTGGAACCTCATCACAAATAAAAAGATATGCTCACCAGTACTGACACACACCAACTCCAGCCAAACCCCAGATTTCATGGCTGGTATGATGGTATGAGGGGTCAGCTGGTTATTACAAATTATAAATCTATAATAACAAAAAAAAAAAAAAAAGGGGGGGGGGGGGGGGGGGGGGGGGGGGATAAAAATATAATTTTACCTGTTGATATATAAATTATATTATCAAATGTACTCCTGTCAGATTTCTGTTCATTTATTCTGAGGATGAGAGGATGAAAAAGGATCAGTGAAAAAATAAAAAAAAAATCTACTGTGTAAATATGTTCGAAATTCTGTTTTACTGAGTTTTACCTGCTGATATACAAATTATATTAGCAAAGTTACTCCAATCAAACTCATGTTTCTTTATTTAGAGCATGATATGACAGTATAATTTCTTTTCCTGTGTATAAATATGTTCAAAAATCAGTTTTTTTACTGAAAGTTACACAATCCAATATGGCCGCTACCTGATGACATCACAATATGCAAATTACATGTGTAAATTTACTCCCATCACAAACTTTAGGTCATGATGAATATTTTTCTCATTTACATTATGGATCTATCTCTCACCACCTCCAAGCTACAGCATTTTGAAATCTTAAAGTCCAAATGGAATATTTTCCTAAATAAACTCTGGCGCCTAGAGGGTTAATCAAAGAAATAAAATGAATAAACAGGATATCAAGGGAAGCCTTGTGTTCATAAAGCTCCCCTTGGCAAAGCAAAACAGTTCAACACAATAAAGCAATCGGATTTCCATTCTGCTTGCTATGATGCTGGACAGGACAAGTAAGAAAAAAAAAAAAAAGTTTGAGGAAATTGGAGGCGAACCAGGACTTGAGGTCATCTAAGCAGCCGGAAAGGCAGGGAGGTGGAAAAGAGGAGTTAGGTTTGCCGGAGAGGTAGAGCTGGGTGTCATCTGCGTAGCAGTGAAAAAGGATGTTATGTTTCCGGAAGATTTTGCCAACGGGGAGGATGTAGATGATGAAAAGAAGGGGGCCGAGCTGATGTCTAGCTTTTGAGGATCTTTTGGTCTACTTCACTTTGTCAGGCAGGTCCTATTTAAGTGATTTCTTGATTGAGAACAGCTGGGGCTGTAATCCAGTCTGGGTGTGACTAGAGAAATTGAACTCAGCTTTCCAAAGAAGTGATAAACCACAATTTAATGTTTAACAGGGGGGAAAATCACTTTTTCACACACTGCATGGAGGTTTAGATTTTTCCCCCTTACTAATGAAAATCTTTATTTAAAAACTGAATTTTGTGTTTACTTGTGTTATCTTTGTCTCACATTTAAATTTGCTTGATGATCTGAAACATTTAAGTAGGACAAACAGGAAATCAGAAAGGGGGTAAAGACTTTTTCACACAAGTATACATATATATATTTTATCTATATTTTCTTTTATACGTATATAAACTGTTATGATCCTCAAAGGAAAATTAGGGCTCTTCATTTCACCCATCTCTATATGCACCAAAGAGCAGTGGGCTGATATTTAACCCTATAAAGCCGTATCAAATGTGTCAAATATGTATCATATTTGCCGTGGCAGATTTAGTAATTTTGGGGCCCAAGACCAACTTAGCTAGGGGGGCTTCAAATCTGGACCTGTCAATAGGAAACTTAGACTAAATAAAGAGTAGAGCGTGAGAAATAAGCTTCTGATATCGCACCAGTATATGCCAAAATGCAATTTTTCGGATCTATTTCTCTTCAAAGTCACCTACTGACTCAATTGTAGAGCTACAAGAGGCTTTAAAAATTATTCAACTCAAGGTTAGTTCTTTACAGTAGGTTTTTTAAGATAAGACAAATAAAAACAATTTACCAGAACCCTGCCTGGTTTCTCCCTCCAATAGATGTCTTTCACAACAAGTTTTAATCTTTCCCTTACCAGTGAAGACCTGCATCATCACCATAATCATCATCATCATCCTTGCTGCTGGTCTGATGTCCTTCCTGATTTCTCTCTGTTGTAGCAGAAAGATTTCTTTTAAATATGAGGAAAACAATAATGAGCACAAGTTCTGCAAAGAACTGAAAGAGGATTGAGTTTGCTCTTAGCCTAAACTAATTAGCAGGGATGGAACCAGTGTTGTGGTGGCAACTGAAAAGTTGTAAGTTAGTTACAAGTTATTTCATCCAAAAAGTAACTCAGTTATGATTGCTTAAACCAAAAGGTAATGTATTCTCTAATTCTTAAAATATCCTTATAGGTTAGTTTCATTGTTCTAGAAAATTTAATTCAAACACAAAGCTCAACACTAATCTGTGAGTGAGGCAATGGTTTGAAAAAAAGAATAAAAAATAAAAATAAGCTGCTGAAGTCTGTGGCATTTATGTTTTACTGAAGGTGCAAACGAAAAGCAATTTCAGCAGCAAACACATGAAGCAGCTGCTGATGCAGATGTCAATAAAATGATATTTACAGCATTTTCTGAGAACACTGCACTTTATATGCAGTAAGTAACATAAAAATGTAACAAAAATGTGTTAATATGACTAAGCATGTTTTTGTTGAACAGATGTTTTGTTTTTGCTGTAAAGAAGGATATAGTGAGAACCAGTAGGACCCCATTAGTGCTTTAAAAATGAAATAAAATGAAATGAATGAAAAATACTTTAAATTTATCCACACGAAGGGAAATACTTGAAATTCAACATTGTAATAGCTCTCTTTTTCTTTTTTTTTTTTTTTTTTTTTAAATTAAACTATGACAAATAATTTCAAGACCACACATACTATAATTACACACGAATTAATAATTTTTCATTTTTATCTTCTTGAGATCGGTGAAACTGATGTCCGTGAACATCGCAGATAAAAGGGGTATTTGGGGGCAGCATGCTGTGCAGTGACCCTCCTATCCACGTCTTACTCCTGCTTTATTATATTTTACATATTTCCTTATTTATTTGTGAACTATAGTTAAGAAAACAAGCTCAGAAACCTCCAGCCTGTGACTAGCTGTATTTCCAAGTTACTTCACAGAAAAACCAGCACAGTTGCCTCTGTAGACCAACACACCACAGGTAAACAGTGACTCAGCTATTTAATTTAAAGAGTAAAGTGTTGTAGTAATCGTTACTGGCAAAAGAAACAGCATTACTGTTCCCCAACACTATATGAAACTTAGATAATAACAGTTTTCTAACCAGCTAGCTTACATGATAACCAGTCAGTCATCATTAACAGAACAGTTTAACTCAACTTACATCATCTGTTTGGGGGAAAACTCCAACGTTTTCTGTCGTTTGCTGGCTCTGGTTTGCTGGACATGAGGAACACCTGCACCTCTCCTGTTGGCGAGCCGCATGCTGGCATTTAGCACGTGTCACATGGTGTGTTCAAATACAACTCGGAAAAACACGTTACCGCATGTAAATAATGAATAGGGGATTATCACGCTTACCGGAACTTCCCGGTATTTGGACACTTCCTCTTCCGGGCCATGTTAACAACAGCCGTTCCTGCTCTGTTATACTGTTTAAATTGTATAAACTCCAAACATACTTAAGTTTTCATTCCAGACTGAAGTGATACTGGATCAAAAGCTGGATCAAAGCGATCTATTCGCCGCGGTGAAGGGCCGAACTTTATAATAAAACACACGTTTGTTTGTCGCCGGTGGGGCACAACACCGCACGACACCGGCACTTCACAGCATGCTAGCATTAGCCAGCTAGCGTTTACTGACGTGCTTAACATTGTGCGTCTTAAAACACACAAACATCTGAAAATCGGGTTTGTACCCCCCCGTTTCCAGTGGAACAACTGGGGACTGACAAAAAAAGGAGACGCTTTCAGATGCTTGTGTGTTTTCAGCTGCACAAAGTTAGGCACGTCATCGAGCTGGCTAATGCTAGCCTGCCAACACGACTGTGCAGACTGCCGGCTACAAACAAACGTGTGTCGTTTTATAATAAAGTTCGGTCCTTCACCGCGGCGAATCGGTCGTTTTGATCCACTTCTTCCTTAGCATCACTTCAGTCTGGAATGAAAACTTGGCATTGGCGTTTATCCAATTTACAAAGTTTAACAGAGTAGTAGCTGGCGGACTACTGTTAGCAGGTTAGCATTAGCCAGCTTGATGACGTGGCTAACTTTGTGCGGCTGAAAACACACAAGCATCTGAAAGTGTCTCCTTTTTTTGGCAGTCCCCAGTTGTTTCACTGGAAACAGGGGGGTACAGACCCAGTCTTCAGACGCTTGTATGTTTTCACAAGCGAAAGTTGGTAACGTCAGCTAACGCGAGCTTGCTAACGCTAGCTGTAGTGTAGTCTGCATCATTGAAGTGCCGACTACAGACATACGTGCAACCATGTTTTATTTTAAATTTTGGTCCTTCACTCCGACAAATCGCTTTCATCCACTTCTTCCTTAGTGTCTTTTCAGTCGGGAACCCATGAAAACTTAGGTACGGCTGGTGTTGTTTATTAGATGTACACAATGGAACAGAGCAGCAACATCGAGACTTGGATTGAGCCATTCCTGGCCCGGAAGAGGAAGCTTCAAATGTTTCAACTTCCGGAAACCGGAACGGCGGAAGCGTGATAATCCCCTATTAAACTGTTGTAATGGCAAATAAAAGTGCAGGGACAGAGGGCACAGATACAAGAGGTGCGGCAGACATATACCAGACCTCAATTACACCTGTGTATGTGTGTATGAAGGAGAATGATGGGGGGGGGGGGGGGGCTTTTGCATCACTTTATGGTAAAAACGTTGCTCAAAAACTCTGTTGTACGTAATCTGATGTTGTTGATTTTTTCTATATTTTGATAAAGTGTCCAATAAAGACTTCAGATTTTAAAAACTAGAATTTTATCGCCATTTTTTTCTTGGTTTGAGAAGGGTTAAGGTGCCTGAGGAGCAGTTGGTGGGAGTTGTGGACCTTGCCTGGGGGTCCATAGTGGTTCACCTTGGTGCTATGTTTGGGACTTGAACCTGGATTCTCCATGCCAAAGGCTACAACATTACCACTAGGCTACCCACTCCCACAACCATGACACGATAATTTACTGGCTATAGCACTTTAACATGATGAATATGCACTGTCTGTGGGCTACCTGGTGCAGGCCAGGTTTGCAGAGAGATAAGCTGTGTCTCAAACCACACACTTGCCCAAGTGCACTGGAATTCAGTGTGTAGTGCACAACGTGTACTTCATTTGTAGTGCACACTATTGTCACTAAATGCTGACCTGAATAGAGCACTGCACTTACAAGAAGTGACGGACGAGCATTGCCCGCTAACATGAGCTAGCTCTGCTAAGCTGGTGTAACCGCAGCCTCAAACAAATGACCAGATCATAACTGTCATCATCAGGAGTGAACAGCTTGGTAGCATGCCACAATATACATTAGTACTGTAATTATGTCTTAATCATTTCATAAACGTTACTCAATTCAGTTCAATACTGTCTCCGATGCAGCAGGGGTCGCCACCGCTTCGTTCACCGCCATTATTCAACTCTGAAGCAGTTCAAAAGTCCCGCCTCTTCCACTCCATCAGCAAGATGGCGTCCGTTAAGTGCAAGTAGTGTGCTTCGTTTTGCGCTTCGGTTTTGGCCATTATTAGGACAACATCCTGGTACTATCAGTGCACTGAATTTTCGCTTAAATGACAGCATGAACGCACTTCCCACTCAAAAAGAGTGTTTGAAGTGCTCAAGTGCGCGGTTTGAGACACGGCCATGTTCTCTCTAGCAGAACTTTCGAGGTCACATGTGCGCGCTCCAGCCCAGCTACTGACATGTTGCAAATAGCTGTAAACTTCAATCTAAGGCTGAGGAACCTGAACACTCAAAACTTACTCCCGTCTCGAGTATTTGACATTTTTTTAAATATATTTTAGCGGTTTGGTTTAAGTTAAATTCTGCACTCTCAGCGTAATTTTTGAACATTAACTCAAATTATTTTCTTTAATTCCATTTTTCCGATGAGGGGCAGTTTTAGTCAAGGACAGCAAATGGGGAGTTGCCCGGGCAACCTGAGCCCTGTCCTGAGCATGAAGCAAATCATTCCATTTCCCATGAACACTATTCCAGGACATTTATTGGCTGTGATGTTGTTTACAAGCTACTGCCTGGAGAAAGAGCAGCTGAATGAGATGAGAAATTTAAACAAAGGAAGACATGCAGGAGAAAACAGAAATGTGGAGGTGGTTGGACAACTAAGCTGGACAGTGACTTCAAGTACTTTGTTTCTTGCTGGAATGAAGAACATTTGGAGGTTGTTGTACAGGATTTTGGTTTGTTTTAATTCAAACGCTGTCTCTACGCGTTTTTCTCTTCATTGTTTGCAGCAGGAGTGCACGAGTATAAGCTGTTGTTTGATTAAAATAGGAACCACATCAACCGTGAAGACCAGTTTTTAGACTTCCATCTTTGATAAATCGCCTGATGTCACATCATTCTGCACATGTCAGACAGAAACACTCTGCTTATATGTTGGCACATGTACACAACAGATTGGAATTAGTTCCCATGTAAACAGCTGCTTATTTTGGAATGATTTCATTCTGAAAGACGATAAAGTCTCCATGTAAACTGCCTTCTGACCAAAATCATTTCAGCAGAAAAATAAAAACAGAAATATTTCTGTCCACTGTGCAACAGCTGAAGAGATTTTCCATAAAACCACCAAACAGGAAAAGGTGGAATCAGGAGCGATTCCAATAAAAACTGATGTGATTGACACCTTTATGAAAACTTTTCTGAAACTCTCCTCACTCTGCTGTTTGAATTCAGGATCACATGTACAGGTAATATTCATCATAAAGACATCCGAATTATCATTTCTTCATTCAACACATTTATTCTGACAGTTCTTGATGCCTCTGTAGTTGTGCTGCCACAAACAATTATTTTGATAAGTGAATAGTCACCGTTTATTTTGCATATTAGTCGATCATACAAAAATTGCAGCATATTTACAGAACCAGTCAAAAGTTTGGAGACTTTCTTATTGAATCTAATGGAAAAAATGTGTCCAAAATTTTGACTGGTAGTGTGTTTGTTTATTTATGTCAGTATACAAGTCAAGAAAAGCTGAGCAGACAGACAGGCAGACAAGTCAGCAGAAAGTACAGTGACAATTTTGAGAGGAAAAACAAAGCTTAAAGACAATAAACGGTTCGTCCATTATGAAATTAGTCGTTGACCCGACTCTGTAGAAGATCAAAGTTGTGAACCTGAAACTTGCTGATGTTCTCCTGCATTGCTGATGCTGGTGTTAAACCAACTGTTGTCTCCTCCCTGAATCCTCCCCAGCTCTGATGCTACCACGGTGATGGTGATGGAGGAGGAGGAACAGGAAGATCCTCACACTGCCAGCTCGCTCTCTGGATTCCCCATCAGGATCACCCGCACAGGTCCAGGCAAAGAAAAACCCGCTAAATACTGTAACCTTTAGCTGCTGACAGACTGAGCATGCTCAGATGCTGGGGGACACCCCCTCGTTCAGTCCGGGGTATTCACTTGAAAATAAGAGTCAGTGATGGCTGGAAGAACTATCGGGCCATTCAAGAAACAGCTAGGAGTAAAACAAAGTCCACAATCAAGACAAACTAAATTTAGTCATTTTTCACTAAAATCTAGCTGATTCTGTATTTTATCAATAATGAGGGAAAAATAAATAAAAACCCACAGTGATCCAGTGTTTGGACTTTTCATCAGCTAAATTAAAATGTAGCTTTTTTCTACACTATATGGTGATTTTTCATTTCTTTCACATTAGATCTGTGACTTTAACCAAAAATTAAGACGGGTATGCATAAATAAAAAAATTGAATGAATAAATACATACATTCATACGTAGATACATACATGAATAATGTGTATTTAAGAAAGCTCTTGGTTGATTTGATTGTGATTGACTGGGTTTTATGATTTTATTATGTTTTCTATTATCTCTCTCATTTTTATTATGTTAAAGGTGCCGTGACATCAATTTTTACTTTTCTGGGGTTTTAAAGTATAAAGTGATCTGTTGTGCACTGATGAGGTCATGTGAATGTCCAGAGTGAGAATCAAAGTTCCTGTTTATGGTCTGTCAGCTTCGTCTCTGATTTAAAAGAAAACTTCTGCAGCAACACTGAGGGAGGGGGCCACAACCTCGTCATTACCTGTAAGTTTATTTATTTTCTAAATGCTGTCTTGTCTGATAAACGTAGTTCACTGTCTGAAGTGCCCATTTTGCTAACAGATAGCCTTTAGCAAAGCCCGACCTACTTTCTACAAATAAGGTTAAAGCCAAATAAGGTGCAGCCAATCAAAATGAAGTCAACTTGGTCTCTGGGTAAAGCTGCTTATAAATTACTGCACCTAAGTCTTTTACTGAGGAAGTGAGGTCTGGTGTTTCCAAACAATACCCCGCTGTCAAAAATGCTGTTTTTTCCTTTGGAGTATTTACATATGCAGTAATGCTAACAACATAAACTAGTTTTTACCGCTGTCATCACTCCTTTAATTATGTCATTTTGTTAAACCATTTACCTCTCCTTTTATGTACAGCACTTTGTGATTTTTATCTGTGAAAAGTGCTTTATAATTTTTATTTTTTTACTTTACTTTGCTCAAACAGCTCAAACGTGCAGTCACTCCAGTCCCAGGGCTAAAGGCTGTATCCCTGTATGAAAAAATTTGTTTTAAGGTGGCAAAGGTGACGAGAGAATCTGAATGTTTCATGTTCAGATCCAAGACATGTGGCCGACTGGTTGATGGTCCTGTGGTGGAGAAGTAATTTCTTTATTTGCACGGCACCTTTTAAGCACAATTGCAACTAAAAGTGCTTCCCACACAGAAAAAAGTAAGTTTTATAAATAAAATTAAACATAACAGTATAAAGAAGCAACATAACAGTTAATAAACAGGAGGGGAAGTCATGGTTTGGCTGGGGGTGTTGGTGTGAGGGACCTCAGTGGTATGATGGTGGTTTGAGGAATCACATTTACATCAAACTGTTTCCATTTTCCAACTACGGAGTATGTTGTCATAGTAACTTCAACCACTGAATGAGGGATAGAAATTAAAACTGAAAATCTTGCCGTGTGCCTCCTCATCCACTTCTTTCTCCTCTTCCCTCAAGTGTCTGTGTCAGACATAAAAAAAGACATTAAAAACAATAATACTTTAAAACATGTTATTGTTTGTCATGTCATTTGTAACGACAGCCAGAAAAGCAGCAAAACACCAACTACAGGTCTGCGTTAGAAGCTCCAGGTGGGTTAGCCGAACACCGAACACCAAACAGACGATGGACGCACCTGAGTGATACTCGCAGTCCATCAGCAGATGTAATTAACTCTGCAGAGGAGGGGCCGACTTCTGCTCAGACTTCTGGTGGATGCTGAGAACTGTGTGCATTCGGGCATCATTTTAAAACATGACACTTCATAAAAGTTTCAGAAACAAAGGTTTCTGTTCAAACATGAGCAGCGATGCCACCACAGTCATCACGTCCAGTATTTCCCAGATTTCTCTCCACGTGCTCCATGTTAGTGCTTCCTGGTTCTCATCCAGCAGAAGCTCTTCCTCTGTTGTACAATTACAATTTTTGCCTCTTTATTTAATTTTTTGTCATGTTTTTATAGCAGCTCTGTCTCATCAAACCCTAACAATAAAAACAGACCATAATAATTTCACCATGTTGTAAAGTTTAAGTGAGAATAATAACGATGTCAAAATGAACACTCGCTTTATTAAAGCTATAATGAGGCACTGCAGTGATTATTTATCACCGTGTTTGCAGTTCTACTTTTTAATGGTCATATTTCCCTCCAAGTTTTCATAAACAAGTTGAATTTGGGAGATTTCCTTTACTGTGGGATTAAAGTATTTATGATGTTGATGATTGCACTGTAATACAAACGGCTCTCTTGTCTGGACAAGATCAATGTGAAACAAATATTCCAAAGCATGTCTTCAAGTCATAAAATAACAGAAAAAAGAAAAAATCCAGACAAACAGATGAAGATATGCTTTGGTCTTAATGGTAAACTACATCAAGAAAATAATGTAAATACTGGCCTCGAAAAGATTCAAAAGCAATTAATGCAATACTACTACTGTACTACTACTACTACCCACCTCTACTACTACTACTACTACTACTAATAATAATAATAAAAAGTAATAATAATCATGATAAACACTACTACTGTTACTTCTACTATCTATTATTATAGACTATAATACAAATACTATACTAGCACTATTAGTACTGGCCTGGTAGAACTATAACTACTTCTACTGATATTATGAAAAACTACTCCTATCACCATCTATTATTATTGCATTTTTATTATAAGTTTGTCATTATTTTTTTTTATCCCACAGAAACTGATATTTCAAACTTTACATCCAAGTTTAGTTTCCTCTGTCAGCAAATGCATTAGTTACACACTCATTTTAATCAGTGTTTCTCTGTAACGTCTCCTCCTGTTGTAAATTACAGCAGTTAAAAGTTTGGAATCACTTTCCCATTAAATCCAACAGTTCAGTGATCCCAAATTTGACAAAAATAATAGTAAATAAAAAAGTTGGAAAATCATGACAATGATTTTGGGTTGGTTTTCAAAAGAAATATTAAAAACAGACAAAGGATACAACAAGCATGATGGGGCTTTTAAATGGAAATGTTGTTGAACATCACTGCAAGCAACCAGCAGATAGTGACATTTATCTCCTTTAAAATAGTCGAAAACTTCTTAGCAGCATAAATCGATATAAAACTATAGCAAATCTATTATTGGCTATAGGTTATAGCTTTTTTAACCACTGTTTTTCAACAGCGGTGAATGCAGATATAACACAAGGTATTCAATAAATGTTAATCAGGGCCACAAAGTATGACAAAATTTTTTATCAACAACGTACCCACCTTCAAGTGAAACAGGAGTTTCCTAGTGTTTTGCCTTTCTCTCTCTCTCTCTCACTCCAGATTCGTGATGTCTCTTAGCTCTGCAAGAAAGAGCGTGCCTGCCTGCGCACCCACCATCTGATTGGTCAGATGTCGAGTGCTGACGATCATTGCACAGTCAGATTACAGGTGGTCTCTTTTCTCTCCGCCTCACGGCATAGCGCATATGTGGATCCATTAAACATGTGCGTCCCCTCGCTCAAAATGTGACCCCCGTTGGAAGATAAGGCCTTACGCACAGCGCGTGTTCCGTGTTTAGGGAGGGGCGGCCCTGAACACAGGCCTTGTCCACACGTAGCTGGGTAAGATGTTTTCCTATGATTTGGCCTGTCATCCACACGTAAACGCAGATTTCTACCTCTGCCAAAGAGGTAATGTTTTCGGTAGCGTTGATTTATCTGTCCGTCTGTCTGTCAGCAACTTTACTGAGAAAGTACTGGACGGATTGACCTGGAATTTTCACCAACCGTGTCTCAGCCCAAGTACAAACCCATTAAATTTTAGGTGGTGATCTGGATCATCTTCTGGATCCAGGAATGTTTGGAAGGATTCTTTATCATTATGAGCTAGACCATGTTGGAAAGGCTGTTGATGAGGCGTGAGTGCCCCCTTGTGGCAGAAGTGTGGAGCTGCGCTACTGAGCACATGATATCAGGACGCAGAAATTAAACTTATGAGCAGCAGTGAGCATGAAGAGAGAAGACTATTGCACAGACTTCTAGCCCGTTGAATATGGTGAACTGTGCATCTGTGAAGAATTGTCATTTTCATTTCATTTATATAGCACAAATTTCTACATCCAACTGGTTGCCCAAAATGTTTTACATAGCAGGACATCAACACAAGGCTAAAAACAAAACAAAAGACCTAATTAAAAAAAGCAGAATTAATAAAAAACAATAAGAAACAAAAAGATTAAGAAGGAAAGGCCTACGCCAAAAGATGAGATCTGAGCATGGTTTTAAAAGACGTAATAGACTGTGTTGATCTGAGTTCAAAGGGGAGTGTGTTTTAGAGGCACGGGGCAGCAATGGAAAAAGCCCTGGCACCCCTGGAATTGCGTTTGTGTCTTGATACGTCCAGGAGAGATAAAGAGGATGATCTAAGAGATCTGGTAGGGACGTGGCCGGACAATAACTCAGAGAGATAACTGGGAGCAGAACTGTGCTTTAAAGGTGCATTGCGCAAGTTTAAATGTTAAATACTATTCTTTTCTTTCCTCCACATGCTCGAACGATTGCCTGATATGTAGAATGAGCTGATCTTTCTTCATTGCGGTGGTCTCTTAATACTGTTTCTGAATGCTCAATGTGAGATATTTGGGGACGAAGCCTCAAGGGGGTGCTTGTGGGGGAGACAAGCTGCGCATACTCCTTCGTCGGGCTGCACCTGCACCGGTGTTGTGCACCGCAGGTCTGCATATGTTGAGACAACACTAACTGCTGCTAAAAGATGGAGAGCAGGTGCCTCTCAAACCCCAACTCAGACTCCAGTAAGACAAAGAAGAAAAGTTTTGTCTTTTGAGATGAAGAGAACCAAACTGGAGTCTAACCGGTCCCCACGCAGGGGGCATTTTTCGCACAACCCCGGACCGAGAAGATGGGAGAAACAACCGAGCAGCTTTTTTTCTTTCTTTTTTTTTCTAATTGAGGAGCCCGATCCAGCCTGGGAACAAAACGGGACCCACAGTTGGCTTTCTTCTTACTAACAAGAAATGGAATGCGGAAATAAGAACATAATATTCAAGCAAGTTTACAAAATGAGAAATGACACATAGCTGTTCCCGTGGAAAGAACACATAAACTTTCAATTTATTGATGCAAATTTTATAAGGAATCGCTCACCTTAATTTAGATATTTGAACACAAGCCACTTAGCCTGTTGTTACCGTAGCAACATCTTCAGTACTCATCCCATTTCTCCACAACCCAGTACCCTAACTGAAAACGGACAAAAACACGACTTCTACATCCATTCATCCATCCAACATACATACATACAACTACATCCAGACAGACAGACAGACAGACAGATATTTTGTGTGTAAGTGTATACTGTATGATAGAGATTTTGTGTGTGTGTGTGTGTGTGAGTGGTTTAAATCTTCTTGATGCTTCCCCTACCTCTTCTTCGACTGGCAGTGAATGCAGAGCCAAAGGAAGGACACTGGCCGGGGTCACTCATAACTCTACCCTTTTAATCCATTTCACCATATCAACTATCACCTTTTGAATTCTTCATAATAGGGATTCTCTTCTAAATTCCACTTGTAGCCACTTATTAATTCCCAACTAATTTTCTAAATTCTACATTACCTCACTCAAAATTGTAATTTAAGGCCAGACATCAAATTTCCTTTTCTGTTTGTTATAATATGTCTTTTGCACTAGCCATGGAATTCCAGACGATATCAAAGTTCCTTTTATGTCTTCACTTTTCTCTCTCTCGAACATGAACAGACACCTATCATTCTACATATTCTATCATTCTACGTAATTTAATTCTCCAATAAGACACACTATCAAGTAAACAGCGCCCCCCTCTCTCTCTCCTAACGTCTATCACCTCCGCTCCCCCCCTCCCTTCCCTTCTGATTCAGCTTCGTGTATGGAGCTAGTAGTAACTTCTTGCAGTCAGGTCTGGATTTTCAGACAAATGGATTTAAAAGAAAACTTCTGCAGCAACACTGAGGAGCGACCACAACCTTTCATTACCTTAAGTTTATTTATTTTCTAAATGCTGTCTGGTCTGATAAACGTAGCTCACACTTCTAACTGCCCATTTGCTAGCAGTTAGCCTTTAGCAAACTCCGACCGCAGCTGACCTAGATTCTCCAAATAAGGCAGAGCCAAATGAGGTGTAGCCAATCAAAATGAAGTCAACGGGTCTCCGGGTAAACTCCATATCATCACCGACCCAACTTATTACTGAGGAAGGAGGTCTGGCGTTTCAAAAACAATACTCCGCTAAAAAATCCTTTTTTTCTTTGGAGTATTTACATATGCAGTAATCCAACAACATAAACAGTTTTTAACTCTATTCATCACTCCTTAAATAGATTTTCCTTTATGTGTTCGCCTAAGCTCTCACCATTTATTCAGTAATAAGTACCTCCACCAAGGTATTTTTTGGTAGCCGTTTTTTTCTATCAGCAACTTTATGGAAAAAGTTCTGGACGGATTGACCTAAATGTCCACCAGCCGTGCGCCCACCCAACAACCCATAAATTTGTGGTGACCGGACACTTTCTGGTCCAGGAATTTTTTAAGGATCTTTATCATTTTGGATTTTTGCATATAACTCCATAAAATGCCCGACTGAAAATATTACAAGAAAGACCATTACTATAATTACCAGTACTTACACTTACTACCCATAAACTTATAAACAAAAACAAATAAAAAAAACAACAAAAAAAGTGGAACATAATAGAGGGGGCAGAGCGCTTGCGGAGGCTTCTAACAGAGGCTTTTCTATTGTGTATGGATCTTCCTGCATTTATTTCTCATCAAAAAGAGCTAACAGAACTTAATGTGACCATCTTTGTTTGTTATCTCCTTTTTTCGGTTTTATCTCGTGCACACTTTCAGCTTTAACACTCATGTTTGATGGCTTTTGATCTACACTGCCTGCCAAAAAAAGTCATCACCTATTTAACTAAGCAAATAGGTACGAGCCTCCTATTGATAATTACTGCATGGGTGATTATCTTTCAGCTGGCAACAAGTTATTTAACCCCAGCTTGCAATGAGTTGCTTCTCATTTCCTAAACAATCATGTGGAAAGACACATCCGTGGTCGTGGAAAAGATGTTAGTCTGTCTAAAGGTCAAACACTGCACAAAGTGAAAACATCTAAGGAGATGCAGAAACTACTGAAACTGGGTTCAGAACTTCCAACGCATTATGAAAAACTGGAAGGATAGTGGACCATCGTCTTCCAAAAAATGCCAAAGGCAAGAGTGATGCAGCATCATCCTACCTACTTTTACCTCGGGGGCAGTGAGATCTGGGATGCTCATTGGTCAGGTCCAGGTTCAGCAACAGTATGAGCTCAATAATGAGGCAGCAACCTAATATACTGAAACCAGTTATTACATCGTGAGTTTCTTTCCTGATGGCACGGCCATATTCCAAATGACCGTCCAAATTTATCGGGCTCAGATTGTGAAAGATGGTTCAGGGATCATCAGACATCATTTTCACACATGTGCCACCACAAGTCCAACCTAACCCCACTAAACTTTGGATGGCTGTGGTCAGACTCTACAATCATCTCGAGATCTTGGTGAAAAATTGATGCAACAGGATGCAAATAAATCTGGTGACATTGCAGAAGCTTCTGGAAACACAGCGAATGCTCCCGCAATCAAAGCTAAAGGCGGTCCAACCAAATGTTAAATGTTTGACCTTTTTTTTGGCCGGGCAGTGTATTAATATAATAAAAGAACATGTTCTGTCTTTATTGGATGTGTATTTTATATGCAGTCTATGTGAAACTTCACTTTCTAATATTCTATCACATATTGCAATTACAAACGGTGTTTAAATTCCAACATGGGTCCACTAATTGATAATCGAACAACATGGAACAATACGTTTCCATTTTAGAACTTCTGACTTGATTAAGGATGAATTAAATAAATCCTACTTAGCCTGCTCCAACCAGAGCGACAAGCTTTAACATACCCATTTCTCTCTTTACCTTTACTTAACTAGACATCTTGTCTTATAAACGTACTACGGCTGTTATCAACTCGGTAACTCAACCCAGGTTTTTCAATCTTAATCAGTGCGCACTCACATAAAAGGGGCGGCGTTTGAAGCGTCTGACCAATTGCAGACATGGAGAAACAGAGAGTGACATATTTCACCATGGAGGAGCAGACGATCACATTTGAGAAGTATGAGGAATTCAGGAACATCAACCAGGCCAGAAGCAAGCAACACAGTTGGCACAGCAACTGCAGGAAGGAATGCTGGCAGAAAATTGCCAACTCTGTTAATGCACAAGTCCGTGTGATTGTACAATCGTGGAACAATATCGAACCCTGATCATTTAGTGTTACTTCATCACACTATAGCGCTTCCTCTGCATATTTCCTTCCCATACTGTCCATATAGCATACAGTAGGCTAGATATTTTCAGGCTCATGCGGTGCACATGTTATAACTCTTCACCGTTACGCCGTGGGTTTGTGTGCGCTCCATAAATTAATGTTTTCTGCATGTATGACCTCCTAATTATTTCAGATGCAACCCCACGGTGCAATATGATCATGAGAACAATAGAGAACAAATACAAGAATGTAATCAGCGTAGCGTTGCCAACGGTGTGCATGAAACTACCATATGAATGAATGAACGAATGAAATGAACGAATGAATGAATGAATGAAGAATGAATAATGAATAATAATACGTTTTACTGAGTGGGATTTGAACACCTTGAGCATAATTCGGCTACAAAAATTAAGCTATTCAGCTACATCAGTACAGCACTATTTTTTTCACTCAAGGTGAGGCATTGGTTTATATCAAAATTAAAAAAATTAAAATAAAAAAAAAAAAAAAAAATTAATTTAATGAGTCTATTAACCTTAAACCTCAGTGGGATGCAGAGCATCTGTGGTGTGGTCGGTGCAGCTGATGCGCTACATTTGAGATGTGCGGCTCCAACAGCTGACAGATATAACGGACTCCGGCAGAGGAAACCTATATCTTTCATATAAAGAGTCATCTGGCAAATCAAAAAGGTTGTAACATCTCTGAATATTTTCTCTCTTCTAAGAGTTCCTCTCATGATCTGCGCACCAGCATCGAGAAGTAAAAGTGGGCAGGCCATTTTCCAAGAGCGCTAATTGGACAGGGGGTGGTGCTTTTATACTCTGTGATCTCTTATTCAGAACTTAACCTGGTCCGGACCTAGCCTGGTACACCAGCCTGACTAACGCCATGTAGGGTTGGGCGGTATGACGGTATTATACCGTGTGACGGTATAAAAGTGTGCACCGGTAGAGATTTTGCAATACCGTTTACACCGTGACGCTGGCCAACTTCGCACTTGCAGCTCAGCAGATTTTGTCACTGCAATTATACTGCCTCGACACATGGGGGCACTGGAGCCGCAAAACAAACTGCAGCAGCAGAAGAAGATGGCTGCAATCATGGCAGAGGCAGAGATTGAAGCTGAGGCAGCTCGACCCACTCATGATGACGAAGAGAAGGAGGAACTAATTCCTAAAAAGGGCGCTACGTCTGTTGTGTGGAACTTCTTCGGGTACAGAAAATCTTGACGAGGAACAAAAAGTAATACTGTGCAAAGAGTGTCGCACGACGGTCGCTGCGGGAGGTGGGAACACCAGTAACCTCTTCCACCACTTAAAGTTAAAACATGCGAAGCAGTATTATGAAAGCCAAAGGATGCGTGGCGTATCCGCTGCATCAAAAACAAAAGCACCCCTTGTCCAAAAGAGCTTGGCGGAGTCTTTCGCCAAAGGTACTGCTTACGACAAAAAATCACGTCGATGGAGGGAGATAACGCAGGCCATCACAACGCACATTATGTAAAGACATGATCCCAATTTATACAGTTGAAAAGCCGGGGTTCAGAGAATTACTCCGCACCCTCGAACCGAGATATGTAATGCCTGGCCACAAGCATTTTACAGAGGTGGAGTTGCCACGGCTATATGGAGAGTGCCGTAGCAAAATTGAAAAAGAGCTTCAAAGTGTTCTTCATTTTGCTACAACAACAGACATGTGGTCGAGCTCTGTTTACATTTGCACACACTAGAGCTTAAGTTAAAGAAAGGGTTCAATATTTACAAAATGTTTGCACATTACAATTATTTATTCTATTATATTTCCTGGGCTTTCAGATTGCACAGATTGAAGAAAGGCTGAGTTTTTAAAAATCAGTTTTTTTTTCTTCATTCAATAATTTGTGCATTATTATGTGCAATTTCCTTTCTTAATTATATTGCACTGACTGAAGCCATGTGACATTTCTATGCATGTCTATGTTTAACAAATGTTTTTCATTCGCTATTTTATTATCTGTTTCTTAGCTAGAGTTCAATGTTTACAAGACGTTTGCACATACTTTTTGGTTTATCATTTATTCTTTTATATTTTCTGTAAAATAGTTATTTGCTGTTATTTCCTATTGCACAGAGCTGAGTTAAAAAAAAAAAAATTTCTTCATGTTTGCTGCTGTCCGTATGTGATTTTCAGAAAATCACATATGCACTGACTACACTGAATGAGGCCAGGTGAAATTTTTTTACATGACTGTTAAACAACTCAGGTCTCTTTCTGTGTGTGATTCTGGCTACTGCTCAGGTATTTTTTCTGTTTTTATGGGAATGAAAGTTAAAAATAAAAGAGGAAAAATGTTTAATGTGACAGGGTGGTTATTTTAAGCCAATGATTGAATTTACTGGGGAAAAAACATACCGTGATATATACCGTTACCGTAATATGAAATTACTCATACCGTGATATAAGATTTTGCTCATACCGCCCAACCCTAACGCCGTGTATGAGATACACGGCAAGTCAGTCTGGATTCCCTCCGTTGGAGACTGATTTCCAATGCGAGACGAGAGGCGGGACTAACAGGAGGAAAGTGAACCGGAGAGAACCAATCAGAAGTGACTGTAGCTGGCGTAGCTCTGCACTCTGTTGCTACGTTTCTATGGCGACGCCGGAAGTCAGCGTTTACACGTTGTTTTTCCCTCTCTATTTAATGTAGTTTTCTTGTGTATATTAACATAGAATGTTTGGTTTTATTATTATAAATACTCTGTTACATGTCAGCATTGTTTATTGCTGAACTACTAATATGAGAAAGCGTTTGTGTCGCACATCATGTGACTATGACCCGGAAGCTGTTAGTTACACACCAAAACAGAGCAAAACAGCGGTGGAGACGTCGGAGGAGTTTAACGTTCATCTGTTACTAATTCTACTGCTGCGCTGTGATTGGTCCGGTCAATTTTTTACCGGAGTGGAATCATTCTCCAATGGAGGGAGCCCAGACTGACTTGCCGTGTATCTCATACATGGCGTTAGTCAGGCTAGTGTACCAGGCTAGTCCCGACCCGGTTAGGCGTTCAGTATAAGTTACCGGGGAGATATAACCCAATCAGAAGTGAACCAGCGTCGTAGGATGAAAAACCCAGGGTTAAACCTGAAGTTACCTCGATAAGAGAAAATCTGGCTTGTCGTGTAGGCCCCAGGCTAACTCCGCAGAATAAATCTCCATGGTAGCTTACACCAAAACATATATCACTAGCCCCTATCCCACTTTAGTGCAACCAGATCACGGATAAGTTGATCCAGGATAACCAACATATCTCGGCTTAATCCCTTATCCTAGTTTCGTGCAATAGAGCCCTGGCCTGGTTACCTCGTGTTGTGTTAAGGGTGCGCACTTAACATTTCAGTTGGGCTTACTGTGTGCGGCTGAGATGACTCACCATCTTCCCTCTGTTTGCGCCATTGCTGGGTTCAAACCCGGGGCAATACCCAGTCAGCTGTTAAAAACATCAGGACGGTTAGTGTGCGAAAGTGACGTCACCATCATGTGACAGACTGAATGCGCACCAAAATATATATATTCTTTTAAAACACTCAATATTCCTTTGTTTTTGGGTGCTCTGACTTATGGGTAGGAAGAAATAAAATATATAATTTATGTGTTTTTTTCTATATTTATTGTGAGTATGTGGAATGATACTTTGACAATACTGATTAATTTGGGGAAATCAGAGATAATTGAGCATGAGGGGAGGGGCTTAATCTATTTAAGGAGGCCTGTTGGGATGAGGGCGGCCATTTTCTTGCATTGTTGGCAATTGGAGGGAGGCTCTGGCTCAGAGGATTCAGGTTGTACCAAACAGACAAACACATTATTGCGTTATGTTTAATGTGTTTGTCTTGGACTTGTAAATATGTCCTACCATGGCAAATCTGCGTGTTTGCATTGCTGAACACAAGGTGGAAGCAATGAGTACAATAAACCACTGACACCTGTAACATGGCTCTGTCTGGTTTATTGCAGAACAAAGAACCCACGTCACATTCATTAAATTTGTCTCATTCCACCTGAAAACGTTACCACCTACATTTAATGTTCTGGAATGCGCTGCTAGATGGCTGCAGTTTGTAACAGCTCTCCCTTAGCTTTTGTGTTTTTTTCAAATATAGTTGTCTTTTTTATTGACATTACTTGTCAGATTAGGTTTTTCTGGGAGGATTTTTTATGCTGCTTTGAAGGCTGTGCAATTCAGGAGATTTTTCTTCATATATTTGCTTTTTTCACAACTTCTTATGATGTGTATCCATGGCAACGGAAAAATTGTTTACCACAGGGATCAACTGTTAAAACTCTCCCAAATCAAGATTATTAGCGAAATAACACATCAAATCCCAGTGGAGTTAAAGAGAAAGAGAAGAGGATGCAGGGCAGGGGTAAGTCAGAAAGAAAAATTTAAACCGTTTCTTCCAACTGTTGTGATGGGTAACGTGAGATCACTAGCTAATAAGATGGACGAGCTTGAAGTGCTAACTAGGTCTCAGAAAGAGTACAGAGAATGCAGTATTATGTGCTTCACCGAGACATGGCTGCACGAACACATCCTGGACTGTAATGTGTCTGTACACGGCTTCAAGACGGTCCGTGCAGACCGAAATAAACAGCTTAGCAGGAAGCTAAAGGGAGGCGGAACTGCAGTGCTGGTCAATCAGCGTTGGTGCCACCAGGACACGTCACTGTCAAGGAGAAGATCTGCACAAGAGACATCGAACTGTTAGCAGTGAGTTTCCGTCCATATTATTTGCCCAGAGAGTTTGCCTGTGTTATTCTGGTAGCGGTTTATATAATACCAGGTACCGCACCAGAGACAGCCTGTGATATCATCAGCTCCGTCGTGGCTAAACTACAAACAGCATCCAAACTCTTTCATGGCGATCTCTGGAGACTTCAACAACGTCTCCCTCTCTGCTACGTTACCAACTTTCCAGCAGTTTGTCAGCTGCTCCACCAGAGAAAATAAGATGTTGGACTTATTTTATGCGAATACAAAGAATGCATACAGCTCCTCTGCCCTGCCTCCTTTAGGAAGATCAGATCATAATCTGGTTCTTCTCACCTCCACCTACAAGCCCATTGTTCAGCAGCAACCAGTCATTAGGAGGACGATTAAAACCTGGTCTACTGAGGCTGAAGATGCTCTGAGAGGGTGCTTTGAGGCCACAGACTGGAATGTCCTCTGTGAACCTCATGGAGATGACATCAACACCATGACTGAGTGTGTGACAGATTACATAAACTTCTGTGTGGACAACATCATTCCAACAAGAACAGTGAGGTGCTTCCCCAATAACAAACCCTGGATCACCAGTGACCTGAAAAAGCTGCTGAACATCAAAAAGAAAGCTTTCAGGGATGGAGACAGGGAGTTACTGAAGACCACACAAAAACAACTGAAAACAGAAGAAGAAAAGAAGACAAAAGAAGTTGGAAAGCCAGCTCCAGCTGGCTCCCTCCAACGTGAGGGATGTGTGGTCGGGAATGAATAAGATCACTGGCTCTAAGTTAAAGGAGGATCAGACTGATGGAGGTCTGGACAGAGCTAACGAACTGAACATGTTCTTCAATAGGTTCAGTTCCCCCCTGCCGACAACCCAACAGCACCACACACCCTCCATGAGCCCACAGCTTTCCTGTCCCACCTCCACTCTGTCACCCTGCAGCTCAGTCATGGACCTGAACACAGCCTCCTCTCCTTCTCCTCTCTCCCCATCAGGACATCCTGAGACCTCTTTTGCCTCCACCTCCAGCCTGACTGTCTCCTGTGACCAGGTCAAGAAACAGCTGGAGAAACTGAACCGGAACAAGGCTGCAGTTCCAGATGGTGTCAGTCCCAGAGTTCTCAAGACCTGCTCAGAACAACTATGTCCGGTTCTTCAGCACCTTTTTAACACCAGCCTGAGACAGAACAGAGTTCCAGTGCTGTGGAAAACATCCTGTCTTGTTCCAGTCCCTAAAAAACCACAACCAGCTGAACCAAATGACTACAGACCAGTTGCCCTGACATCTCACATCATGAAAGTCCTGGAGAGACTCTTACTGGCTCACCTAAACAGGAAGGGAACCCCTTTCAGACCCATTACAGTTCGCATATCGTAATGGGCTTGGGGTTGAACACGCCACCATCTTCCTGCTTCAGAGAGCCTACTCTCATCTGGACCAGTTAGGCAGCACTTTGAGGGTCATGTTCTTTGATTTTTCAAGTGCCTTTAATACTATTCAGCCTGTTTTGCTCTGTGAGAAGCTCCATAACTTCCAGGTGGATCCACAACTATCTGGATTTACGACTACCTAACAAACAGACCACAGTTTGTGAGACCGAAAGGTTGGGGGTCTGAGATGGTGGTCAGCAGCACTGGAGCACCACAAGGAACTGTACTCTCACCATTCCTCTTTACACTGTACACCTCAGACTTCCAGTACAACTCTGAGTCCTGTCATCTGTTTGTGAAATAGTGCAGTAACAATCAGCTCATCTTAAATACCAGCAAGACTAAAGAGATGATTGTTGACTTCAGGAGGAGCAAGAATAAGCAGCATAGTCCTGTCTACATCCTGGGAGAGGAGGTGGAGGTGGTGGAGAACTACAAATACCTTGGAGTTCAGCTGGACAACAGACTCGACTGGAAATGCAACACTGACTACATCTACAAGAAAGGTCAGAGCAGACTCTACTTCTTAAGGAAGCTGAGATCATTCAACGTCTGCACCAAGATGTTGCAGATCTTCTACAAGTCTGTTGTGGAAAGTGACATCACCTTTGCAGCATCTGCTGGCGCAGCAGCATCAGAACCAGAACCAGGACTCGAAGAAACTAAACAAGCTGATCAAGAAAGCTGGTTCTGTGCTGGGGAGAACTCTGGAGCCGCTGGAGCTGATCATTCAGAAAAGAATGCTGCACAAGCTGATGAAGATGATGAAGGATTCTTCCCACGCTCTCCACAACACGGTGAAAAATCAGCAGAGTGTGTTCAGTGGGAGGCTGCGTCAGGTTCGCTGTAGGACGGAGAGATGCAGAAATTCATTCCTGCCAGCAGCATCACCCTAAAGAACAAGACTGGCTGACTGACCTATTATTGTTATATTATTTCATATTAATGTTATACTAGGGCTGAACGATTTATCGTTTTCAGATCGAAATTGTGATTTCAGACCACGCGACCATGTGATCGCCAAAGCTGCGGTTTTTCCAGCTCCTGACTGACCCAGGATCTGCTCTGTCCGCTGTTGTACACACACGCTACTTGGCGTCTCTGTACCAGCCAACTAAGCTCACCAATCAGAAGCAGAATGTTACTCATGGACAGGTCAGCTAACCAATCAACATCAGGCTGGGATGGGCATCTCCTGCTGTGTAATCTTTACACTAGATAACGGCTTCGGTAGAACTTCATCCAGTTTCTAACTTTCCGTTCCGTTGTTGGAGAGAAGCTGCAGACCTCTGCTGCCTCTTTCTGTTTGTTGATCCCCTTCGTGCAATGAGGGAATTTCAATGTTCAGTAAAATATAATCTTGAACTGTCTGCACTATCAGATTTCATGACTCAGCAGTTAAGTCACCAGCAGCGATCAGCTGATCAGAGAGTCTAGTGAAATATGCCGTCTGATCTGTAAAATCAGATCAAATCATTTTGATGGGAATAAAAGCGCGACTGAATTCCAACCAGTTTTCTTTTGACCTATAAAACTTTGGGCTTTGCGCTGCGGACACGAACGCGATGCAGGCGAGTAAATGAATGATCCGTATTTAGGCGGATCTGAGTAAAAGGAGACAAATAATCAGCTGGACTTGCTTCGTGAACAGGGCGAACCGGGGCAGCACACGGAAGCTTTGTCCTTGTTATCTGGGACATTAGTTAAGCCACACAGTTAAGTCCAGAAACAGGAGGAAAGTTGTTGCTGCTGCTTTTCAAGCGGACACGAGAGGATGGGTACGAAATGCCGTTGTGGCCAAAAATGTGCGCCTAAACTTCAGAAATGCAACCTGATAAAAACAATCAGGGTAAAACCACCTGATCATTGATGATGTAGACTTCTTCACCTCAAGTTCAGGTGACAGAATGACATAAAAATGAAGTTAGATGTAAAACCTGATGCTTGTTTAGAATTATTTTACAACTTAATTACATTTCAATGCACATATGAATCTATGATAAATTCCTGGTTTGTATGTTTCACTTAACGTAACCTACATACAAGAACTGTAAAAGGAAAATATATTGATTTCTTATTTGGAGATTTTTCAGTGCATTGTGATGAGAAATAGTGAAAATATTAAAAATAGCACACTAATGTCTTTTTTACACTGGAAATTCAAGTGCGTAAAGCAACATGCAGATTACCTGGTTAGAAAAAGGCAGGAAGTGGGGTACTGTGGTAGAGTGCAGGGAATCTGAAAATCCCAGAGTTCCAGTGAATGTACATGCATTTTTTTAATAAATGCATTTGAAAGTGAGCTAAATCTCACCTTTAGCTGTCATCATTGAATAAGAGTAATAGCTTTTAATGTTTTGATGATATAATGGAGTTTTCTGTCATGTTCATAAATGGTATTGTACATTGTAAATATTGTACTGAAGCTTGATTTGAAGAAAATCGTGAATCGAATCAAAATCGCAATATTGCCCAGAAAAATCGCAATTAGATTTTTTCCTGAAATCGTTCAGCCCTATGTTATACTGTTAAAAACAAAAAAACAAACAAACAAAAGAAAAAGACAAAAAGAAATTTTACAATGTTGAATTTCCCTTCTGGGATAAATAAAGTATTTTTCATTTCATTTCATTTCATTTAAGCAAACTCCTCCTCCCAACCCGCCATCACTTCTTTTTTCCCCATGTCATTCATTTATCCATAGTAGTATTTCACCATACACAGTCACTTCTCCCAGGTCACTGCACGGCTGACAGTAAAGGAGCAGACCCTCTCAGAAACAGAGCGCACACCCTATAAATGTGCTTTACAACACACTTCTGCAGTTGAGTGAGGACAGCGTTTTCTTCTAAAAACGAGGTAGTGAGGTCCCCATTTTTTCTCTAGACGGAGGAGAGGGGATATTGGTTTAGCAAAAATCCAGCTCTGTGTGTACAAAGCAAAGACTGTAAAAAATATGGACGTCGTATCCGGTCACATCTGAATAGCAGAAAGCGAAGCCAGTTGGGCGTTTCCCACCGTTGCCATCTTGCTGGGTTGCGTGTGTCTTCACTTCTGGAAAGTACTAAAATGGGCAAAAGCAAGGCTGCTTTGAGCCGCGAAGAAAATAATTGACAGCCAAGCTAACGCTAACGGAGCTAATCCGAAGTGCACAGAAATGGACAAAGATAGGCAGTTTAAAGGTAAGATACACTCAGAATTGCTGTTAACCAGCTAAAATCTGCTGTGCAACTCTGCTACAGACTGAGGCCTTCCTGGGAGCAAGCAGGGAGCTAACTACTAGCTTCTCCAGCTAGAACTGGCACCTGGTCTGCCACCTGTCAATCAAAAGGATACGCCCCTTATTATATTTAATTTCAAGATTAAATAACATCTAAACAGATTAGTTATAAAAAAAAAATCACCCCCCTCACAGTTGACATGAAGGAAAACTTGACCTATTTAACCAAAAATGATTTTTTGAACCAGGCTGTAAACATGTTTATTTCTGTTGTGGAGTTGGCGTTTTTAACATGGGAGTCTGTGGAGATTTGCATTGTTTTGGAGCCAGCCCCTAGCGGATCAAGGAAGAATTACAATTTTTGAGCAACCCAGAAGGAGCCTCACTTTTCTCCAGCGGAGTTTGCCCATTGGTACAAAGCTTCAGTAACATGAAACTGCAAATCACCACCTATCAAATCAAACCATTTTTCTTGCAGTGCGTCCATGATGTCCTACGAAAGCTGATGTGAGAAAGATGCTGCTTTGCAACGTCTGGTGCTCGTGACAGGTCATGTGATCTACTGCAGCGGTACGCTGATGATGATTTCAGCTTCCGAATGACAACATGTTGATTTACTGGATGTTTCTCAGAGAGACGGGCAATTTCCAGCTCAGCAGCAATGCTTGGTTTCTGGATACTTGGAATGAAATCAGGGTTTGTACATACTTGTACATATTTTCCCCTCAGAAGATTCGTACCAGAAAATATCTGGTTTACTCTGCATGAGTATCTCATTTCTGTCTGGCCGGTCTCAGATCAGGCCTGTGTGCAGAAACAGCCGTTTGGATTTGAGGAAATAGTTAAAATTCCTGCTGTAGGAACAGGAAACAGCAGCGGGGCCACATGTGGGTGGTCAGGTGGGATTATCGTCGTGTGGACACCCAAACGTGAGGGAAACGGAGGGTGGGTGCCAGCTCGCAGCTCCGTCCTCCTCCTCCTGTTTCAGCCTGCTCCACTCTCACATGATTAACAACCCAGAGCTGCAGAGTTCAGGGTGGATTCGCGCCAGCGACAAGCCCCCTTTTAACACCGGCTTTGTTTTGTAATGACCCCCTAAACTGCTCACAATCCATTTTCTGTCCATTAGCGCCGGCCGCTGCCGCTAATATTCTTTAATTTACTCCACAAAGGAGGGGATTGTCCGGGGCCGCTCTGCACTTAATGCCTGCAATTACATCAGGTTACACATCCTGAAGTGACCCCCAGGGGCCTAGGAGAGTGCTCCCCACCAACGCCTCCCTCCTAATCTACCCTGAGCTGGTCCGAACACCTGAGAGCTGCCTGACTGATGCACCTCAGTCCAGATGTCCTCCGTCTGTCCGGCTCCTTCATTCAGGAATAAAAGGAGAAATGCAGGAATGTGAATGGATGCTGCAGACGGCCAACGTCCACCGCCAAACCTGCAGCCAATTACAGGCGACACAATGCAGGTCCTGTTCCAGAGACGCGTTCAGAGACTCGTTTTATGGCACTTATTTATTACCTTATAACTTAGAAATCAAATTAGGTCACTGTGAGGAGCGGACTTCCTCCTCCTCCTCCTCCTCCCATGTCAAGCTGATGCAAGTGAGCCGGGGCCAAAGAAAACAAGACTGGAGTTCGCAGTCTGTTCTGAATGGAGGAAATGATGATGATGAGGAGGAAGGAGAGAGGGGGAGGTGTGTGGTGCTGGAGTCCGGCCTCTCCGCTCTTCATTACAGGTGATAAGTGTCCACAGAGGAGCCCGGAGCGCAGGGCCCGCTGCAGGGCTTTACGACACCCTCATCCACCAGCGCTCTCCCGGGACCCCAGGGTCGCTCGCAGGAACGGACCCCGACCGCCTGCTTCAGCACGGGGCCCAACAAGCAGGCAGCGCCGGGCCAATTAGTGGGAGAACAAAAGAGAGAACACAGAAATATGATCATAAATAAGAACTACAGCTGCTGCTGGGGAGCTTTAACACACACACACATACACACAGGACACACACTCTCATCACTTTTACGTGACATTATTTTTTTTAGAAAAACCTGTAAAGTGGTGTAACACCCAGATAATGTGCACTGGAGGATGAGTAACTCCAGCATGTAAACTGTGAAGCGCACGTTCCTCTGCAGATGATCCAAACTTCCATCTCTCTGCACCTTCATGTAAAACCGGCGAGTCTTTATCCAGCTGAACTCATTCCCAGATTCCTGTTTCTTCTGTCAGAAACTGGCACTGACAGCAGCTCATTTACAAGGTGCCGAGTGTAAAAATTTCTCTAAAAGTTAAAGCTGACACATTTTCATTATTCATCTCACTTTCATTGTAATTAGCACATTTTCTTATATTTAATTTGGAAATGACTTAAAACAACATTGTTAATATAACTGTTAACCACATGCAGGTCAAACATCACCACAAATGAAAATAGTAAAATACATTAAATCTAAATGTTTCATGTACAATCCAAATATTTAATCTAATTTATGTTTAAATTTAGCTCTACAACTTACATAAGTTTTAACATTTCATACCACTGTTTGTAGCTTCTGTTTAATTAAATGATTGAGATGAAGTTACAACTGAATAATCCTCTTTAAACATCCTGCAATTATGATAAAATATCAGTGTTTCATCATCATCTGTTTACGTTATCTGTAAATTCCACCCAAGGGTTGAATATTCCTTGTTTCTTGTAGTGCACACACTGTAAGGGGCTCTACTTACGGAGGACTGAAACTGACAAAATAAAAAATAAATAAAACAATATAAAATGTAAAAAAAAAAAAAAAAAGAGAAAGAAATATGCCAATTGGTTACACACAAAAAAAAAAATTAAATAGTTTTTACATTAACAAACCTATCAAATGTGACATAAATGTACATTTCTGTTGTCATTTCAACCTTTCTAATTTAACTTTGTGTTAATATGCATATTTATTTATTTTGTGTAATTTTTAGTTTATCAGTTAATTTATTTGATGCTTTTTACATTTCTTTCCTTCTTCATTTTTATGCCTGTGTTCATTTTTCTTTATTTTGTCTTTTTACAAATTCTTTTCCCCCAAAATCATTTACTTCTGTATTTATTTTTCATCTAGCATTTTATTTATTTATCCATTTATTGGCGCATGACGATGGATCGGAGCTCCTCTTGGCTCACCTCGGCCTGGTTCTGCTACGTATGGTCTCATAGAGGTTTTGAGCTGGCGAACCACATCTGAATGGTTTATTTTTAACGTGAAATTGTTCAGGATCTTCGGCATGTCTCTCTCTCAGCTACAGAAAATCACACTGTCACTGCTCGTTATTCACTGTCTAGCGTGGATGCAGGAGATGCTGCCACGACAGACAGCACAGCTCTGAGGAACTGCTGACAGTTCTGGTAAAGTTGGTGATGCACAGATAAAGTTGTCTCTGGATCCTTGAGAAGGAAACTTTTCCACAGCTGCCTGCCTATAGATCATATCTGAGCCTTCCTAAATTCTGCTGTAATAACCTGCATGTTTCCCTCAGCTAGAAACACAAGGATAGTCCTACAGAAAAAATAAATACATATATTGTATGTGGTCATAACTTATTGATCAATACAGCTCTCATTGTAAAGTATTTGTGACCGGACGGACTGGCTGAACGCAGCGATCCATTCCCGGCAGCGTCCTCCAGGTCGTCCTCAGCCAGTTTCTTTTCTTTTTTCCTTTTTTTAAAAAAAAAAAACTTGTCCTAACCAGCATCGTAGCAAGCAGAATGATGATCTGGTTGCTTTATTGTGTTGAACAGTTTTGCTTTGCCAAGCGGAGCTTTATGATCACAAGGCTCCCCTTGATATCCTGTTTATGCATTTTATTTCTTTAATTAAACATTTGTTTATAGCAGCAATTTACATCGTATTGCTGGGCTTGACAAGAGAAAAATGAAAGTCAACAGAAGCGATGATAGAAAGTGGAACAGAGAGAAAGGAGTGAGGAAGAGAAAGAGAGAGCGGAGAGAGGGAAAAAAATGGATACACTTACACAGTTCACTGGTGCATCTGTACATAAACCTGTAAACAACATTCCATGGTCTTTGCTGGAAAACAAAACTAGCAATCCCCCACAGGAGGACCTGCAGGTGGCTTAAGTATCATAAGATCATACAAACACACGCAGAACTACGCAGAGAAGAGGTACAACCTACCCAGAGCAACGGGAAGCAGCATGTCAGTGTCAACATGCATAATAAAGGGTCTCTATGGTGACGCGGTCATGTAGATGCAACCTCGTCTCTGCAAGTGGAGGAAGCCTACACGGCCCCAGACCTGGGCCCCCAGTAGCCACCCAGAGACCTAGACCCCAACCCCCCCTCCACAGGAACGAACATGCATACCCCTGGAGGGCGGCCCAATCTGGGGCCCCCTGCGGTCTCGGGGCCCAGGCCCCAGCGGACCAAGACCAGCAACTGTCGACCCCCACCGGGCGCTTCAGTATTTTCTGAACAGCGCCTCCACGTGCCTGGGGCAGATATATAACATCCATAGCAGTTGTTTCGTTTGCAGAAACACTGGTATGAATGTGAAGTGAACTAGTAGAGAACTGCAACTTTGTTACAACTTTTGGGCCCAACCGAACATCTACCAGACTAACAGGTGTAAAAGCACCCAAAGCACAGGACCAGCCAAACTTTGTTGAATGTAGGAAAGTTATTTCTCCAGCAACAAATTGTATTTGTCTGCTCCAATTCCTACAACAGAATTAGAAATATCTTGCTAGTGAATAATTTAGAACAGAATTAAAATTTGCGATTAATTTGGGATTGACGCAAGTTAACGCAGGACACTCACATGATTACTTACGATTAAAAATTTTAAACGACTGGCAGCCCTGTTATAAACAGTATACTGTCGTCTTCAGAATTGCACATACCTCCTATTAAAGAAAAGGCTAAATTCATAATATTTATTCAAACAAAAAGAAACAAAAAAGTAGTAATAAATAAAAAATGTATTAAATTATAATTTAGTGAAATAAAAAGTAATGCTGGGCTGCACGGTGGTGTGGTGGTTAGCACCGCAGCCTCACAGTAAGAAGGTCGCTAGTTCGATTCCCGGCTGGGGAGGGGGTTTGAACAATTCCAACAGTGGCCTTCCTGTGTGGAGTTTGCATGTTCTCCCCGTGTATGCGTGGGTTCTCTCCGGGTACTCCGGCTTCCTCCCACAGTCCAAAGACATGCATGTTAGGTTAATTGGTCACTCTAAATTGTCCCTAGGTATGAATGTGAGAGTGAATGGTTGTCTGTCTCTCCATGTTGGCCCTGCGACAGACTGGCGACCTGTCTAGGGTGTACCCTGCCTCTCGCCTGATAACAGCTGGGATAGGCTCCAGCAACCCCCGCGACCCTGAACTGGATAAGCGGTACAGAAAATGACTGACATGACTGAAAAAGTAATGCACTAATCAACAATGGACTTAAATAACTGTCGTCAGGTGCAGAAATCTGTTTGGACATTATAGAAAACACTTGATTGCAGTGATTGCCTCAGAGTGTTGCTCAAAAAAAAATTAGTTCAGGAACCTTGTACTTACATTTTCTATTTGTTTGTTTGTCTCGAATACTACTGTTAAACCATTTTAAAATCACAAATGTTCATACAATTTCATACAATTCCAGCTTATTTTACTGGCAGCTGATTTTTTTCCCCTTGTACAATGAGATGGTATGAGTAATTTTGAGGAATTTGAGTAATTTTGAGGAATATATATATATATATATATATATAAAGAAGGAAAAAAAAAATCAGCTGCCAGTTAAATAAATTAAAATTTACAAAAATAATGATGAATAAAATTTCTGGGAAAATCATGACATTGATTTTTAATTGTGGTTCAAAAGAAATGTAAAAAGCAAAATAAAAAATATAAAACAAGCAAACAAGCATGACAGGGCTCTGAAGCTAAAACTTTGTCAAGCAGCTCTTTAAGTTTATCACTGCAATCAGTGTTTTCTGTTATGTTCAAAAAGACTTTTACACCTGTTGACAGGTATTTTCTGTTCATGGGAGAGTTGCTCTAATGTGTCTGGGATAGTTTTGTTTGTTTGTTTGTTTGTTTTAGTAATTAATTCCAACCACAATTCAAAAACAATATTTCATTTCACTAAATTAAAAATTTGTAAATTTTCAATTTTTATTATTTTCTTCAGTTTCTTGTTATTTGAATTACTATTGTAAATTTAGTCTTTTCTTTAATTGGAGGGTATGAAGGATTTTGAGGATGTCTTTGTATATACATATATATATATATATATATATATATATATATATATACACTTACTTTGCTTACTTTATTATATGTCTACTTTGTTATTCTATTGTCTGCCTTACTGAGTGTCTCCGTTTTACACTTAGTGAAATTTTAAGTTGTGGTCTGACATTTTTAGATGTTAATAATTGATCAGAAGATTTCTGCATCAAATCATGAATCAAACATGGAAACTATTTCTTTTTTTTTTCTTTTTTTTGCACATGCTGTTGCTTTGCAAAGTTATAAAAGATGACATAACAGACACGCAGCTTATAAATGTGGAGGTTAAAATGTGTGTGTGTGTTTTTTACTTTTTTTTTTTGCATCTGGCCTCTGCGGCTGTCCAGATTCATTGTTTCTGACAGTAAGTCTGATTATGTTTGTCAGCACAAACTAACAGTAAAAACAGGTAAATTATGAGTCTGGTTCTCCTGCAGTGTTTAAAATGCTGACCAAATGTTGCTGCGAGGCTCTGCAGAGTTTCCCACAGTGTTTGTGGAACACACCCCTACAGATTTATGTTTTTCTATTTCTGTGTGAAAATCCAGCTGAAAGTGAGTGTCTGCCAAACGTTGCGTTCATGTTGGAAAAATGTGATGAAGTGTCTGCAGGGACAAATCTGCAGAAAACATTATTGATCAAATCTGATGAAATCTTCTTTCACTGCATGTTTGTTTTTTTTTTTTTTACTGAACACAATGTTTCACCATACAGATCATATCTGATGTGCAGTTATCAGCATAAACCGGAGAACAATCCACGCACATACCATTGCTACTTGATTCAGCTGGTCCCGGACAGAAGCCCTTCACCTCGATTCCCAGAAACAACGAAAATTTCCAGGACCTGCAGTTTGTAAAACAAAAAACATTTATGACATTTATTTATTGACTGATTTCATTTATTCATTGCTTCGTGTATTTGTTTGTGACATCACCTTTGAGTGATGTTTTCAGTGTGAAGTTTATGTCTTCTTGTGTCTTCTTTAGGAAACAGATCATTGTTGTCTGTTCTGTCAAAGTTCCACAAACTCTGAGAAAGCCACATCTTAAAAAGTAAAACATATAATTGTCTTTTATGAAATAAATGCTAAAAAATTCCTGAAAAATTCGGAGTAATCTTCAGTGACGGACAGACAGATCTGTTTCCTCACACCAAGGCTGATGTGAAGTGTTGATAAGATGACAGAATATGAATCATTAACTGCAGTTATAATAGAGTTTATTTCCAATAATGTTCATGCAGAAGGATGGATAAATCAGCCGCTGAGAGGTTGAGTTTGAATGTGGTGACATCAGCAGGATAAACTGGAAGGCAGTAAACTCAACTGTTATGTTTCACCGTCATTTTTCAGTCTCATGTCTTCACACCTTCAGTTTTATCTGGTTTTATTAAGATTTTTTTTTTAACCTGCTGAAAGATCATTCATGTTGCCATGGTAACATCCAGAAACTCCAAGAAACTTTAAACTGAGATGCACCAGGCCCCTGAACAGCTGTGATGAGTTTATAGTCAGAATGAGTTTTTTCCAGATGAACATATCTAGGGACTCTGTTTGGTAGCATCCAAAGAAAATATACCAATGTGTGGCCAAAGATTGCTGATATGTTGCAATGAGATTATTAATTTGTGGCTGTATGTCAGTTACACTTGGGAAGAGACAACAAAACTGGACGAGCTCCTATGACACACATGTAACATGGATAAATATTGAAATTTACCATACTTTCTGGACAATCGAGCGGACCTGAATACAAAGCACACCCACTATAAAATGAGATTTGTACATATACAGGCCACCGCACATTTGTCAATAAGCCAAAGGTGTCCACATTGTAACATGAGATAAGTTATACCGACCAACAAATGTGTTACTTTTTCTGAACAGTGGCAGTAACAGGTCAGGTAAAAGAAAAAAAAATCTTTACAGTGCTGTCTCCAATGTCTCACCAATGAACACTGGTGCCAAGCTTATGCGCAATAGCTCCATCCAGTTCTGCTGGATTGTACCCGTCAAGATGTATGTCCAGCATTTTGTTATGACAGGATAGTGCAGATGGACTGTCTGCCATTTCACTTCTGCGGTAGCACATTTTGACAAAGTACCACATTTAGACAGAACACCAGACAGAGGACTCGTAAAGGGGCTTGTACCTTTCATTCTTGATGTCTGATCTTTGTAATTACAACTGTAGGGCTTATCTCACGTCCATAGTGCAAAAGCATGAGAGTTTGGTACCTAATTTAAATTCTCCAATTAGAGCACACCATCATGTGAACAGAAGTCCACAACTCAGAGTTTGTTGGGTATCAATCATTTGCCCCCCAGCTCACAGCGCTGTATTTTCCGAGAGTGACGATGCATGCAATGCTGCCAAGATGGTGACAGTGGGAACCGCCCACAGAGCTTCAGTTCAGCTCTTCAAAAACCTACAGGTGGTGGTTGGAAGGTTTGTCCATTGATATGAATAAGTCTATAAAACGGGGTGCACAGGTGCATGAGTAAAAGAGATGGAGGAAATGAGTGTGTTGTTTTTGAGGAGTGCGAGTTGTGGCTCAGACAGCAGCTCTGTTCTAGAGTTCAAATATAGACCTTAAAAGATAGTGATGGTCTCAAGAGTCTTCCCTGTTGGTATTACAGTACAATGGTTCACATTCAAACCTCTTTTGTAGTCTCCATCATGTGCTAAAATCTGGACAGAAGTCGCCCGTTTCTGTCCAATGCAACTTTAAAACCTCAAACTCCCACATTGGATCCCATGGGATCCCAATCCCAATGTAGGGCTCTACTCTGAACTCTGAGGTGAACTTCAAACTCTACACTGTCCTGTGCTGGATGTATTTCACAACAACCATGCCTGTAAGGGATGCCTGAAAGTATGAGAGAGTGACCTTTGAAATGGATGTACCTGTTTACGTACGTATACAGAGAGCATAAATGAGCCTTTAAACTCTCTCAAAGTTCATCTAGTTAGTCCAAAACCTTTATTTACAAGGGAAATAGGCCAGAGTAAAAGCAGAACATTAGGCTAGTGATAAGGGGTGTAAAACGCTGGTTTGATCCTGATGTGATATTACATCAATACTGTGGATAGGCAATTCAATGTCTGCCAATATCTCAAATTCATTCATGATACAATTTTGATTCGATTTGCTTTAGGATCCACCGGTCGATATAAAACAATATTACAAGTAATGAACGGGGTCATTGTTTCTTAAAGTTATACTGTGTAATTTTTGACTCTGACATTAAGCCTAAAATGAGCAGTATTAGATGATTTTTCGGGCCAATATACAGTAACTGACGCGTGTCAGCACTCTGAGCGGGCTGCCCTCTGCAGAAACCAGACATCGTAACTTTGGAGAGGCGGGCCGTCGATGAAAGAGCCGTAAAGCAAGTTGCTTTACGGCTCCTCTACCGTAAACACAGAAAGCTCTACTTGTGCTACTTTCTTTTATTACTCGAAGCTTTGTCATGGCAGAACAAATTAAAAAGGTGAAAGTGATGTCTGAGCAGGCCAGAAAAAAAAGAGGCAATGGGATCACAGCAGATCAAAAACACGAGTGGACAGTGGAAACGAATTCGGTCGTTGGAGATTTCTACAACAGCAGTATGGAAGCAAAGCCCACTCTCTGTTTGCCACGGTGTCATTAGACTGGTAAGTAAGTTTGGCTGTTGTGTAAACATACGAAAATGTGATGCTTTTTTTTTTTTCAGTCAGCGTTTATTCAAAACGTCAATAAGAGCCGTCTAAGCTGCCTATAGTTTCCTGTTAGCGAAACGCGGCTAGAATTACTATAGACCAAAGCTAATGTGACTCCTTAAACATTTTGTGCAATTGTGGCTGGTTTGCAGCAATAAATGCGTTCTCTGTAATTCATATAAATATCAAATAAGTAACAGAACGATCGGCAGTTTGTTTAGTATAGCTGTATGGTTTTCATACGCTGTTCAGAAGGAAGCAGAGCCACTGTAATGTCCCGTAAGCTGAGCTAATCCAGACGTTCTCATAACAAACGAGAGTTTTGCCAAAGTTACGACTTCATTCAGTGCACAAAACTACAATTGATTTCGTGGCCGGTTTTGATTGCGCATTTATCTTTGCATTGTGCGTTTGTGTGTGTGATGTTTCAGCTATGTAAACATATATAATCAGAAACAGTTAGAGGCGCATACCTCTGCCAGGGGCATATCCTCCAAAGGTGAAAAATCCTTCAGAAAATTCTTGAATCTTGATGGATTTGTTTATTTCAATATCCAAACACGGGAGAGGAGATTTAAATTTGCGTCATTGCCGTGAGGCCTGTGAGACATTGGCGCCGTTGCAGGTTTAGCGCTCCAAGTGGCTAAAAGTTACACGGTATTACTTCCTGAAAATAAATGTTAGACGTGTGCAAGTGAAACCTGTCTCAATCTGCGCCTTTGAGCCTCTAATCTCGCGGGGTGGTGAGTTTGAATGCAACTCCCCCTCCCCCTGTCTGTAGTTTGCTTTTCCCTTTGTTTTTGTTTGGTCGGGACATTTCTGGGTGGAGATTTCTGTTTATATCACCAGCCAATGACAAAGCTAAGGGCATGATCCTGTGCAGGAATAAGCTCATGATTGGAGCAGACGCCAGTCTGCAAAAACAAAAAACAAAAACAGCGGACACAGAGGAGAAAAGGAAGTAAGAGCTTCAAGATAGTGCTCGTTGGAAAACCAGGGATAATATTAGTTTGGCTTTTATCCACTTCTGAGCTTTGAAGGAGAAGCTTGAAGCTGAATAGGCTGAAGAACGATGCAGCCATTAGCCCGAGAGGAGGAGCGCTCAGTTTGAAAACTGTTGTTTACAAACAGAAACATGCTCTGTACATGAAATGTGCTATACAAATAAAATTGCCTTGCCTTAATCTATGTTTATGTAATTGAGTGGAATGAGTTTTAAGTTGAATACAAAAATACTTTTAAAAAAAAATAGCGGTAAATTTGTTTTGTACTTTTTCTCTCCTTTTTGTTGATCCAAATATTGATCTGATCCATGACTCAAAAACCGTAAACCGATTCAAACCATGAAGTCATTGATCCATTGCACCACTACCCACAACATGCAGGGACCCGGCACCACACAACTAAAACATGACAGTGAGTAAACACAGAAGTGGTCTGAAACATAAAATGTGCTGTGACCTGTGAACTTTTTCATTTCTGCATTTATTGTTCAAGTATTTATCAGTCATTCAGTGAAAATGAGAGGAAATCTGAAAATTTGCTTTGCAAGTTTATTCCAGTGTGCTCCCCTAAATGTTCTTCTTGTACTCCTAAAAATTTAAGTTAGTGGCCACAGTGCTCCTGGTAAAAAAAAAAAAGTTAGTCTGGAGCCCTGAAAAGTGGGTTTGATATTGATTTTTGGTCAATAATTTGTTTTTGGATCAATTTACAATCGATGCATCAATCTATATCAATGTATTGATATAGATCGATGTATTGTTACACCCCTAATAGTGATCCAGATCAGTCTGGATCAGTGTGTAGGTTTTCTGTTTCTTCTCCACATCTGTCTCTTCATTTTCCCACCAAATTTCCTCGTTTATTTAATCCAGATTGCTGAGGCGAAGCAAACCAGAAAACCAGTGAATGAACTGATCCGGCTCAGATGAGATTTCCAACGTTCTCCTCTTCCTCCTCCTTCTCCTCCTCCTCTTCCTCCTCCAAAGGATTTTCTGATCATTAAAACAAGAGGTGTGATATTTACAGGAGGTGAGTCGAGGGGGGGGGGGGGGGGCAGAGGAAACCCGGTTGATCCGGCTCGGGTCCAGACCCGTTGGTGCTGCTGTTTGTGTTGGAGCTGAACAGTTAAACACCAGATGTTCCGTCAAACCCTCAGTAGACGGATAGAAGAAGAAGAGGAGCTGTAATGACACATGATTATTGGAGCTGGGCTGTAAACATGTTGGGCCTCCTCATCCTCCATCCAACACCTCCATCCTGCAGGTCCCAGCCCCCCCTCACCCCCTCTACCCGCTGCACCCGGACAGATGTTAGAAACATTACCAAACACGGCCAACAATAAAAAAGAGTCCCTGTAAGTTTTCCAAGAGTGCAAACAAAAGAATGTTTTAATGGAGCTGCTTTAAGAGGAAAAATGTTGGAGTGCTGCAGAAATTCAATTACAGAGTGATTGAGTGTTGACATTTCTGAGGCTGTAAGACAGGAAATTCATTAAAAGCAGCAGAGCAGCCTGGGAGGGAAACTCCAGCGGCTGTAAAAGAATCCGCCGGTCCGAGGTGATTATGGAACGGATCGTTGCTCGGGTCAGGCCGCCGCTCTCCGCTCAGCCAATCCTGGATATTTAGAGGCCTCCAGAACCACCGCGCTTGCTCTATTGATTGAAAATAATCCACCCGGGACCGGAGCTCACATCTGCAGCGAGGAGGGAGGCGGCGGCTGTTTCAGGAATAATGTGAGGCATTGATTCTGACACGCATGGGATTGTAATAAGCTAATCTGGGAAAGAAGCAGTCATGAAGTGCTGCAGAACAAGACGGCCATTTGTAAGCAATTTATGACGCCGTCTAATCATTACGCCGAGGTTAGGTCAACATTCACAGGAGGCCGAGCCGGGCCGGGCCAGGCTGGGCTGGACCTGCTGCACACTGAGGGTTCAGGTTCCAGAACAGGATCTGTTCGGATTTATCAGAATTCCTGCTGCAGGGAGAATTTCCAGGAAATTATTTGTTTAAAGAATGTGTCAGAATTAACGGAGGAGGAGGAGGAGGAGGAGGAGGAAGAGTGTTTTTCCTGAAACGTGTCCAGGCTCCACTTTCAGGTGGAGATCCACTGAATCTGTCAGGATCGGATTGTATGCTGGTCTGTGGAGGATGTGTTCTATTTATCTCATTTAAATGGGAACCGGTTCATGTCCAATGAGGACCTGGGCCTGTTAGGATTTAAACGTGACCTCCATCAGACTCCAGCCTGACCAGTCTGGAGTCCTCAAGGAGACAAGCTTGTCAGTCCCGCCTCCCCTGGACCAAAACTGTGACATTTGTCTCCCTTCAGTCACATTGAAGCTAGATGTAGAGAAGAGCAACATCAGACTGAGGTCACTTTGAAATTCATCAGATTTCGGATCACCCGTGAACGTGGTCTGATTGGCTGAACTGGATTTATGCTGTTCAGACTGTCATGAAAAATCACATATGGACTCAGAATAGACCGATACACTGGCCGGCCAATATTTTAGGTCGATACTTGTGTTTTTTGCTGGTATTGGCATCGGCCGATACATCGTGTGTTGGCCAATGCCCCCCATGGCATAATTGACTCACAGGCACCCATACAAGCAGCAGTTTATATATGTGTGTTTCAAAATTCTTTTTCATTGTGTCCTTCATTATATTAATTTTGGGGTCAAATGCAGTATCGGCCCCATATATCAGCAGGTTGTATCGGTCATTGGCTGAGGTGAAAATATTGTATATCGGCCCTGAAAAAATCTGTATCTGTCTGTCCCTACTATGAAATGAAATTAAATGAAAAATACTTTATTCATCCCAGAAGGGAAATTTAGTATTGTAAAAGCTCACTTTTTACTTTTTTAAAAAAATTTTTAAATAAACAAAAACGTCAGTCAGTCTTGTTCTTTAGGGTGATGGCTTCTGGCAGGAATGAATTTCTGTATCTCTCCGTCCTACAGCGAACTTGACGCAGCCTCCCACTGAACACACTCTGTTGATTCTTCACCGTGTTGTGGAGAGGATGGGAAGTGTCCTCCATCATCTTCATCAGCTTGTGCAGCATTCTTTTCTGAACGATCAGCTCCAGCGGCTCCAGAGTTATCCCCAGCACAGAACCAGCTTTCTTGATCAGCTTGTTTAGTTTTTTCAAGTCTCTGGTTCTGATGCTGCTGCCCCAGCAGATGCTGCAAAGCTAATTGCACTTTCCACAACAGACTTGTAGAAGATCTGCAACATCTTGGTGCAGACGTTGAATGTTCTCAGCAGAATGAAATGTCTTTTTTTTTCTTTTTATTTACTTGTCCTGTGCAGCATGGTAGCCGCAGAATGATAATCTGGCTGCTTTGTTGTGTTGGACAGATTTACTTTGCAAAAAGAGCTTCAATAATAATAATGGATTCGATTTATATCGCACTTTTCAAGGCACTCATAGTAGATCCTTTATTCATTCACTCCTCATTCATACTTGGTGATGGTAAGCTATCTATGGAGCCACAGTTGCCCTGGGGCAGACAGAAGGAAGCGTGGCAGCCAATTTGTGCCTCCAAAACATTCATACACCAGTGACGCCCCCAGGTAAGGAGGGTTAAGTGTCTTGCCCAGTAACAGATTGGGTGGGGGATCGGGTTTTGAACTGCCAATCCTTCAATCATTGGCTGACCTGCTCTACCACCTGAGCCACTGCTGCCATAGCTTATGAATGAAAGGCTTCTCCTGATATTCTGCATTAATTCAATGTATTTAATTCTATTTTACTATTTTATTGAATGTTTATAACTGCATTTACATAATATTGCTGCAGGAAAGAGAAGGTTAAAGGTGCCATGACATCAAATTTCACTTTTCTGGGGTTTTGGGTGTATAATATGATCTGTTGTGCACTGATGAGGCCATGTGAATGTCCAGAGTGAGAATCAAAGTTCCTGTTTATGGTTTGTCAGCTTTGTCTCTCTGCTCAGAACAGAGGCGGGGCGTGTGGACAGGCAAGCCAGGCATTTGCTTGCACCCCCTGTCTCTTGGGGGCCCCCAAGGGCTGACAAATTGTACTGCACAGCAATGACAAGCATGGGTATTTACTTTGCAATGAAATGACACTGTAGTAGAAAACCCCCTTGTTGGGCCCCACCCCATGCCTCTTGCTTGGAGCCCCATAAGACCCTAGCAACGCCACTGGCTCAGAAACAGTTGAATCAGACAGCAGGCTATCATTCTACGTAGTTCTATCATTCTACGTAATTTAATTGCTCCAATAAGAGCACACTATCAGGTAAACAGCGCCCCCCCCCCCCCCCCTCTCCTAACGGTCTATGCACCATCCGCTCCCCCCTCCCCTCCCTGTCTGATTCAGCTTCGTGTATGGAGCTAGTAGTAACTTCTGTGCAGTCAGGTCTGGATTTTCAAACAAATGGATTTAAAAGAAAACTTCTGCAGCAACACTGAGGGAGGGGGCCACAACCTTGTCATTACCTGTAAGTTTATTTATTTTCTAAATGCTGTCTTGTCTGATAAACGTAGCTTACTGTCTGAAGTGCCCATGTTGCTAGCAGTTAGCCTTTAGCAAACTCCGACCGCAGCTTGACCTAGATTCTCCAAATAAGGTCATAGCCAAATAAGGTGTAGCCAATCAAAATGAAGTCAACGTGGTCTCTGGGTAAAGCTCCATATCATCACCGGACCCAACTGTATTACTGAGGAAGTGAGGTCTGGCGTTTCAAAACAATACTCTGCTGTAAAAAATGCGTATTTACATATGCAGTAATGCCAACAATATTAACTAGTTTCTATGTCATCACTCCTTTAAGAAAAGAAATAATCAGCAGTGAACCAAAAAATCAGAGAGAGTGAAAAGAAGAAAGAAAAGGCAACAGCCAACTGATGCACCTGCCAGAATCACGCACTGACTGACTACTGATCCCAAACTCTCATTCTGGATTTATTGATCGCGGACTTAGTGATCCTAAACTCCCACATCCAATGCTTACTGATCCCTGATCCTTGTCTCTTTGATCCCGGAGTCTCTGATCTTGAACTGTCTAGATCCTTACAGTCTTACTTCAAGACTGATCCTGGACTCTCTGATCCCAGATTCTCTGATCCTGGACTGTTTGGACTTAGACTCTCTAATGCTGGACTCAAAAAATGTGATCCTGGATTTATTGATCATGGACATAGTAATGATCTAGAACTCCCTGATCTGAAACTCGTGAACTCTCTGATCCCTGATTCTCTGATGGACATGCTCAGGTCCAAACAGGACGGACACATCACAGGCTCACTGTGGGTCCTGGAGCAAGGTCCCCACCCCACCAACTGCTCCCTGGGTGCCATGGCATGGCAGCCCACTGCTCTCTGGTCTATCTGTCTTAAATGCACAATTTTCTCAGGTGATCACTGACGTGAAAAATTAGCCCCACCCACCCTGAGCTAATAAAGAATTAATAATCACTTTTATTCAACACAAATATGTTTGGTTGTTTTCTTCTTTGCTCGGACAATTGTGTGATTTCACAGTTTAACAAGATGAAACAACAGAAGCTGAACTAGTCAGTCACTTAAAAGAATGTTACAGTAATTGTTTTTATCACATTATCTTTTTTTTAATTGAAAGGTTTCTTGTTTTCCTCTCAGCTGATAATCAATCAAATCAAACTGATAATCAGGTTTATTGATTCTCTAGAATGAGCTGAATGTAAACAACTCAGAGGCTGCAGCAAAAACAGAAAATCATCTTCTGACTTCAGAAAATCACATCTTCATCATCATCATCATCATCAGGACAAGACACTGTCTTCACACGTATGGATTTTATTATGTATAATAATAATAATTGTAGTAATAATAATAACAATAATAATAATAATAATAATATTTATTATTATTTTTATTATTATTATTATTATTGTTGTTGTTGTTGTTGTTGTTATTAGGGTTTAGTCTCTGAACTGCAGCTTACTTCAGATTTATTTCAAGGATTTTTCATTTCAGCACACATGCAGTGGTGGCTATGAAAATCTCATTTTACTTCTTATCTATTTTTATTTGTTCAGCAATGATGATAATAGTAAATAAAAGTTATTAACATGTCATTTTTATATATCGTATAGCTATAGCATCTTCTTTTCTAGTTACCACTGATGTAAACTTATTGATTAAAATGTTTGTGTATGTATTAAATTATATAATGCTGGCAGTTTTTTATGACTTATTTTATATATCATATATCAGAAAACAACTTCCAGGTGTCCGTTACAGTGACAAATGTGCAAAAAATGTTTTTTATCTCTAATATTTTGTTCCTGCAGGTGGAGAATTTCTTTAAAGAACTTAAAAAAATGCTGATCATCATGCTGTTTGTGTCAGGATGCAGATGGAGCAGCAAAACTTATTTAAGTGTTTTTCCCACTCTGGTCCAAATTTTAAATAAGCCTCAAATATTTTCTGGAAAACTTAAAGCCCTCCTCAGAAAGCCTTTTCTATCGTCAGCCTGAACAGAGACTAGAAAACATGGTTAAACATTCTGTTTTCAATCTAAATTATTCAGTTAGGCTTTTTTTGTTTGTTTATTTGTTTTCTACAATATATATATATATATATATATATATATATATGTAATTATCTGTGTTTTGTAAATGATTATTATTCTTTGAAATTTCCTCCTCCATCTGTAACAAACACTTATTTTCTGATTTTTACACATTTTCAGAGCCAGTCAGACCATCCTGTTTCACTGCTGTGGTGTTCAACGTGATTCAGATTCACATCTGCTGCAGCTAAATATCTGATGGATGCAGCTCATGTTGCAGAGGCGGAAGAACTGAAGAGGAACCACTCACCAGACGACATGAAGCACCAGGTTACAGCTGAGGTGCTGACTTCAAATGAAGATTAGATGTTTGAAACGGAGACATTTTACAATTTTAAGAAGAATATTAACTCATTTTGAATCTGAAGGCAGCAGCACATCTGTAAAAGTTGGAAAAGGAGCCACAAAAGGCTGGAAAAGTAACTGGTACAAATAAAAACCAACTGGTGGAACATGTGACAACTAATTAGGCTAAATGGTAATAGGTCAGTATTGTTACTGGGCATTTCAGAGAGGCAGAGTCTCAAATATAAAGATGGACAGAGGTTCACCAATCTGAGACAAACTGGTCTAGAAACTGTGAATCAATTTCAGGAAAATTTTAAAGTAAAACTGTGAAAATGCCACCATCTACAGCGTGTAATATCATCAAAAGATTCAGAGAATCAGGGGGAATCTCTGTGTGCACGGGATAAGGTTGAATACTGGTATTATTGGGGCCCTCCAGGCATGCTTCTGTTCTGCATAAAATTCCAGGGACTCAGGAAGACTTCTAGAAAAATGCGTCTGTGAACACAGTTCACCCTGAAATCTACAAATGCAGGTTAAAGCTCTGTCATGCAGAGAAAACTGGAAAACTGTTCTGAGGTCAGATGGATGAAAATGTGAGGATGTTTGTGGAAAGCATGGAGGCCGTGTCCTGCAGACTAAAGAGGGTCGGGAGCATCCAGCTTGTTATCAGTGGACAGTTGAAAAGCTGCATCTCTGATGGGATGGGGTTGCATTGGTGTCTATGGCGACGGCAGCTTCCACATCTGAAGCTCCATCAATGCTGGAAAGTACATGGAGGTTTTAGAGCAACATCTGCTCCATCCAGACGACGTCTCTTTCAGGGAAGACCTGGACCACATCCTGGATCCATCACAGCAGCATGGCTGGAAACAGGAGGAGAGTCCAGCTGGTCTGGGGCTGATATGATATCGCATTATGATATTTACAAGAGTGAGATATGATATTTACACATATCATTATGTCGCGGTATTAGTTGTGCAAATTTTCTGTTTTATGTTTTCGTAATGACCCGGCTGCCCCTCGACTGACTACAAAAGCATCACCTGATTATTCAATAAAGGTGGGAAAAAATATCAATACACTGAAATATCACAATATTTTCTTGTCCCGATACCATATCTATATTTAAAAACACGGTGTCAATCTATTTTACTAATGAAATCTTGCGAGATATAGGGTTTTTTTTTTAAATCTCGTGAGATTTCACGAAATACCGCAAGATTTTTTACAGATTTAAATCTTGGGGTATTTCGTAAAGATCTCAAGAGATTTTGCAACAAAACGATGATATCTCGTGAGATTTCATCAGTAAAATAGATCTATATCGCGTTTTTAAATATGGCACATGAAAATATTGCAATATTTCAGTGTGTTGATATTTTTTCCCATCCCTATTATTTAAATGATCAGGAAGACAATTCTCCCAAAGACTTTTACAAAGACATCATGAAAAAACAGCCAACTATCTTGAATTGCTTCGATTGAACAAACATTTCTAACCAGTGTGTTGTCAGTTCCATCACTGCAGTGGAGTGATACCTTTACGCTAAACATGTTTCCCCTTTCAGAAAAACACACATGAATTTCACATGTTCGTGCACATGTGACCACGTGTCTCGTGACAACAGGAACCACACGTGGTTCACATGAGGATCACACTAAAATGTTCCAAAAGCACACTTTGCACATGTGGAACATGTGCTCCACATGCACATGTGCACGAACATGTGGAGCACATGTGGTTTTTCTGTTAGGGCAATACTTTAAAAAAAACAGGTGTTTGATATGAAATGAAACTTTAAGAAAAAATTAGGGTAAAAAATTCTGGTATATATCGTATATCGTCATCTAAAATAAATATATCGTGATATGATATTTGGTCCATATCACCCAGCCCTAAACTGGTCCGCCTGCAGTCCAGATCTTTCACCAATACAAACATTTGGAGCATCATGAGAGCAGAAATCCAGCAACCAGGTCCAGGACTGTGAGCAGCTAGAATCCTGCATCAGACCAATGTGGGACAACATTCCTCTCCTAAAACTCCAGAAACTGGTCTCCTCACTTCCCAGATGTTTACAGACGGTTGTTAGAAGAAGAGGAGATGATAAACAATGGTCCTACTTGTTACAGACGTAGAATTGTGTTTCATTCTCTTTTTTTCCTTCACTTCGTTTCAGTTCTTGAATTAAACTTTTTGGAGCTTTTTTCTGCAGGAAGTCCATCTTCAGGTCCAGGTGGAAACGTCTCACCTACATCTGTCTAAAGGACTCTGCTCTCCATGTTGGGTTGTTAACCTGTTTATAATCAGTCATCACTTACTTCCTTTACTAACCGTCCTCCCCAGGTCTGTGTGGTGTCTTGAGTGGCACGATGAATACAAATTTTTAAAAATGAATTTAAAAAAAGAAAGAAACGGAGCTGGAAGAGGCCACGGTGGATTCTTACTGTACAGAGCTGAGTATGTAAAACCGCAGCCGGCTCAACCGTGTTGCAGAGTTTGGAAGAACTTGCAGAGTTTTCTGTAACACCCCCCCCCCCCACCCCCCACCCCCACCCCCCTTTCTGCACTGCAGGTGTTTAACAGTTAACACCAGAGTTTTCATGAACCCTCAGAGTCCTGCAGCCATCTCCAGGTGATTAAAAACAGGCTTGTTCCTAAATAAATGATGCTCTCCATCTCTGTTCTGATACCTTCCAGCTCTGAGAGGTCAGACTCCCAGCCCGGATTCACTCACAACTTTAAGGCAAAACAACAAAAAATAAAAAATAAAGAAGGTGGGGGGGAGAAGAAATCCTCAACAAAGTGTAAATAATATTTTCTACCTGAGAGCGCTTACACGGGGGTTAAAGTAAATCCCTGAAAACAGGAGCATCCCGGGGTAATGAAGCAGCTCATGAATATTCTGTGTGGAGCTTCACAACAAGTCCACCTTTTCTTATTTTCTAATTGACGGAAAGTTCAGACAATTATTTATTTATGGCTGCGATTCCTCTGCGTTCCCTGAGAGGCTGCTAAAACTAAGAGAGGGGTGTGTTGTGAGGAGGAGCCGAGCGGCCGACAAACCCTAAGACCTTGTAAAGATCGCTGCTAACAGATTTTCTACCCAGGATTTGTGAACTCCATCTCAGCTAATCACAACGGAGCCTATTAGTGCTTGACATTTTTATCCGGCAGCCAAAGACTTCACAACTCGGCTGTGGTGGGGGCTAACGGTAGCGGACAGCTCGACGCTGCAGTCGGGGGGCCCGGGGCCGGCCGGTGCCCCTCCTGGGCCCACCTGCAATCCAATACCTGAGCCCCAGCGCCCCGGACGCATTGATTTCTTGTCAGCCGCAGAAGTTTTCAGCCCGAGCTGAGGGCGAGGAAGGGAGGGAGCGCTGGAATGAGGGGTGAGAGAAATCTTAATTAAGAGAGGGGGATTTACTCGACCTGGCTGCAGCTTCTCTGGGACTCCGGTCAATGAATCATACGAAAGAGGTGGGGGAGGAGGAGGAGGAGGAGGAGGAGGAGGAATGCCTTCTGTTGAAGCCAGAGATTAAAAAGAGTGACAGGCCAAACACGATGCGGCGTTTTCTCTCCTGCCAATCCTCCCCGTCTTCCGCAGGGTGAAGGTGGGGCCTCAGGCAGATCTGCACTGTTGAACTCATTACAGAGAATTACCCGCTAAGAAAACACTTCGCCGCCCTAATTGCCCAATTTAGGTCTGCAGGTGGTCGCGGCGGCAGCAGTCACTCACACCTTTTTACTGCTGCTCTCAGATCTGCCTCCTCGCAGCTCTGATGGCAAACACATGAGGGTTAAAGCGTTAAATCTGAAACAGGACCGCGAGGAGGTCCAGGACTCGGCAGGTCCGTCGCAGACTGTTCGCTTGTCCCACATACATGTGATCTGACAGTTAATTCATCAGCTTTTTGAATATATAAACCGGATTAAATGACGAACTGGATGAAATTCAACACACATTTTCAAATTTCAGAAACCGTTGATCTACTGGGATTTTCACACTTAACTATTTCTAGAAAACATTCAACGGCAGCAGTTGTCTGGACCAGAATGTCTGGTTGATGTAAGATGTCAGAGGAGAATGGACAGACTGGTTTCATGGGTCCATGAAAGCATGGACCCATCCTGCCGTGGATCAAGGCTTCATGCTGCTGCTGGTGGAATGGTGTGGGGGAGATTTTCTTGGCCCACTTTGAGCCTGTTCTGACCCAACTCTGCCAGGGTAAGAAAGGCGCACCAAAGTGGGGGCTCATCTGGGAGATATTTTTATTTCCCGTATTGTTGTGAGTGCTGTTGAAGTGTAGTTGGTCTTTATTCTGAGTGGCGATTAGTGCTCGGATAGCTACATCCTTCAGTTTGGAACGGTTTCTTGCAGCTTCTTCCTGTGTGGCTCGACTGTTGCCGCAAGGCTGATCTCATGCAGATTGCGAGTCATTTTACTCTGTTGATCCCAAAACGGGCCACTAAGTGCCCCATTAAAGCTCTACTGGTGGAACAGTTGGAGGCTTCTGGGGTGCTGGAGGTACCTGCGGAAACAGCAGAGGTTGGTGGAAACATCATGAAAGCATGGATCCATCCTGCCTTGGATCAAGGCTTTAGGCTGCTGCTGGTGTAATGGTGTGGGGGAGATTTTCTTGGCCCACTTTAGCCCCCTTAGTACCAACGTGGTGGAACCACCACAGTCTACCTGAGTATTGCTGCTGACCATGTCCATCCCTTTATGACCACAGTGGAGCATCTTCTGATGCTACTTCCAGCAGGATAATGCACCATGTCACAAAGATCACATCACCTCCACCTGCTTTCTGGAACATGACGATGATTCACTGAACTCCAACAACCTCCACAGTCACCAGATCTCAGTTCAGCAGAGCAGCTTTAGGATGTGGTGGAACGGGAGATTCTCATCATGGATGCAGCAACTGTGTGATGCTGTCATGTCAATATGGGGCAAAATCTCTGAGGGTTGTATTTCTTTTGGGGGGGATGCTAGAGGGATCTGGAAACTCACTAAATATAGCAACAAAGTGGCTAAGTTGGCAACATACTGCTGCTGCTGCTCTTCTTTTGTCAGTTTCTGGTAAATTAGATGATGCAAAGGAGCAATACTGCATCCTACGGGAGACCTGTGAGACAACTTGAACGAAAAATCTCACCAAATTTCATCTTGCGAGATCCAATCCACTTTATTTATAAAGCACATTTAAGTCAGAACATGTCTCGTAAGTGCGGCACATACAAAATACCCAGTAATAAAATAAAATAAGATAAAATAAGAAAAATAAATGTTGCTCTTTATAGCTCCACCAGCTCTTGTTAAAATAGTAAAACAAATTTATGTACATACATATAAATATATATATACATATATATATATATATATATATATGTATATATATACCGTATATAACATAAAATACACTAAAATTAAACTAAAATAAATCAGCTTAAACAATTTTAAAATGACTAAAATAAAGACACAAAGGACTACACAACTCACGCAGTGTTGAAAGCCAGAGAATAAGTGGGTCTTCAGACGAGACTTAAAGCTCTCCACAGTGGGGACAGTTCGAACATGAAGGGGCAGAGCGTTCCAGAGTCTGGGGCCGACAACAAAGAACGCCCTGAGATCTCGTCACACCCCTACCCCTAACTGAACCAAGTCCCCAGTCTTACCGAGTCTGATGGACTACCCTGATGTGAATGCACCCAAAGTGGACTGAATCTCAACCTCCCCCTCTAAACCGGTGCACCAGTCAAACTTGCCAAAATTTCTGCTGACCTTTGACCTCCGTTCCCTGTCTGTGAGTTGTGGTGGACCATCTTCTCGTGGTATCTTTGTTGTGTTGTCATGAGGGAAATTTTTCTGCATCTTCATCTGTCCATAATCTGCACTCTGCAGCTTCATCCCAGACCTGTGTGGAGAGCTCTTTGTCTTCATGGTGTCCCTTGATACGACTTTAAAAGCCACTTTATTAAACAAATAAAACGTTCCATTCCAACAGCCACAACAAAAAGATTCAGGCTGAACACAGTGGTGGTGCTGGGGGGGGGGGGGGGGGGGTGAATGTGCAGCGGAGGGGCTACATTAGAAAGGTTGTGAACTTCTGCTTCACATTTATTTATTGCCCCTAACAGAAGTCAGATTTTCCATGTTTGCTGTTCTCATGCTGGAACTCTGAGCTTTCTGTGTCCCTCCTTCAGTTTTCATATTTCACTGCCATCTCTCCGAAATCACAACCAGATGTTGTCATCGGCTCCACGTCCTGCTTCCTGTGTCCAGTTCCCACCGAGCACTGGAACGTGACACTTTCTCCTGGAAAGTATCGTAAAACTGAGAAAGCTCTGCACAGCTATTTCCTTTCATAAATCCTGCGTCTCTCTCCGTTGTACTGCAGCTCGGAGAGTGTTCGATATTTTAATGGAAGAAGCGTCGAGGTGCACAGCAGTAAATCCACCCGACAGCGACTGGTGGGCTTTCATCATCTACCTACAGCTCTGCGGATTTATGTCCGTATGTGCCGCTCATGCATGTAATAACTCCTCCCATCCTTTCAGCAGGGGGTCTGGTTTCAGCGTCTGCATGTGACCATCCGTCTGCCTGTAAACACCAACCTCACCTGTTGATACCAGCTGGAGAAGGCCAGCAGCCACCTGACGGCTTTACAGCTCCACTCTCCTGTCATGTGCAACATAAATAATAGAAAATATCATCTTGCAGCATTTTGAGGGCACCACGAATGCAGGAAGAACGGAGAAATCAGCTTCGGTGAAAGATTTCAAGACTAAAGGTCATAAGAATGTTTCAGCTTTACTCCTGAGCTGACAACAGATTAAAGGATTCAGACATCATCAGGTAACTGGATTTATCTGTAATCTGCCAAAACTTCAGAGCTCCTGATGGTGGGCATAATGGTCCAGATACAAAACCTAAAAAATTATGATGCTTTTTAGAGCTGAAACCATCATGTGGTGTAAACACTTTAGAAGAAGAGGAGGAATGAAGCTGAGGGTTTCAGTTGACAGATGGGACGCCATCAGAGCTGAACAGGTGAGGAGGAGGAGGAGGAGGGTTGGCTCTTCATCCCAGAAGCACCTGTCACACAGTCAGAGCAGAAAGATTTAAAACAATAACAACGTTCATCAACACTCCCAGTGGATGAACAAGCCCACTAGGGAGAACAGTCTGCTCCATGTTTCGGGAACTGTGGTTTAAACATCAACAATATCCAAGAGAACTGGATCATGTTGTGATGACCAGAACCAACCTGGGCTCTGTGCAGTCCACCCACCCACCCATCCATCCTTCCTCCCACCTATCCACCCATCCATCCATCCATCCATCCATCCACCGCCACATCCATCCATCCATTCACCCATCCACCCATCCATCCATCCATCCATCCATCCATCATTCACCTATCCATCCATCCATCCATCCATCCATCCATCCATCCATCCATTCATCCACCCACCCACCCATCAGTCCGTCCGTCCATCCATCTATCCACCCACCCACCCATCCATCCATCCATCCATCCATCCATCCATTCACTTATCTATCTATCTATCTATCCATCCATCCATCCATCCACCTATCCACCTATCCACGCATCCTTCCATCCACCCACCTATCCATCCATCCAACCCCCATCCATCCATCCATCCACCGACCCCCCTTCCATCCATCCAGCCCCCATCCATCCATCCATCCATCCACCCACCCATCCATCCATCCATCCATCCATCCATCCATCCATCTATCTATCAATCCATCCACCCCCCATCCACCCACCCATCCACCCACCCCAATCCATCCATCCATCAATCCATCCACCCATCAATCCATCCACCCACCCATCAATCCATCCACCCACCCACCCATCCATCCACCCACCCACCCTTCCATCCATCCATCCATCCATCCATCCATCCATCCACCAATCCATCCACCCACCCACCCATCCATCAATCCATCCATCCATCCATCCATCCATCCATCCATCCATCCATCCATCCATCCATTCATCAACCCATTTATTCATTCATTCATCCATCGACTCACTCACTCACTCCCTCACTCACTTACCCACCCACCCTCCATCCATCCATTTATCCATCAATTTAGCTATCCATGATTCATCCATTCATCCATTATTATCCATCCATCATTCATCCATACATCCATTCATCCATCTATCCATCCATCCATGCATTCATTCATTTATCCATCCATGATTCATCCATCCATCCATCCATCATCCATAATCCATCCGACCCGTCCGGTCGTTCATTCATTCATTCATTCATTCATTCATTCATTCATTCATTCATCCATCCATCCATCCATTTTTTCATTCATTCATTCATTCATTCATCCATCCAATCCATTCATTCATTTATCCATCCATCAATCCATCCATTCATTCATTCATCCATCCATGATTCATCCTTCCATCCATTTATTTATCCATCCATGATTCATTCATTCATTCATTCATCCATCCATACATCCATCCATACATACATCCACCCACCCACCCGTCTGGTCATTCATTCATTCATTCATTCATTCATTCATTCATTCACCCATCCATCCATCCATCCACCCATTCATTCAATTATTCATTTTCTCATCCATCCACTCACTCACTGACTCAACAACCCACCCATCCATCCACTGATTCATTCATTCATTTATTTATTTATTAACTCATCCATCCATCCATCTATCCATCCACTCACTCACTTACTCACTCACTCACCTATCCATCCACCTACCTACCCACCCGCCCGTCTGTCTGTTCATTCATTCATTCGTTTATCCACAATCATCATCTATTATATTCATCCATCCATCCGTTCATTTATTCATTCATTTATCCCTCCATGATTCATTCATTCATTTATCCATTCATACATCCATACACTCACTCACTCACTCACTCACTCACTCACTCACTCACTCACTCACTCACTCACTCACTCACTCACTCACTCACTCACCCATCCATCCATCCATCTACTCATCCATCATCCATCCACCCACCCACCCATCCGGTCGTTCATTCATTCATTCATTCATTCATTCATTCATTCATTATTAATCGATTCATCCATCCATCCATGATTCATCCATTCATTTATCCATCCATGATCCATCCTTCCATCCATTCATTCATCCATCCATTTTTTCATTCATTCATTCATTCATTCATTCATTCATTCATTCATCCATCCATCCATCCATCCATCCATCCATCCATCCATCCATCCATTCATTTATCCACTTATCCATCCATCCATCCATCCATCCAGCCATCAATCAATTAATCCATTCATCCATCCATCCATTCATTCATTTATCCATCCATGATTCATCTATCCATCCATTCATTTATCCATCCATCCATCCATCCATCCATCCATCCATCCATCCATCCATCCATCCATCCAATCCATTCATTCATTCATTCATTCATTCATTCATTCATCCATCCATCCATCCATTCATTTATCCACCCATGATCCATTCATTCATTTATCTTTTCATCCATCCATCCATCCATCCATCCATCCAGCCTCTTCTGTTTCCCTTGTCGACTCTACACAGCCAACTTTGTTCACTTTCTCCAAGTTTATGAATGCTCTTTCAGCTCTGTGAAGTGATTGTTTCAGCTTTTCTTCAGCAAATGGAAGCCAGTGTCGGTTTTTATCAGCTGTGGGCTGAAGACAGTGATATGTGATCCCTCCTGGAGATGCTGATCCACAGGGAAACTCCACAGGGCTCACAGGAACCTGGATCGCCTGTGTTTTCTGCAGATGTTTGTTTGGAGCTGTCAGATAATCATGTTGGCCCTCAGCTGAAACACTGAGGCTTGTTTTCACTGTGAGGTTTTGTTGTTCTCTCTGTCAGCCTCTAGGAAAGAAGAATGTTGATGTCTCACACCAGATTACAGCCACTGATGATCCATTCATAGCTGCAGATGCCTTCAGGGACTTACAGACTCCAAAAATACTGTACATCTGTCTGAGAGAAACTCAGGTGAGGGAAGTCTGGCTGTTATCGCTACCTCTAATAATCTGTAATTTTGTTTTTCTTTGTTTTTGTTTTTGTCCTGACAGCAGAATGTTGGTCTGACTGCCATACTTCACATATTTTCTTTCTTAGGACGGGCTTTGTGGATATAAGGATCTCCTTGGTACTAAGTATTAGTCTTTATATTAATTAATGTGTTTTTGGCTGGATAATATATTAAAGGAGCCCTATCGTGAAAAATGGACATTTATGAGCTTCTAACCATTTTGGTGTGTTATTTCATTCAAATTTAATTTAAGTCGTTATTTTTCTTGATTCGTGTATGTTTAGCCGTTTTCAGACTTGCATTGCGGAACATGGGCGATAAAGTTCATCTGCTCTTTAAACGGATTCGTCTTTTCAAACATGCCGCTTCCTTGCCGACTTATCGCTTCCCGGGTGCTTTCAGACTTCAGGAAATGTTGCGGAAAAGTCAGCACAGCTCCACTCTGCCTTCAACTTTGTCCGGAGCATTTCCTTGTGCGTTCAGCCAAAACGAAGTGCCGCAACATTTCCGCTCTCATGACATAGGGTCCAGCCGGTACATGTCCGCTACATCTGCAGGGTAAAAGGGCGGATCGCATGTCTAAATGCAAACGTTATACAGGACAGAGTCAGCAATATTACCGCTTTCCAGTGCAAGTCTGAAACAGGCTTTTGAGTAATTTTTATGAATATTCAGTCCAGGCTCTAGCTCCCTTCCAACGACTGACTTACCACTAATCTATGTAAACAGGTGGAACCAATCATGAAGCAGCAAATACGCATGCACAGCATCGTAGCAACACAACTGCTTTATTCAAGAGAAACTCCAAGATTCCTGACCTCTCCACTCTCTCTGAGGAGGAAGCCAACAGCCTGATGGGAATTATTAGAAAAAGACTTTCTCTGAGATAAGCAGCCATCAGCTAACAGATGTTTGCTTCAGAGGTCAGAAGAAAAGCTTCTCTTTTTTCTTTTACATTTTGTAGCTTTAGACGTTTGCAAGTTGGAAAAAAATGTGGTTGTGTTCAGCGTGGGAGTTTATTTGTTGTGCCCAAAGATGGATCTACTCGTCAGAAGTGATTCGATTTTGTCTGCAGGAGCAAAAAAAAAAACCCCATCACCGACAAGGTGAACTTCACTCCTGACAGCTTCACCAAACTCATACATGACCAAAGTGGTTGTTCTCAGGGATTACTTCTGAAACCTTACGCACTTCCCATAATAATAACACCTCATGTTCAGACATGAAGTGTTTTTACCATATCGCCAGCTCAATGCTAACTGGTAGCCAATGGTTGTAATTAGGGATGTTCAATATTGGCTTTTTTACCGATATCTGATATTGTCCAACTCTTAATTTCCAATATCCGATATAAACTGATGTGGATATGTGCAGACATCTGTGAATCTCTCATATCCCAAACATCCCAAAATATCCTTAACTCAGCCAGAGGATTTCATTTTGGACATCTGGATGCCATATATGAGAACTTAAAACCAGACATATTATAAGCAGCGTCAAAGCAAGTCAGTCTGTAGCAGCAGCAGCTGCACCGTAGTCACATGACTCTGAAAGGAATGCTGGGATATGAAGTTCTTCTAGAATAAGAGGAACTTTTATACATGCTGGAGCGGGGCTAATAGAACTAGATCTCGTGAGATTTCATGACGGAACAATGAGTTCTTGCAAGATGTCATTAGAATAAACATTGGTCTGAAAAAAACATTACCGATATTTTCTGATATCACATTTTAATGCTGATATTGGCCGATCATTTCGGTAGGCCGGTGATATTGGACATCCCTAGTTGTATTACTTGTCAGGGGTCTCTGTGATGCCGCATGTACTTCAAACTCAAACTCATTCTGGGTCAAGCATATGGCTCCACAACAGGGTGATCTATTTCATTCCATTGATGGGAGTCCGATCATCCATCCATGCTTACAAATATCCATGTGAGTTGTGTTGCTGGTGTTACACCACAATCTGTGACCCTTCAGAATGGTGTACCCACACGTTGAGAACTTTGTGGTTCAGTGTAATCAGCCATTTTACTTCCATGTTGGAAATAACATAACATAAAAACTAATATCTAACACCAGATTAGCATCTCCCCATCCCCTGCCCCAGGCAGCACCAATGCTGGTTTTCTGGTTTTATTGAGCTGAAGTGTCACGAGGTGAAAAACTCTTCCAGTCTGAGATATTTACAACATTTATGTCTACAATGATGAAGCAGGTTGATTAATGAGTAAAACTCTTCAACAGATCCAGCTTCACCAATTGTTCTGCTTTCCTACTACATTCAAACCCCTCTTTAGTGCCTCTCAGTTCTCCCTGTTTTATCATTTTCTTTCTCTCCTCTCCTTCATTATCTTTCTTTGTGCAGTGAAATCTCTCTTTGTTTGAAAACGCTCAATTTTCTGAATGTTTCTGCTTTAGAAAATAATAATAAAAGGAGTCATTAAAAATCCATTTTGATGTGATGGTAATCACACAAACCTGTTCAGTTTCTGCTCTCCACTTTAATTTGCTTTATGAAACATAATTAGTGGGAACCTTTACTGCCCTCCTTTGTCTTCATCCGCCTGGAGACGAAGAGCGGCTCTCGCTTAAGAGTGATCCCACACATGAAGCTGGAATGAAAAACAGAGAAAATATTGAGCAGCCGATGGAGGTTAACAGGTTTTCAGCAAACGCGTTGTCGGCTTTCCTGCCTGCGTTTCATCATCATGTCGCTTTAATATCGACTGTCACTGGGGAGCAGAACAAATATGTAGCATCATCGTCTGAGGCGATGAAGAAATGAAGAACACAATAACATCAAAACAGAGTCACTTTAAACACAACAGGAGGAGGGAAAACTGTCACTTTACAGCAAAAACACCCGTGTTCATTTCCATATTAGATGTTGTTGAACCTTCATTTGAGGCCCCTGGGGGTGTTCAGTCCCCAGAGGAGCCCCTATCTGAGGAAATAAAAAAAAAGCTCCCCCTCCTCCAGTGCTGATCTCCTCTTTGTTTCACTGTCTAAGACTTCTTTTTTTCTAAACCTACAACGTCTGATCGAATAAATCATGTTTCAGTCAGATGTGTTTTCAGAGTCGGGAGCTCCCTTAAGGCCTTGCAGTGTTTTCTCTGCCTGACAAGAATAACTGAGCTAATATTTTCAATATCCAGCCTCATACAAGACAAACATGCACAGTAACATTTACATTTTCTGACATGGAGCTCAAAGCTTCCAGATCCAGACGAGCCTTCAGCTTCTACAATAATAAACTTAATGCAAACACCATGAAATGCAGACGGTGCGCTCGTCCAGCCAGGATTCTTTTACAGCACTTAATGTCCCAAACTTTAATGTAATTTACTGTTGAGCAAATTCCAAAGGTCACTAAAACAGATTTCAACATCTTTGAGGTTTAAGGGTCTCTGAAAGGTGTGGGGGTGGCTTCAGAGAGTCAGTGAGGAAGTTACATGAGTCTTGTGGTGGATGGACTGAGAGGCTTTACAGAACACTGGTCAGTTAAAGGGACTTGGGAAGTCTTTTATGGGGTTCATTTAACAGGGTTCTAGAATCTCCTGGATCTTTTAGAAGGTTTGAGTCTAATGCTTGTTACATACCAGCGCGAGAAGCGAGAACTTTGTTCTGCACTCGAGGCTTCAAGAACAAGAAAAAGTTAGTCTTTGTCAAGTCAATACATACTCTAAGCTCTGGGACTGGGCGCACACCAGGTGGGGGGTGGGGCAGTGATTACACATTTACAACAAACTCCGTCCATGGCAGGACGGAGTTGTGCACACGGTGGTGTAGTGTATTTAAATGCTATGTGTGTTGATTACATTTTCATACTTTCCCACCTCCTCGATTAGCTGTTTATTAAAACTATCCATTTAATCTGCATCTGCAGAGATGTGGAGGTGACAACTCTCTGCTTCAAGCGTCTCCATGTTAACCCTGCCTGCCTCAACAGTTCAACCAATCACACAATACTTCTCGGAGCTCTGGGAGAGGGCAGGTTCCTCGACCAAGGGGTCAAGAACACCTTTACCCCCTTGTTCTCGTAGCCAACTGGCTTCATCGTGAGCATAAATGTTCTCTTGCTTGTGTACTCTGTATCTAGAAAATTCCACTTGGGGGCGCATTAGAGAACCAAGGCCAGATAGAGTTGCTGAATTTGGTGGCACTGGAAGATGGTAGTCTTTTGGATCATTTTAAAGACCTACAACGTAACTTTTCCACCTTAAAAATCAACAATTCTGACTCATTTTGATGACACACCAACATTCATTATGCGCATTTTCAAGCCGTCACTGCCCAGAGGCGTCCCGAGGTTCAGAAACTGCACTATGTAACTTTCCTATCCAGGACTCCTCCGTGACGTGGCAACCAATATAAACCAGACATGAATACAGCGGGTGTTTTGAACATGCAACATGGCAGATTCGGCAAAGGAACACAAGGAAACATTATCGGAGAAAGAGAGGAATAGAAAGATAGGCAGGGACAAGAGTCAAGATAAAGTTGTCTTACTGGCTGGAATTAATCACAGTACAGGTCAGAGAAAACGGATGCTAGTTTAGCCGTTGATAGGGGGCGCGTCACTGACAATATTGCTAAAAGTTGTGTTGCGGGTCTTGTGGGCTCATTGTGAAATGGTTTAATTTGTATAAAAATCTAGAAAACAATAACAATTTAAATGACGATAAATATATAATATATATATATATCTATATCTGACTGTCTGAGTGCTCAATAATCCTTAACTCTTTCAGTTTCTAACAAAAATGTTGCCTCCTCCACAGTCCTGTTCTGCTTTGCTTCCGCCTGCTTAGTGAAGAGGGTTTCGTGTTCAAAACGTTTCAGAAAACAGTCATGAAACCGCACAAAGTTGTCGGACCAGTGCAGTGAAAATTCAGATTGTTCAAGTCTAGTTCATTTGAAAAAAATCCATGCAACCTTGCTCTAAGATGCAAATCATTTCTGACTCGATCAACGAGCTTGTCTTTAAAACTGTCATATTTTCCACTGTTGACCCTGTGACCTCAAATTTGTTCATATTGGTCCCTACAATGCAGGGATCCCCAATCCTGGTCTTGGATAGATGGGGTGAATGGACAGGCCAGTAGCCTACAAAGCATCAAAGCCTTGGTCATGCAGGAACTCCTGAGTCCAGCCACAAGAAGCCAAGCATTGTCGTGCATCAGAAGAACCCTGGTCCAACTCTAGCAGCATATGGTGTGACAGTGGGTCTGAGGATCTGTTGGGCTGTGCCCACAAGACCCACTTGTGGACGTTGGGCCCTCACGCCACCATTATGGAGACTGTTTCTGACAGTTTGAGCAGAAACATGCACATTAATGGCCGGCTGGAGGTCATTTTGTAGAGCTCTGGAAGTGCTCCGACTGTTCCTCCGTGCACAGAGGAGCAGATACTGGTCCTGCTGCTAGATTGTTGTCCTCCTACGGCCCCCTTCATGCCTGCTAATATACTGGCCTGTCTTCTGGTATTTCCTCTATGCTATCGACACTGTGCTGGGCAACACAGCAGACTTTCTTGCCACAGCATTCACTGATGTGAGCTTTAGTGGTGAGGATACTGGCAAAAATATAACCATGACTAAAAATCAGCCAGAAAGGACAGGATCATTCCTTTATAGAGGTTTTCTTGCTAATTGTCTCTCATTTCCACCTGCTGTCTATTCTGTTTGTACAACAGCAGGTGAAATTGATTCACAATCAGTGCTACTTCCTAACTGGTATCCCAGGAGTAGGGCTAACTTTGAGTTACATGGTAATGATTATGTGTTACTTTTATTTTGTGAAAAGTGTAGGTAGGGAAAATACGTTCCCAAGAGGGTTCCATCAGTTTATCTGGGTTCAGTTTTAATGGAAAGCCCTGGTCCTGGGGGAAGTCCAAAAGAACCACTCACTGTTTTCTGTCTTTAAGAGGCACAGTTTGGTCTGCTTCAAATCAGCCCTGGTCTGCTTCTACAAATAGTTCAGTTAATTTGGAGCAATGTCAGAATCAGAATCAGAATCAGAATACTTTATTAATCCACAATGTGAACGAACATTCAAAGTCTGGTTGCTAATAGTTTGCTTTTAATTGTTTTGATTTAATTTAGTTAATTCTAAACTATCTTATTAAGATTTCATTGGGGCTTTTGGACACTTTCACACATTTCAATATGTCTTCATAAAATTTTATTTCTCTTCAGGTTCTCTCACGTACTTATCATCCCTTCTTCTGCACCTCACAGTAATGCTTTTAATAATGAAGCAGTTTGAAATGTCTAGTATGTGAAATGTGCTTTACAAATAAACTTGCCATGCTTTTGCACACCTTAAAGGGACATTGTGTAACAATTGTATATCGCGAGTAGCTCCCTCGTACTTTTCATGCTGCGTTTGCGTAAACCGGACAGACGTGTCAAGGCATAAACAAGCCTCTATGCGAAGATGTGGTCTGTCAGTTACAGTGTCTTCAGTCCACGTCTGATATGTTGTCATGGCGATGTCGTATTGTTTTCCATGACCCATGTTTTACTGTTCTTTTCTCGGCTTGTGTGATTGAATTGGCATCTGGTTTGTTACCGACGGCCATCTGCCCGACTGCACGTGAACCCAGCATCAGTGTAACAGTTGGTTCCTCCTCATTGCACCGCGTTGACTTTTCAAAAACTTTACCTCTAACTGAGCCAATAACTCCAGTGTCTCCGGTGAGTTTCTGTGGTTTCCTATTGTCACGCTTCTACTGAACGTAAAAACATGGCGACACAACATGGTAGCCACCACCGAGCCAACCTGTTGGATGTATATATGAATGATACGAACGGCAAATTCAGAGCTTACAGGAGCATTTCAGTTTGCTGATGGGAGTGATAACTGATTAATGGAAAATACTTTTAAACAGAATAATCAATTTTTGTGAATAATAACTGGAGAACTTACACAATATCCCTTTAATGTGGACCAAAGAAGCTAACTCTGGTCTGCTTTAAATCCAAGGGTCATAGCTCATTTATAAACAAACCCTGGACTAGTTTGCTTGCAATATGAAAGCAAATAAACCATTCGGTAAACCAAATAGATGAAGTGACGTAGAACAAATCATACAGCAACATGCTGGATAACTGGCTGCTTCTCCTGCTGCTAATACTGGACATATTCTAATAAAATATGTTTGAACACCAAAAAAAATACAGTAACATCACGACTGCTGAAACTTGGGCTCAATCCCAAACTGACCCCTACATATAGACACCAGCCTGTGACGGACTCTGATTCAGACCAAATACGCAGACTCCATCTGTCTACAAATGCAAGTCTCAGTACAATTGAAGCAGTAAGTGGACTACAACTACCACACTGCATTGTGGGTTAATACGGGAGGTTCTTGGACTAGATGGGTCGAGGAGGATTCAGACTTTAGTCATTCTTGGAATCCTCACAGAGTTTCAGGAACTTATAAGGATTTTGGACTTCCTCCAAGGACCCTCCAGTACCTCCAAGACATTTTCAAAGTTTTATTTCTTCAGTCCAAAACTAACTGATACAGAAACCAAAACTACAGAAGCAGATGTAGTTTTATGTCTTTGAAATGAAAAGCAGTGTGGCCTCTGCTGGACTGTTGATCCTCTCTGCAGGGTTTCCTGTTCTTCATCTCCAAGCTGCACTGATGACTACGGCCGGCTGTACATTAAATCCAGATTACACCTCTGAGACCCATGAGAACAACATTCCCAAAACACTGAAAGAGAAGTCGTCTCTTTCTGGATGTTTTTCTTTAAAAAGGAAACTCATACTGCTGTCAGGAGTTCCTGAAGATGGAAAACTCTCAGAGAAGTGCGGGAATCCCAGAGGAGCAGCAGCCAGAAACATGTGAGGGGACAACCCCACCGCATGAGCTGTGGTCTGTGGGGATCGCATGTTGGCTCAGCTTCATCCTGATGGGGAGCTTTTTTTAGGGGGATTGCAGGTTTGTTTTACAGCCCTGAAACCAGACTAGTGAGGGGGCGTGGCTTATGTGTTAGGGGTGGGGCTTCAGAAGAGTTTGATGACACATGTATGAGCTAGAAAGAGTTAATCTTTTAATTACCTTTATGTTAATACATATAAAAATCTAGCAAATCGCTTAAAGTCTCTGAACTTATTATTCCAAACAGAATGCACGTTTTGTAGCTACGTTTTTTAAACTAAAATCTGAGTTTCTGCAGCCATGACTTCATTCTCTGAAGGATTTTTGCAACCAGCAAACCACAAGCTTCGTTTCAGAGCAGCAGAGCCATACCTCTGACCTCCAGTCAGATTTGAGCGGTGATGTCATCTGTGCTCATGTTATTTGGCGAATGATGTGAGCTGTTAAAGCTGTCAGGGGACGGAGAACCACAGGACGGCTTCTTCTCTCTCAGACACAATAAAGATTCAAAATCATGTTTCAACCATAAAGGAAAATATCACAACAAGCAGATGTTGAAAAAGACAAGCTCGAAAGAGGTGTGAGAGTCTGCTGCAAACACAAATGTGTGTGTGTGTGTGTGTCGGGGGATGTGGCTTTACATTAACCCTGCTGTGAAGGTTCAGAGAAAGATGAAGAGGAAGACGAGGGGTGGACCACCTCTTCGCTGCTGCCTCGAAAAATGGAGATTGTGAATAAAGGTCAGCCAGGCTCCGCTGTCAAAACACACACACATGCGCGCAAAGTGTAACACGGGCCGTCCTGGGAGGACCTGAGCATGTGCAGAGATGAATTGGTTTGAGAGATGAAGATGAAGATGAAGATGAGGAGGAAAGTCAGCTGCAGTTCTGTGGTCGGATGATGTTACAGAGGAATGAAACCACCTCGTTTTGCAGCTGGAAGCTGAAGATGGAGGAAAATGTTGGAGTGTCCGTCAAGGTGACGGACTGGTTTTCACATGAACACGACAAACAGAAAAATGTTTTCATGGATTTTCCATCAGGCCGGAAACACTGCTGCCCCTCCGAGTCAGTAAGCAACACATCACACACACACTGCTGAATACTTTACTTTTTCTTTTTTCCCGGCAAGGAGCCTCATTGCAGAGTTCACTGGTTGGATGAAAGTATGAAAAAGGTTCTGGAGAGATCTGAAAATTCTCCAATTGATTCATCTTTGGTGTCACATGACTGAAGACTTTTCTCTTGGGCCATTTCTCAATACCAAGTACTCTAAGAATGTACTTGTGTACTTGCTAGTATGAACTTGTCAGAAGTACAGACTTCTGTGGACGGAAGGATGCAAGTATGCTCGTTTTGCATTTGGAATAGAAAACATACCTGATTACATCAAAGACGTTGATACGTTATGTCCTGACAATTACCTAGTATTAAAATGATAATTTGCAAAAGTCCTGCTGAGACGTGGCAGTTAAAGGGAAATTTTGCTTCTTTTGAACCTGGGATCTGTTTTCATATGTCCTGTCATATATGTGAGTGATGGAGAAAGGAAATTTCAAGATAGCTTTAGGCAGGCGGCCTAGCAGCCCAGCTAATGATAAGTGTGGGGCAACTGGCCCCCGCATCGAAGTCTAGTCTCAATGAGTGACCAACAACATACTGGAGAGGAGAAATGAACTAAAGTATCTACATTGCCTGGCAATCACTATTTGTTTTAGTGTTTGTGTCCAAATCTTGTTCCAAAATCACGCGATAAGACAGCGGTGGGGGACGTGCGTTATCGCGTGATTTTGGAACGAGATTTGATTTCCAGTATCACGAGATTTGGACACAAACACCAAAACAAATAGCCCAGACCCCAGGTTAAAAAAAAGCTAAATTCCCCTTTAAAGGCATATGCCATATGCGTGCTGCCTTTGCGCGGCCTGCACTTCCGCGGCATTTAATTCCCATACTGAATGCTACCTAGTCAGTCCTTTGATGTGAAATCGGCTTGTCATTTGTACTCGACCAGAATGTGAAGGTCACAACACGTAATTGGAAAAAAATCTTAAAAGCAGCAGTTAATTAGTTCATTTTTAGCTTCATTTTCAAATTGGCTTCATTTTGAACATTTTCACAGTCAGTACATGTTTATAGTTGTGCATACTATACAGGGAAATTATACTGCAAAGTTCAATTAAGTTCTTTTAAGAAACAATAACCTTGCTTTTTACTTGTAGTATTGTTTTATATAGTTTTATATTGATCGGTGGATCCTCAAATCAAAATCGTATTGTGACTGAATTTGAGATATGGGCACATATTGTCTATCCACTGTATCGATATAATATTGTTTGGCGATCAAACCAGTGATTTACACCCCGAACTTGACTTCTACTGATGACGTTTCAAAAGTATACAAGAAAGCAAGTATGTAAAAGTAAACATATTGAGAAACGGCCTTGGTCCCAAAAGATAGCTGAGACTTGACACGACTAAAGTGTCATAATCAAGACATGAGTCAATCTCCAAAAAGAAAATGCATTACTTTCAGTGAAAACCGGAACATAGAAGCCCAGTTCATCTAGGAATTAGTGATGTCTATGATTTTAAATGTTTAATGATATGCATTCTTTATGAAAAAAAAAACATTTTAAATATTTTTCTTTTTAATGTCTTGTAGGGGTGTGACAAACACTGAAATATCATATTTTATGATGCAAATTCATATGAATATTTTTTTAAATGCTGTATTGATACTTTCACTAACAAATATTGCAAGATTTAGTCGTTTTCTATTATGAAATCTCACAAGATTTTGTAGTTCTATTTGCAACGGTCCAGCATGTATAAATGTTGCTGCTTTACACTGATATCTTTGTGCAGTCTGCAGGTTCAGGTTTAACTTTACACACACAGTACAAGTTAAAATGCATGTCCAGGTTTTCAGAGACCACCCAGTTTCAGATTACAAAGCTCTTACTGAAATGTTTATTTTTCATATGCACTAATATGCATGTTCATATACTTGTATACTACTTTGTTTGACTGTTTTACTAATTTGACATGAGTTTCTGTCAATTATGTGCAATTGATTGACAGTATTTTGTAATCCATTTCAAGTAGATTAAGTTTGGTGAGTTCAGATTGTCTTCAGGGATACATACAGTATGGTGGTGTATTGTCGATGAAATATATATACAGTATATATATAAATATATATCTATATATTTGCAGAATGTCTGTATCGTGATATTATTGTTATCGTAGGCAAAATATAGCAACAGATCATATTGCGAGGTACCTAGTGATTCTTAACCCTAATATCTAGTCAAAATCTAAACTGACTGCTGTCCAACTTTCACTCAGTTTTCATTAAATAGCTTCCAGTCCAAGCAAAACTGGACTACAGCAGGTTAAAAACAAGAACTATAAAGTGATTATTCCGTAGCTCGAACACCATTAACAGAATATTTGTGGATCCGAATCGGGTCATGACCAGAGACTGCTCCAGTTTTCTGCTCCTCTGCTGGATTCAACGTGTTGAAACATGTCTGATAATCTACAAGTTGCAGCAGCGTTCAGAGTGTGTGCGACATCAGTAATCATGTCGCGTCTAAGTGTTTTACATGGTGGCTTCATCCACACAGTGTGATGATCATTATTACATCCTATTACTGGAGCAGAGCGAAGCAGCGCAGACAATTATCCTGAAAGACGCAGCCGATCCAATATCTCAGCTCTAATAATAGACACATTAACTGAGCTCCAAACAAACTCTGAATCCTATTAAGACTCTGCTGCTTATTACTGCAGCAGTAATTATTTCCCTCTCTGCTCCACCAGCACTTGTTTTACAGGATAATTCAGACTCTGACAGCAGATCTCTCACCTCCTCCTCCTGCTGTGAAAACAAGCAGCTTCTTTACTTCTTTGTTTCTGCCTGACACGACCAGATGTGTGTGTTAATGTGAACAAGGACCTGATGAAGAGCCTTTGATACGAGCCTTTTCTTCATCTGCTGAGCGACATGTTTGAAAATTAAACATCTTTTTATTCAAACATAAACATAAATTTATCAGGAGATGAAAACCAAACACTGCGTCATCTCCGTCTGTTGGTCCAACACACAAGAAACTTGTGTTGATGGTCTGCAGCTGCTTGATGAATTAACCCTTTATTTGTTTAAACATCTACAGTAAAAACTGGAGGTGTCAGAAGCGAAAGTCTTCTGATCTGAATACGACTTTAGATTTGACCAGTTTGAGTGATTCTATATTTTTCTTCAAAGAAGTCTGACTTGACAGCAAAAATGCTCTGGATATTTGATCCTTTATTTCAAAATGTGTCTGAGCCGATCCTGGATAAGTGGCAAGAAAATGGATAGATTGATGGATGGATAAAAACAAATTATTTAATGAAGCAATTAGATACAGACAGAAACACACCATCTGTTAATTTTATCAGCAACACCTACTAGTCACAGGTTGGACCCCTTTTTCCATCAAAACTGCCCGCTTTCTTAACGTCATAGATCACACAAGGTGTTGGAAACATTCTTCAGAGATTTTGCTCCATATAGACATGACAGCATCACACAGTTGCTGCACATCCATGATGAGAATCTCCCGTTCCACCACATCCCAAAGCTGCTCTGTTGGACTGAGATCTGGTGACTGTGGAGGTCATTGGAGTCCAGTGAACTCATCGTCATGTTCCAGAAAGCAGGTGGAGATGATGTGATCTTTGTGACATGGTGCATTATCCTGCTGGAAGTAGCATCAGAAGATGCTCCACTGTGGTCATAAAGGGATGGACATGGTCAGCAACAATACTCAGGTAGGCTGTGGTGGTTAAACCGCCACGTTGGTACTAAGGGGCCCAAAGTGGGCCAAGAAAATCTCCCCCACACCATTACACCAGCAGCCTGAAGCCTTGATCCAAGGCAGGATGGATCCATGCTTTCTTGATGTTTCCAGCTAATTCTGATCCAGCATCCGAATGTGGAGCTGAAATGAGACTCATCAGACCAGCAACGTTTCTCCATCTTCTATTGTCCAGTGTTGGTGAGTGTGTGTGAATTGTAGCCTCAGCTTCCTGTTCTTAGCTGACAGGAGTGGCACCAGTGTGGTCTTCTGCTGCTGTAGTCCATCTGCTTCAAGTTTGGACGTGTTGTATGTTCAGAGATGCTGTTCTGCATATCTTGGTTGGAACCAGTGCTGATCTGACTTCCTGTTGTCTTTCTATCATCTTCAACCAGTCTGTCCATCCTTCTCTGACCTCTGACATCAACCAAACATTCTGGTCCAGACAGCTGCTGCTCACTGGATATTTTCTCTTCTTCAGATCATTCTCTGGGAACCCTAGAAATGGTTGGTGTGAAAATCCCGGGTCATACTCAGACAAACAACCATGCCATGTTCAAACTTCCTTAAAGGGACTTGAGGCAAGATTAAGAAATGAAACTCGCCGCGACTGGCGCTTCAGGTAACTGCAGCCACGAGCCAAGCCATCACGGCAGCGTGCACAAACTGAAGCTATAATGCTGTTTCACCTTTTTCTCCGTAGTTACACTTTTTATTGTCTTTCAGTTGATCTGGATTGTTTGCTGACGGAGAAGAATCCATAACTATCGCTTACAGTGTTTGAATTTACAACGACCGTATTCTTCCTGTATCAGAACTGCGGATGTAGCATCATTTGATGTCATGTCTGCACGGCAGCGCTGGAAAGCTATAATGTTGTTTACTAAGCTTTTTCTTCGTAGTTAAACTTTTTTGTGGTCTTTCAGTTGATCTGGATCGTTTGCTGACGGAGAAGAATCCATAACTATCGCTTAAAGTGTTTGAATTTAATGTGACCGTCTCCTTCCTGTATCAGAACTGTGGATGTAGCATCATTTGATGTCACGTCCGCAGGGCAGCGCAGGAAATTCGGACACCGAATTGCAGCACATTTTTCAGCACACAGTGGCCCTCATTTATCAAACGATCGTCAAAATGGTCGCACATCTGATCGTAAAAATGGTCGTACGATTGGACCCACGTGTGATTTATTAAAACGTTCGCATCGGCCCAATCTCGTCGTACGAACAAAAGAGTCTTGATAAATTCCACAGCTGAAATTTATCGTCATTTAAATGTCACGCCCACGGTTACGCCCTTAAACATGCATAATGATGAGGCTTCACCCAGCGAGGTTGGACCGTGGAGAGGAGAGATTCTGCCAAAAAAGAAACTTTTGGGGGATCAAGACAAAATTCCTCATTTGTGAGGTGGGAAGGATTAAAGAGGTGCTGTTTGGCAGCTTAAAAACCGGAGTCAGAGACGTGCAGAAAAACGCTGCACGGAAGAGGATCAGTCAGCCTCACCGGTGTGAACGACTCCGGCTGAGATATTAATAAAAGTCTCAATCTAGACCTGGTTTATATGGTTTATTCGTTTTATTAGCTATGAAATTTAATAAAAGGCCACATCCGATGGTACCGTCACAATTCTTTAGCCAATGGGTCAAGAAGAAGTGGTCCAATATGAAACTTACCACCAAAGGATGTGGAAATGGTCGTACGCACAGATTTTCGTCGTACGATCGTTTGATAAATGAGGGCCAGTCTGTTCAAGGCAACGGAGAGAAACATGGGTGGAAACGTTATTTTTGGTATTTATTGCTTCATAACCCATTAGTATTAAAGGAGTGATGACATAGCAGTAAAAACTAGTTTATGTTGTTGGCATTACTGTATATGTAAATACTCCAAAGAAAAAAACAGCATTTTTTACAGCGGAGTATTGTTTTGAAACGCCAGACCTCACTTCCTCAGTAATACAGTTGGGTCCGGTGATGATATGGAGCTTTACCCGGAGACCACGTTGACTTCATTTTGATTGGCTACACCTTATTTGGCTATGACCTTATTTGGAGAATCTAGGTCAAGCTGCGGTCGGACTTTGCTAAAGGCTAACTGCTAGCAACATGGGCACTTCAGACAGTGAGCTACGTTTATCAGACAAGACAGCATTTAGAAAATAAATAAACTTACAGGTAATGACAAGGTTGTGGCTAGAGGTGGGCGGATCGATACCAATATCGATATTATCGATACCAACGCTGGTATTGATATTGAACGATACTCGTGTAAAAAGATCGATACTCAAGCTTTTTTTTCCCCTCTCCCGCACGCACTCACTGCTGCGCAAACAGATTAATAAAAGTCTGGAGTAGTGCTGCGCTGTCACAGAGCATGGAGCAGCGCTCTCCCCCCTCTTGTCTTTAGTTGTTGCAACATCACATGGATCAGCAGCGCCAGCCAAACAGCCTTGTAGGTCGGCTCAGCCTGGCCCACGCACTCAGCGCTCTCCTCTCCTCGAGACGCCGGGGTATCGAAATGACGAAGAGAAGCGCTGTTTGGCTTCATTTTATTGCAGAAAATGGAACGACAGCGAGCTGTATAGATCGCAACGGGGCTGTTAAATACAGTAAAAACACAACAAACCTCTACATGCACATGGAAACCCACGCAGTAGAAAACACTGAGCTGCAGGAACAGACATTATAAAATGAAATTGAGAGTGGTCATCTTCAGCATCAGTTCATATTACTTTTTCAAAGTGCATGTTACTGAAGTCAAATGCTTCTGGAAAAACTAAAAAGTATAATTAAGACATTGAAATAATCTAGTACATTTATTCCATCACCAGCATAGAATTACTTTAACGCAACAGGCAAGTGCACACAGTGCAACATTATACATAAGGATTGAAAGATATAATATCATAAGAGGTGGGCTAGTAAAAAACTAGATTAATGATTTTCTGGAATTGAAACAAATATACTAAATATGATACAGCTCACACTTGGTTGCATATAAGTTCCCTTTTGTGTTACGTGTGAAATATATACAGAATGATTACATACAGGTACTATAGCCCATTATTATTTCCCGATTCCCCAAAGCTGAGTTTAACGAAATTCTATCCTAGGTCTTTTTGGATCCTTTGGATCTATGAAGCTTAAATATGAAAAAGTATCGGTATCGGTATCGATATCGGCGATACTGGCCCTGTATTTACTTGGTATCGGATCGATACCAAAATTCCTGGTATCGCCCAGCTCTAGTTGTGGTCGCCTCCCTCAGTGTTGCTGCAGAAGTTTTCTTTTAAATCCATTTGTTTGAAAACCCAGACCTGACTGCACAGAAGTTACTACTAGCTCCATACATGCAGCTGAATCAGACAGGGAGGGGGGGGGGGGGGGGGAGCGGGCGGTGCATAGACCGCTAGGAGAGAGAGGGAGAGAGAGGGGGGGGCTGTTTACTTGATAGTGTGCTCTTATTGGAGCAATTAAATTACGTAGAATGTTAGAACTACGTAGAATGATAGAACTACGTAGAATGATAGCCTGCTGTCTGATTCAACTGTTTCTGAGCAGAGAGACAAAGCTGACACACCATAAACAGGAACTTTGATATTCACTCTGGACATTCACATGGCCTCATCAGTGCACAACAGATCATATTATATACCCAAAACCCCAGAAAAGTGAAATTTGATGTCATGGCACCTTTAATAAAAAAATCGACACGCATGTTTGGTTTTTTTTTAATTCCTGCCTCTAGTCCCTTTAAATCCCCTTTTTCATTCTGATGCTTGGTTTGAACTTCAAGTTTTCTTGACCATGTCTACATGACTAAACTACTGAGCTGCTGCCATGTGATTGGCTGATTAGATCTTGTTAGTGTTGTAGTCAAGACCACACCAATAAAACAAAGAGACCAGGAACCAAGACAAGACCAAGACGTTTCTGAGACCAGGGACCAAGACCAAGACATTGTACAACACTGGGTAATCTCTTGGGGTGTTTTCACACAGGACCTATGAACACAGCGCGACTGGGTCTGTGTAAACACACCACTCACGCTCATAGTCAACATAAATCTCCTGCTCTCATACCAGCTGGGGAGGGCAGTTTTGGAGAGGCTTGCATCAACCTGAAAAGCGGCACGAGTGATGTGTGAACACACACCAAATTTAGCTCGGCCTAAATCCCAGATACTCCGCCTTTTTTAACTAAACAGATACCCGTAAGCAGCTGTGCTGTTAGGATATCATTGTTATTGACACTGTTATACTACAAATAACAGCGTTAGGGCTGGTTACTTGCTGTGGACGTACGTATAGCGTCTGTGTTTGGAGGGTTTGTGTACATACTTCCTGCAGCATGTGAAGAGCACGGGGCGGCCAAAATGCTTAAAGGATAAGTTTCTTCTTTTTCAACCTGGACCTTATTTCTAGGAGTTTATATGTGCAGTAATTCCCCAGTTACATTTCTGCATCACTCTGACTCCTACGTAAGATATTTAGATTTTTTCGCGATCAGCGTATGTACATACAGTATATATATATATATATATATGTATATATACACTGTACCGTCTTCTGCCGCTTATCCGGGGTCTGGTTGCGGGGGGCAGCTGCCTAAGCAGGAAGCCCAGACTTCCTTCTCCCTGACCACAGCTGCCAGCTCAACCGGGGGGATCTCGAGGTGTTCCCAGGCCAGCCGGGAGATGTCGTCTCTCCATGGTGTCCTGGGTCTCCCCCGGGGTCTCGTCCTAGTGGGACGTGCCTGGAACTAGGCTTTTCACCGATCAGATCGGTTTGATCGGATCGGCCGATATTTCACTTTTTTTTCATATTATCTGATCGGTCCTTAACTTTTCATTCACCGATCCGATCAATGACATCATTGTCATTTTGAATCTGCTCCGGTAAAACTCTCATTTACACCAATTAAACTTAGAAAAAAAAGCAAACAAACAAAGCAGAATAGAGACGTACTCACTAGTATGTGTTTTATGTCTTCGTGGTGTTTTTGTCGTGAGTTCTGTCACTATGTGCTGGACAATAACGTTTTTACAATCCCAAATACGCCACATGTAAAGGATGCAAACATGTCAGCTCTTAGACTAAAAGGACACAGCGCATTTCCTGGAACACGGAGACAAACACTTGGCAGCACAAGTGTTTGTCTCCGTGTCTGTAAGTAACAGGACTCCAGATCCCGGAGACCCAGTGTCGAGTGCTTCGGCCGCTGCGTGCTCCTCGCGTGCTGCAGCAGGTATGAACACAAACGCTCCTGACGCTGACGCATGCGTCCACAGCAAATATATTCCAGCCTACTGAGGTGATACCGGACTATATGAGCTGCAGCGGGTTGTTCATTCTCACGTCGAGGTTCTTCTGAGGAAACAGTCACTCGATTAGTTTGACCACTGATATGACATCATCAGATGTGAGCCCCAACTTCTGAAGCAGCATTACTGCCTTCATTTGCTCTGTGACTGTAAATAATTTCAGATATGACTGTTTAAGTTGGGCTGTTATTTGTGCCACTGACTCAAATTATTTTAGTTTGTCCTGATTAAACCTAAACGCCCGTTAGAGGTTATTGAAGTTAACCTTTTCATCTCAGTCAGTTCAGGACAAAAAATGGAAATAAAAATCCTTTTTATGATATTTCGAAAACTGTATAAATACAGGTAAACGAGCTATTTAAATAGATATATTTGCTTCCTCACATGATCGGATCTGTGATAGGTTTTTTAAAACTCTCTGACCGGTGATCGGCCCCAAAAATCCTGATCGTGTAAAACCTACCTGGAACACCTCACCAAGTAGATGTCCAGGAGGCATCCTGACCAGATGCCCGAGCCTCCTCACTCTATCTCTAAGGGAGAGTCCGGCCACCCTCCGGAGGAAACTCTTTTTGGCCGCTTGTACCTGCAATCTCGTTCTTTCGGTCATGACCCACAGCTCATGACCGTAGGTGAGGGTAGGAACGTAGATCGACCGATAAATCGAGAGCTTTGCCTTCTGGCTCAGCTTCTTCTTCAACACGACAGACCAATGCAGAGTCTTCATCACTGCAGATGCATAAAGGTCCATAAAGGTTATGAACAGGATCGGTGACTAAGGGCAGCCCTGGCGGAGTCTCTCCAGGAGCCCCACATAGACTTTACCAGGGAGGCTAAGAAGTGTGATCCCGCTGAAGCTGGAGCACACCCTCCGGTCCACCTTTTGAAGAGGGGGACCACCACCAAAGTCTGCCAGTCATATATATTCACATATATATATATATATATATATATACACTGCCTGGCCAAAAAAAAAGTCGCCAACAAAAAAAAAGGTCATTCACTCAAATACTTTGTTAGACCGCCTTTAGCTTTGATTACGGCATTCGCTGTGGCATTGTTTCGATAAGCTTCTGCAATGTCAAAAGATTCATTTCCATCCAGTGTTGCATTAATTTTTCACCAAGATCTTGCATTGATGATGGTAGAGTCTGATCGCTGCGCAAAGCCCTCTCTAGCACATCCCAAAGATTCTCAATGGGGTTGAGGTCTGGACTCTGTGGTGGCCAATCCATGTGTGAAAATGATGTCATGCTCCCTGAACCAGTCTTTCACAATTTGAGCCTTGCCAATGATTTGACCCTTCTCAAACAGACTAACGTCTTTTCCACGACCACGGGATGTGTCTTTCCACATGGTTGTTTAGGAAATGAGAAGCAAGTCGTTGCACCAGTTGGGATTAAATAACTTGCCAGCTGAAAGATAATCGCCCGTGCAGTAATTATCCAATAGGAGGCTCGTACCTATTTGGTTAGTTAAATCCAGGTGGCGACTTTTTTTTGGCCAGGCAGTATATATATATATATATATATATATATATATATATATATATATATATATATATATATAGATGTTTTCAACCCAACAAAGCACCCAGGTCATCATTCTGCTGATACCATGCTGGACAGCAAAAGTTAGAAAAAAGAACAAAAGATAAAAAAAAAAAAAAAGCTGAGCTAGTGTAAGCTAATTATGTTCAGCTATGTCAAGCAATAAGCCCCTAGAATAGGGATGATAATTGATAAGAAATTATCGATGTCAATGCCATTATTGATGCAGCTTATCGATTCGATTCCTTATCGATTTTCTTATCAATGTCTGATACTTTGTTGTATATGAAAAGAAACAATGTATAGATTGTAACAAAAGCTTACTTTTATTCAATGTGCTCTACATTTGAGTATCAGCAGATGCTCAATGTCACAGAAAAACAGGGGGAAACTAACAAAAACATCTAGAACAAAAAGAAGCTTTATCTGGAAATAAGTGCAGCCACTGAACTCTGATGTGGTGTTTCATGTGTGTTTCACCCCTTGCCACACAAGAATGACCTCTGAACTCTGAAAAATTTACAAGAAAATCAACTATTTTTTTTTCAAGAAAATGAGCATGTCTGCCTTCTCTGGATCAAGTCTGCTCCTCTGAATGTCATCCTCAAAATGATTAATACCGTCCAATTAAAAAAGAAAAAAAAATCAGCTGTCAGTAAAGTAACTTAAAACTGACAAAAGTAATAACAAATAAAAATTCCATGAAAATCCTGACATTGATTTTGAATTGTGGTTCAACAGAAATATATATAAATATATATATATATATATATATATATATATATATATATATATAAAAAAAAAAAAAAAGCAAACAAGCATGATGGGGCTCTGAAGCTAAAATTTTGTTGAGCAACATTCTGAGGCAATCATTGCAATCAGGTGTTTTCTCTAATGTTCAAGGAGACTTATACACCTGTTGACAGGTATTTTAGTCCAAATTTCACAGGAAAGGTGCTTTAATGTGTCCTGGACAGTTTTGTTTCTTTATCATCATCATCATCATCATCATTTTCAACCACAATTCCTAAGCAATATTTCGTTTCACTAAATTACAACTTTGTAAATTGTTATTTATTACTAGTTTATTTATTTCCTTGTTATTTGAATTACTATTGTTCACTTAGCCTTTTCTTTAATTGGAAAGTATGAATAATTTTGAGGACGACTGTTAAGCATTCAATCCAAATAACTTAACCTTAAGTTCATAAAGCCTGATAGTGACATTTAATGTCAGAAAAATGCTAATTAACCTACTTGTATTCGTCTGTGTTTACCAAACTGAAAGGGAGAAGACATTTAACCATCATTCGCGTTAGGAGGCGAGTGATGTTGTTTGTCTCATCCTCACTCATTTTGCTGCGCTCAGCGTTGAACTTTGCTATGGAGAAAGGGTTAGGCGCAGAGCCAGCTCTGCCGCCACTGCCTTTCTGGCTGCTGCTGCTGTCATCATCTGAAACAGCATCGTTCTTACTTCATTTTGCATCTTGTAAGCACCAACGTTAACCTACATCAATAACGTTAGCTACTGCTTCTAGACAGACCAACACAATCTGGAGTGGTGTACAACGCTACGTTATCTGACACAAATAAAAAGGCTTACGTTAATGGAGTACCGTAGATAACTACGGAGCAAGCTCGTTAGCCAAGTTAAATAGAGCTACCTGCTGTACCTGATGGAAAATGCTATGGAAGTCATTCGGCAAACAATAGCTATTCAGTAACTAACCAACCTGAAAATGAAAGCATGTCGCCTGATCCTGTACTCGCTGTGACACTGCTGGAAGCTGAAGGGGGACGTTTTGACTGTCGCTCGCCTTGTTTCCACGTCTCGAAGACACGACAGGCGTCTCGCACATTGAGGTTGTGAACTGCATCTAAATGTTTTAACATGTTGGTTGTATTGCCTCCCTTACAGGAGAGCACAGCATCACAGTGGTTGCTTACAGCCTATTCTTCATCTTTTTTTGAGAAGTGAAGCCATGCCCTCCACCGCTTCTTCCGCTCCATCTTGTCTTTGGGAATTCGCCGACAGAAATTGTGGAAATCACGTCAAGGCATCGATAACGGGAACCGGGTCTCAAAACGGGGTTCGATTCCGGGAAATTGATCCATTTCTTATCGATGGCCCCGAGGAACCGGGTTTCGATTATCATGCCTACCCTAGAAGCCATGAGTTAATATTTTGATGTAAAATCACAGTAACTCACAGATTCCATGGGTTTCTTGCGTTTATAAGGGGGTTACCCTACATATTGCCTACAAAATAAAAATAAAACCACACGCAACGAAAGAATCAACTAATTTTTGGTAATTAATCAATCAATCATTGTTATTTATATAGCCCTTTACAGTACACAAGGTAACCACTATAACTAAGGTAATAACAAAACAACACAATTGAGAACCATTAGTTCTCCCATCATGCGAGATTGAGTGGTTACCGGGGGAAGTTATGATGACATCGGACTTATAAGAATGACCTGATTTGGCAGTGGTTTCTATTGATGTGCATTAAAACAGCTGTTATGTGTTTATTTTCTTAGAATGAGTCATTTATATCTACTTGCTGGGCGGTGGACATATGGAGGCTGCCATATTTGTTCCACCATTTTTACCACGGTGTCCCTGAATGGACAAAACAATGTGTGTGAAGTGAGAACCCTCTGAACTTTAAAACTGCTGTACCAGTTTTGTTTAATGGGAGTTAGAGACTGTTTGGGATAAATAATGCCTTAAAAGACATTAAAAGTAGTTCCATGTAGTTCATTCGCAGCTCCACCTAAGACCACTGGATCCACTCACAGATGAAAACATCTTTATGTCTGGGAGAATTTTGGCCACAAATGGCCACTGTACATTTACAACAGTGCTTGGAATGTTAAGTCATTTGAAAGAAAACATCTTTTTTTCCCCCAAATACCCATCTTTACCTCTAGATGTCAGTAATTCTTACAAACTGTACCTTTAAATCCAGAATGTTGAGGTCTTCTATGAATTACAAATTAAAAGCTTGGAAAATTAGACCACCATTTCTGGCAAAAATGACCCTGGTTGGTGTGAGTTGAACATGTGTTATATCACAGCTTGGCTAGTGAATTGAACCAGTGAAAGCAATAAACACAACTGGCTTTACCTAGAACAAAGATTTAAAGGGGAACCAAAAGAACAAAAGAAAAGCTGAGCTCCTAAACCATGACAACGAAACAAGCAGCACCAATAACTAAAGCTTTCCTCTCTAAAATGAGTTACAAAAAACAAACAAACAAACAAAAATAAGCAATAATCAGAGCAAGGAGGCAGCCGTAACAGAAGATCAAAGACGATGATGTCAAAGGTTCGGAATTCTGAAGTTGCCTAGCAACTGACATGAAAGGCTGCTGACATCAGCACCTGCCCTGTGATGTCATCAAACGGGCTTTGTGACATGAAAGCTTTCTTTACAAAGTCAAAGCTTCTATAATCTCAGTTCAACGTGGACTGTTGAGCGATAAACACATACAGAGATTCTCCTTACAACAAACAGTGATCTTCACTACTTTTCAAATCTACTCTAGAGACAAATTTTAGGAATTACACCTCAACCAAAGACATATTTATACACTGTTTCTTTTAAAACATTATTTGTTTTGACAAACTGCAATGGCTGAAAACCAGAAACAACCACAATCTGGTGCGAGAAGGTACCTCCAGAAGACAGAAGAAAGTTTCCCAAATTCTGCAAACAGGACTCAGAGAAAACCATCCCATCTCCTTCAGAGGCAAGTGGAGTCTCTGCAAAATCAGGTGGGAAATCTCAACGAGAGACTGATGAGAAAGAACCAATTTCTCACAATGGAAAAAAACAGAAGGTTAGATGCTGAACGAGAGTTAGAGTCCAGCAGAAATCAGGTTTACTACCTGATGAATGAAGTAGACGATTTAAAAGGACGTTTACAGAAAAAAAATGTGTTCCTGTCTGTGGAAAAAGACAAAAGAATAAAAGCTGAGGAGGAATTGCAAGAGTTAAAATCTACTAAAGAGCTGGTGCCCAACTTAAACAATCAGCTCGAGGCTCTGAAGATGCAGATGGAGAGAAAAAAAATCAGGTTCTTTCTGAAGAAAGAGAGAAACGGATTAAGGCTGAACAAGGGTCGAAAAGCACATGGAATTGTCTGGTGGAGGCCGACCGACAATACGAACTAGAAAACCGTCTGAGGAAACAGTTTCAGCAGGAGCTACACAAATACAAGGAGGTCTTTGGAGAACTGGATCAGTCCTCTGACAAACCGAAGGCAGGTCAGTGTGAACAGAGACAGACGGGGAACGCAGATGAGCTGGAACATTTAAAGAAACGCTTGGAAGAAGAAATCCGAGCAAACCATGAACTGAAATCTAGACTGGAGTCTCAGGAGAAGACAGTCGAGGATTTAGAGTGGAAAATGGCCGAACTTACTGTCAAATTCAACATGGCAACTCGTAGCAATGGTCATGTATCTGAAGCAGAAGCATCTGTGGACCCAAGCTCTCACGTCCCTGAGAAAGTAGCCGCTGAACCACAGATGGTTAAACAAGTTGACTTGCAGCCACAGAAAATCTCTGGACCAGAGCTGGATTCAGAATCAACGTCAGATCAACAGAAACCATCAACTCCAGTCACACAATCAGGAGTTAACGTGGGCGGGAGGCCTCAGGAGCCCCGCTCCGCCACCTCGGACCTGATCTCCGTCACCCGCAACCAGAAACATCCCACCCCAAACACACAGGACCGTCATGAAGGGGAAACACGCAGGAATGGAGGAAACACAGCAGGACGTCGTCCAGCTGTTCAGAGACCTTCATACATGGAGCTGATGAAGCAGTTTTGCAAGTTTGCTAATTCATCTAGTAACTGCTGGATGAACGCCACGTTTCAGAGTTTGCTGAACCTGAACGCAGTCAGAAGCAAACTTGCTCAGGAGGCTTTAAACGGTTCTTTTGAATATGAAAAACTGCTTTTAAACGCATTTAAAAACCCTGGAAGTCACTTTGGAGGATCAGAAATCCTCCCAGTTTTACAGGAGTTGAGTCTTTTTGAACCCTTGCTACTCCTTCATCAGCAAAATGATGCGCTGGACCTTCTGGCACATTTATTACCTCAGTTGCAGCAGTCTGGGATTCGGTCGAGCCTTCAAGTAAAGAACAGCAGCAGGTGTGAGCAGTGTGGAATCACTGAAAGCAGAACGGAAAGGCTCGGTGAGATCTTCTATCTGCCACAATTGCAGCAGAAACACACTCTTAAAGGGGAAGTTCAGGATTTTTGACATAGGGCCTTATTTACAAGTGAGCCAGAATGCTACTTATCACTGAAGACGGTTTCAACATATTTCATTCATTAGTCTAGTTCCAGTGGGTCATCAGTGCTAATGCTAGTGTAAGTCAATAGGAATCTGCTAGCCTGTCAATAATAACAATCTTATCCACCCCACAGAACATTTGAGGCAAATCATTTCTAACTTCAGCCTATCTGTGTAAATGAAGGGTTTATTGAATAATGTTACAAACCAAACTAACCTGCATTTCGTTGCATTTTGATTGTAAAGTGTCTCAGCAGCAAAGTTTTACTTCCTGTATTTGGTAGCAGAGTGATGTCATCTGCTGCTACGTACGTGAAGGAATTTGATTATACAAATACAAAGTCTAAAATATGGCCACATCTGAAAGGCATGAGGATATGTTGGATTTTAAAGATGATTTCAAACATTTTTTTCTAAATCAAACTAACTGTAACCATGTCTCTATGAACCGAAAATACACTGGCAAAAGGTAATAAGCTGGTAAGAAACTAGTTCCTCAATACGGAATGAAAAATTTGTCATACAAGGCTAGTTTTACTTTTTTAACACAAGTTTACTTGTTTAACACGGCATTTACACAGATAGGCTTGTTAATTTGCCTCAGATGTTCTGTGGAGTGGATAAGATTGGTTTTAATGACAGGCTAGCAGATTCCTATTGACTTCCACTAGCATTAGCATCAGCAACCTCCTGGAACTAGAATAACGGAATGAAATATGTTGAAACTGTCTTCAGTGATAAGTAGGATTCTGGCTCACTTGTAGATGAGGCCCTATGTCAAAAATTCTGAACTTCCCCTTTAACTCGCTGTTCAACTCCGCACTCCGAGAGTACAGCGGCATGGACAAGTGTAAAAACTGCAAGTTAAGACTTGAACATGAATCTTCTTTTCGTGAAGCCTCTCCCTGATATTATGACGCTCTGCCTCCCGTGGAAACATTATCCAACACGGCCGACCATCCAGGTATCGTTTTCTAAAGCAATCCTTGTTCCAACAGAAGAAGGAGACCAGCGTTACTCACTGAAATCTGTCATTTGTTTCAAACGTTTAAGCTCAACGGTCTCTCACTTTTATACGTACGTGTTTCGTGATGGCATGATCGTTAAACTTGATGATGAGCGGATAACTGCTCTCAACAGTTTACACGACATTGTTCAAAACGGAATGGTTTACTTCTATGAAAAGAGCCCAGAGCCTTAAAACAGAAGCCAAGAACAGCAGCAGACGACAGATAAGGTCAGTGAAAGTGAAAACATCTTGACAGGATCACAACTCAGCGGAAATAAGCGTCTAGACAAGTATCGATAAATCAAGCTTGATATATCGCTCACTTTTAAACCATGTAAAAGTCAAGTGACAGAAAACCAAAACAGTCTTTAATGAATTAAGATCAGAACAAGAAGAGAGGTCTCTCGCTGTCAACAACAGCGAGACACAAGGATATTATTTATAATTATACAGAGTTAAATAATCAAGCAGATATCTGGAGGAACATAAACCTGAATAGAAAAGAGGACTATGGTTTAAACAAAATGGTGACAGCAAATCTAGAAATGATTACTGGCTAGTGAGATACCAGATACCTCAAGTTATTTCTAGGATAAACCTCTTGAGATTATTAATCTCGTTTACAAGGGGAGATAGATATTTACCCCCCAAAAAACAAAACAGCTGACCAAGACAGATGAGATGAGATAGAAAGCTTTATTGTCATTGCAAAGGGAACAATGTAATTTGGTTTGGCAACATCTCTTGTAGCAGCTACAACATCCTAGTCATTAATAAAATATAAATAGTTAAACATAAAAAAATAAGTAAAAAAGGCGCATTTAAAACATTTACAGCAAATACGGTAATAGTCTGTATTAAGTGCATAACAGTCCATAGTCATGGTAACTGCAGCAGCATGCAAAACAAACATGTTTGACAATATGCGCACGCACACACACACACACACACACACACACCTACAAGACCAAAAAAAAAACAAATAAATAAATAAAACAAGTGGGCAAACACAAAACCAGTCAGGTCATTCACATAATCACACAATGCTTTCTAAAGTGAAAACAGATGTTCAGTTAAAATTTAACACAATATTGTAACAAACAATATAAAAAAAGAAAAGAAATAGAGAGAAATCAGAAACATTTTAAAGATGACGAACAAAGCTATTATATGTAGATGTTTCAACTGTACCCATATAAAACGCCACTTCAGACCATTGCTGCTTCAAATCAAAGTTTATTTATGAAGCACATTTATTTTTGTTGACCAAAGTTCTGTACAAGAACTGCATTTTAAAAAAAAATCGAAAAGATTTTTAAAAAAGCAAAATCTGAACATTTAAAACTTTACAATAAAATACAACAAAAACATAAAGAGCTACAGTACGGGACTACGGATGGAAATTAGCATTGTTGCTAAAATCTGGTATATATTTACAGGAAATTTCTGTTCATTAATAAACACTGACCCATTTAAATAAATACATTTGAAATAAAGTAAAAAGTCCAACCAAACACTAAACCAGCTGAATTTAATCAGCACAGCTCCTCTGCAGGTAGATGAGCTCATTGGTGAAAACACCTGTTCTAAACGTGCAGGTTCGAAACAATGCAAACGTCAGAATAAAACGGCTGAACTTTTAAACCATCAGAGAGGTTTTATAGATGGGTTTCTGAGCAACGTCACAGATAGGATGCGCACGCAACCAGGGGGGCAAGAAAACAGAGGAAAAGCATTATTGAACTATGAGAAGATGTGTGTTTTACATACAAAACTCGACTTTTAATGCAGATTAGGTCAAGATATGACGTGAAAGTGTCGGGGAAACAATGTTTGAGTCCTGGTATTTGTTCGGTTGCAAAAATCAAAACATTAATGCATGTGAACAGTTGAAAATGGTGAAAATAGGACAGTAGGCGTGACTGATCTTCAGAAAACCCTCCCAGATAACTTATTCCGGTTCAGACTAGGATTTATTTAGTCTTTCACCATGGTCACGTATAGGATTAAACCACGGTGGAAGCAGAAATTATTCCCGTATTCTAGTGGGAAGACTGTAATAGCAGCATCACCGCCGCGATCGGCTGCATGACATAAACTGTAAACACTGTGTGTGACAGCCGTCCTCTGCTGTTTAGGCACGAACTTAAAAAATAAGAAGAAACTGATTGTGGAGCCGTTTACGAACGTTCACGTGGCATAGCAACGCATCCCAGAGATTTAGTACGAAGTACGGGGGTCATAAATCAGATGGCGTTTGAGTTTATACTGTTAGCTTGCTAGCAGTTAGCTAGTCTGTCTACTGTCCACCACGATCTCATCCACAATAAAGCAGAATGTTACACAAGCAGCGAAACTTACCGACAGCAATGCGTGTTAGTCCCTAACAGCTGGAATCAGCTCCTTTCCAAACGTAGTGATGATGTCATCTTTGCCTGGTTTAATCCCAAACTAGTGAAAGTTGCTCCTGTATGGAGGAGGTGAGGATGACACGGAGCTGAACTGAACCTGCTGCAGGCTGCAGATTGTTGTGGCCTCTTTTGGTTTTAACAAAGAGTCTAAATGAAAGTTTAAGCCGCTTTCTAACTCAGGTTTTTCAGGCAAATTTCAAATGAGGTCCAACACGAACAATATCCATGTTTTAACAAGAAAAAATGCCGTTTCCGGGTGATGACTCCCTTGCCAAGTTCGTGTAATCGTGATATAAATATGAAACAGCAACGCAGCGTCGGTATTTTGTTATTCGTCATTAAAATACAGATTTATTCAATATAATTTAAAACACAACGATCTCTGTTTGTTTCGTCGGGTTACTTTACATTTTTATGAGTGATATGAGTACGTGTTTGGCCGTAGACTCCAGTACAAAACACAGGCTTTTTGCTCCCTGGTTGCACGCGCAAATGCCAATGTTTGTAAACAGGAAACCCATCTATTAACAAAAACAGGGAAACAGCTTCATTCAGGTTCGTCACACATTCTGCAGTTGGAGGCAAAACCAAAGGACCCAAAACACCAGAGGTGACCGATCACAGCACACGGAAGAAATTCCCTCTACGAATTCTCACACGTGAAGACACGTTAAATTCAAACAGGTTTTACGGAGCCTATGGACCGAGGCGTAAGATTAACGGCTTGGATGAGGGAGTTTTCTAAACAACAACAAAAAACAAACAAAACAAAAAGAGTTAGTTCGCTGTACAAACACGCTTCCATTCATCACAAACACCTAAGCTACATCTAGGTCCAGGATAACAGAAAATGGAAGCCCACGCTTTTCTTTAAGTTATTTTCCAGGACATTTTCAGGACTTCAGCTGATGCAGTACGAGTCAAGTTATCACAACATAGACTAATAAATTCACCCCGAGATATCTGAGAAGTGTTCTACAACTGTAGCTAATATTTTGTACAGTGATGAAGCAGAGACGAAGCAGCTAAGTGTTGCTGTTTAAAAGCAGCTGAAAACAAACATACGTGCGTTAGATGTTGAACCTGTTTGTGTTCAGCTACAAGGGAGAGAGAAGCAAAGTGAGGAAAAATCATTTTCCAGCACAACTCAAGCTTTTCCAGGACATTTTACTTTTTTTCTCATTTTCCATGTGTTTTCCATGTTCTATCATTGTCCAGGTTTTCCAGGACGCGTGGTAACCGAACCCTGACTAACCTTCCAGCAGCTGAAAAAAAAAACCCCAACACAATTAACGAGAGAAAAGGCCATCTGTATCTACCTACCGTGGGTCCACATACATGGCAGCTGCCTTGTTTGTGCCACTGAGAGCTCTGCTTGGGGTAAGTAACACCTTAAAAGAACCATAGAAGAAGACAGTACACACGTACGATGTTGAATTAGATAGCCATATTGCAGTCATCAGTGCACCTGAGACCACATCACAGATGAAAACATATTTACGTTTGGTCCATACAATCAGCTGATGGGAAAAAAAAAATTAACCTTTATTTAACCAGGAAAAAAAGTCCCATTGACATGAAAAAACGAGTCCTGGCCAAGAGGCAGCCGAAGTTACAAGACAGTTACATTATACAAGTTATACAATACAAAAAATAAAAATAATTACAATTTAAAGAGGTTGTTTGAAGCGCTCTCCATCTAGACTTAAAAGCGTTCAAATGAGTTCAGTTCATTTCCAGTCCGTTTGGAAACTTTTCCATGTAGAAGGAGCAGAGTCAACAAAATTCCTTTTGAGACCAATGGACCAAAGAGCAGCAAGTGACCATTTAAACACAAAAAGTAAGAATCAACACTTCTGCGTGTGATTAAACTACAACTGTAGGACGGCAGCAGACCAAGCATGGCCTTAGAAACTAGAAAAGCACTCAGAGAGCGCAGACCTCCACCAAGCAGCTCTCGCAGTGATAAAGAATCCTTCAGAACATTCCTGGAAGGTGATCCAGAAGGTGATCCGGATCACCACCACTGTTTAATGGGGTTGTGCGTGGGCTGAGACACACGGCTGGTGAAAATGTAAGGTCAATCTGTCCAGAACTTTTTCCGTAAAGTTGCTGACAGACAAACCAATGCCACCGAAAACATAACCTCCTTGATGGAGGTAATAAAAACATAGCGATGCCCGACCTTCTGAGAGACAAAGATGGCCTTCCCACTCTGGAAAATAGTTCACAACTAGAAACACTCAGAGAGCACAGACCTCCACTAAGCAGCTCATGTCCCCTCATACTGTGATTCTCACCTAAACTTTTATTGCTACGAGTCTTTTATTAGCTCCGCCAAGGAGGTTATGTTTTTGGTAGCGTTGGTTTGTCTGACAGCAACTTTACGGAAAAAAGTTTGTCTCAGCCCAAGGACGAACCGATTGAATTTCAGTAGATATCCGGATCACCTTCTGGATCCAGGAATGTTTTGAAGGATTCTTTTTCATTGTGAGATCGGCCACATTTTTAAATTTTTGCGTATAGATGGGTTTCTGAGCAACGTCACAGATAGGATGCGCACGCAACCAGGGGGCAAGAAAACAGGAAAAACATTATTAAACTATGAGAACACGTGTGTTTTACATACAAAACTCGACTTTTAATGCAGATTAGGTCAAGATATGACGTGAGAGTGTCGAGGAAATATAATGTTTGAGTCCTGGTATTTGTTCGGTTGTAAAAATCAAAACATTAATGCATGTGAACAGTTGAAAATGGTGAAAATAGGACAGTAGGCGTGACTGATCTTCAGAAAACCCTCCCAGATAACTTATTCAGGTTCAGACTATGATTTATTTAGTCTTTCACCATGGTCACATGTAGGATTAAATCACAGCGGAAGTAGAAATGATTCCCGTATTCTAGTGGGAAGACTGTAATAGCAGCATCACCGCCGCGATCGGCTGCATGACATAAACTGTAAACACTGTGTGTGACAGCCATCCTCTGCTGCTTAGGCACGAACTTAAAAAAGAAGAAGAAACTGATTGTGGAACCGTTTACGAACGTTCACGTGGCATAGCAACGCATCCCGGAGATTTAGTACGAAGTACGGGGGTCGTAAATCAGATGGCGTTTGAGTTTATACCGTTAGCTTGCTAGCAGTTAGCTAGTCTGTCTACTGTCCACCACGATCTCATACACAATAAAGCAGAATGTTACACAAGCAGCGAAACTTACCGACAGCAATGCGTGTGAGTCCCTAACAGCTGGAATCAGCTCCTTTCCAAACGTAGTGATGATGTCATCTTTGCCTGGTTTAATCCCAAACTAGTGAAAGTTGCTCCTGTATGGAGGAGGTGAGGACGACACGGAGCTGAACTGAACCTGCTGCAGATTGTTGTGGCCTCTTTTTGGTTTTAACAAAGAGTCTAAACAAAAGTTTAAGCCGCTTTCTAACTCAGGTTTTTCAGGCAAATTTCAAATGAGGTCCAACACGAACAATATCCATGTTTTAACAAGAAAAATGCCGTTTTCAGGGTGATGACTCCCTTGCCAAGTTCGTGTAATCGTGATAGAAATATAACAGCAATGCAGCGTCGGTATTTTGTTATTCGTCATCAAAATACAAATTTATTCAATATAATTTAAAACACAACAATCTCTGTTTGTTTCTTCGGGTTACTTTACATTTTTGTGAATGATATGAGTGCGTGTTTGGCCGTAGACTCCAATAAAAAACACAGGCTTTTTGCCCCCTGGTCGCGCGCGCAACTGCCAATGTTTGTAAACGGGAAACCCATCTATAACTCCATACAAATGGCCCGAGTGTTTGGTAAAAAATTACAAGAAAGGATCTCAATGAGTTCTATGATGTAGCAGGTACATTATGAACTGTGAACTTTCCTGTTTAATCTTTATCAACAGAAATAAAATTTAACAAAAGACCTGAGGCAATAAAAGTTTACAAATCACAATATGAGGGGACGTGAGCTGCTCGGTGGAGCTCTGCGCTCTCCGAGTGCTGTTCTAGTTAATGGCTTCAAGGAATAGTTCCCCCACAGAATAATATAACTTTATTTTCCACTTACCCTCATGGTGAGCAAGACTCTGGAGCACTTTTTAAATATTTCAAATGCAGGAAGGCTTCTTGTTTTCCCCCAAATTTCATATAATGGAGTTCGCCTGGGTCCAAGCCAAAAAGGTCCATAAAAGTCCACAAAAACTTGTCAATATTCCTCCATACTGTTCATCCAATGTAATCCAAGTGTCCTGAGTGGGTAGCATCCAGAATTTACTTGAAACGACGCCATTTAGTATATTTTTGGAGCCTAAACAGTAGAACATCTTACTTTCGCGAAGCGCGCATGTGCGCGTTCACGAAACTACCATCTCTCTTCTTTACTGTCTGCTTTAGTTTGGCTGCGGTGTAAAAACTTATGAACTCGTTCTGACCGCGGTTTTTGAGAAGGATACAGTGAACCAGGCTGATATATTTCACCGTTTGTGAATGACTGGATGTTTACATGAATCACCAAGTTCACACAGATCATTAAAACATAAACAGACCAGTTACACACACACACACACACACAGCTGAACACACAAAGTAGCAGTTATTAACGTTTTTATTGAAGGCTATATTATAAAAATAAGTGTTTTATAAATATTACAAACTAAGCTTTAAATGCTGTATATGAATCACCGCGAGCATCCGGGAATTTTCGCCAAATTTGTCACATCCGGTTAGGTAGGAGGTGAAAACATCGCTTCATTGCATAGGGGGAGCCACTGAATTAACTGCTTCATTACTCGTCAATCTTCGTTTATTCTACTTTGGAAATACCGAGAAGTCCCGCTGTGTATGGCTGCCATAAACATATCTATCACACAGACAAGAGAAGATGTTTTTCCAGTTCCCAAAACAACAGAAAAAGTCCCGAACAACATGCTAAGTGGCTAGCTGCTGCCCATAAATGCTGACAGTTCACGCTGGAAACCATGGAAACATCTAACAATATGTTCGGATCACTTTGTGACTGATAAAAAAGCATATTGTGGTCTCTCTTTTTAAACCCTGTAGTTGTTTTTGCACAGATGATAGAAAACACCATTAAATCAGTGGATGTACAGAATCACAGCGCCGCCCGCTGTTCCTGTCTCCTCAGGACTGTTAACGATTATGTTCATCCAGATTACTGCCATCAATGTTCCCACATAAGAATAAAAGCATAAAAAGCGGCAGAAAGGCATTTGCAGCGTTATAAACATGCACAGTCATAACCAGTTACATACAGATGAGACTGCCGGTAATTTATAGCTTTATCAATGAGAGTAAACTCCTGAGAAGTACATCAAAGAAATACCCCTATTTCTTAAAAATCCAGGGGAAAATAATATTCTATAAAAAATAAATGGCTTGAACACGGGGCTTACCTGATGAAACCAAATACATCATGAGATCGGGAAACTGATCATCAGGCTGTTATGTACAGGTAGGTTCGTCTAACCAGGCTCTAGCAGCAGAAGATGGCATCACTTAGTCCAACAGATACTAGTTTAGCTTCGTATCTTCTTCTAGCGTCGGCAGTAAGACTTTCAGTATAACTGGACGTCATTTCTATAATATTTCAAAGACAGACCGGCGGAGAAAAAAATTTAAAAGAGTGCAAAAGCAGTTTTTGAGGCTCATAGTCCATCAGACGCCGTTCAAATACGAAGCATATTTTCACCGGGACCAGCTTCACGGTCACATGAATTCCGGGTTGTGACGTAGGCTCGCGGTGATCCATATATTATGAAATTATTTTGGGGGAGTTTGTTTAATTTAGTTGCTTTGTTTTAGTTCATTTACTGTATGTTCCCTGCACTCCTTCATTTTCTACATTTATTTTATGTTCTTGCTAAAATTAAAGGTTGAATATGGAATACGGACAGAACAGCGACATCACGTGTGTCTTTTTTTTGTAATTTTTTATTTTCATTTCCCTGCGAGGGTATTTTGTTGTATAAGAATATTCACATACATGCATATATACATAAACATGAATATACATTATATGAAAACAAAAAGAATCATATAAAGAAAAAAAAAAGATAAAATAAAATAAAAATCGAAATTATAATCATTAAAATAAAAAATCATAATATTAACAATTACAGTAATTGAGGAGGAAAAGATTTTGTCCAAGATCTTTATCATCAAAAAAAAAAGGAAAAAGAAAAAAAGGGGGGAAAAAAAACAACAACAAAAAAAACCAAGTTTCAATTTCATGTCTGTTATTGTCATCTTCTTTTCTTTCCCTTCTTTCTTAAGTCATTTTACCTTCAGATACCACAGAAATAACACATTTTTCCCCTTCTTTTCTCTTTACATAGTATATATATATATATACACACACGACCTTAACCCAACACAGCACAAAAAGGCTGCACAATCACAGCACAACATTTACCTTCAGCACATACTGAACGACTTTAATGTGATTCTACCATGATCTTGACATCAATAACTCAAAATGTAGTGCACTTCACTATCATTTAATTCATGTTTTTAATCAAACTCCATTTGAATTACTAAGATAAACACTCTGCAGTATACAATTCTTCATCAGATTTTATAACATATATCCAGTGAAGTACATCAGCAAAATCAACACCGAGTCATTCAATATTTGTGCTACCCATTTCCTTTATGCGCCATTTTTTATTAAATTCCTGTTCCAGATTCCTCATTTTGTGAGAGATCTTTTCATTCAGTTTTACTTCTTGAACTATATTAATCCATTTTTTTACATCTAGTGGGTTACTTTTCTTCCACTCTTTAGTTATTATCTTTAATGCTGTAATTCTAACAGTGTGTTCAGACCAAGCGCGATTTGGGCGTCAAGGGCGTCAGGTTTACATGCAAAGTCAATGGCCGACGCGCGTCGAGGAGGCGTCGAAAAACCTGCGGCGCGTTTCGCGCGTCGGGCGCGGCGCGTCGAGGCGCGTTTCGCGCGTCGAGTTTTGAGATTTTGAGCGTTTGACGCCCTTGACGCGCGTCAAGGGCGTCAGACGCCGGAGTTGGAAAATCTGAACTTTGGCGTCTTGACGCGGGGCGTCGACCAATCAGAGCGAGTCATTTCACAGACACACTTTTTCTGACAGGAGAGGAAACACAGAAAAACCAGGGGAATCTCCTCTCTATCTGAAGACAGAGGAGGATAAAATGTGATCTGTGTCCGGTCCCGGTTTCTGAACGGTGGTTTGATGACCTGCTGTCCTGATGGGATGTACTGGGCTGATAATGCTACCTCGCATCGGGACAGCGGGACGTTAAACTGGGCCGGATCAGAGGGCTGAAAGTGCCGCTCGCCAGCAGCTCCTGAAGTAATGATGAAACTCATCACAGTCAGAACACCTGGAATCATTTTGTGGACCGGACACAGAGCAGAGATGTCCGACGATGACGTTCCCTGCTTTATTTATCACATAAAGCCGAGCCGCTCTCTCTCCTGCACCTGCCATGATGCAGACAGAGCAGTGAAAGGGAAAAGAGAAAGGCGAGGCTCCTCCCACGGCGCGGCGAGCGCGGCTTGGCTGGACATCTCTCGCCGCGTGTCAGGGGCGTCAAGACGCTGGAAATCAAGCGTCTGACTTTTTAGTGACCAAGCGTCCAACTTTGGGCGTCAGGCGCGATTTTGACGCCCAAATCGCGCTTGGTCTGAACACACCGTAAGGATTTGAAATGTATATCTTTCATCTAGACCTATATTCATTGGTATTTTACCCAAAATAATATTTTCTGGTTTTAAATCCAGTTTCCTCTCAAATATGTCTTCAAAAATTCTAAACATTTCTTTCCAAAATAACTCTATTTTTTTACATGTATAAAAAATGTGAATATAATTAGCATTTTCTTCTCCACAGTTTCTCCAACATTTACCATTTGTACCATTATATTTTTTCATACTCTCTGGAACCAAGAAGTATCTCATAATCACTTTCCAAGCAAATTCTCTCCAAAATATGGACATAGTTGTTTTATGAATTCCAATGCACATCTGTTCCCAATCATTTTCATTTATTTGAATATGTAGCTCCATCTCCCATTTTATCTTAACATTAGTTGCCATTTTCTCTTTTTGATTCGACAGTATTTGGTAGAGCTGGCTCAAAGTATTTTGATGTTTCTTATTACAATTATTTGCCACATAAACTATCAAGGGGTGTAAATCATATACATTCTTTCCTAGCTTACTATTCAGGTAGCTACGGACTTGTAAATACTTATAAAATTGATTTTTTGGGATATTATATTGTTTGATAATTTCTTCAAAGGATTTCATTTGACCATTTTCAAACAATTGATAAAATCTTATAAGCCCCTTTTCAGCCCAGCCATTAAAAATTGTATCTATTGCATTTGCAGTAAATTCGGGATCTCTAGAAATTTCTCTCAAATAAACCATTTCTTTGTTATTTATTTTCATACCTTTAACAATTCTTTGCCACATCTTAATAGTATTTCCTATACAGTAATTATTTTTCATTTCTTCCTTAAGTTCCTTATCCTGAGTTTTGAATATAGCAGATTTTATTAAATGTACCCTATTTATTTCTATCTCTTTCCATCTTGGAATATTGGAATCACTTATCCATGACATTAATGACTTCACCTGAGTTGCTTTAAAATAAGTCTCAAAATCAGGTAATGCTAGGCCTCCTCCGAGCTTTGATAATTTCAAACTTTTAAGTTTAACCCGAGGCTTTTTATCATCCCAAATAAATTTTCTTAGCAGGTTATCCCATTCTTTAAAATACTTGGGTGGTATATAGCTTGGCAAAGTTTGAAACAAAAACAAAAATCTCGGCAATGTAGTCATTTTAATTGATTGAATTTTCTCAAAAATTGATAGATTCAGAATCTTCCACCGATCCATTTCAATTTTCATCTGATTTGTCAACTTCCCATAATTAATCTCCATTAATGTGCCCATGTTTTTAGGTATATATACCCCCAAGTATTTTATATACTCACAATCCCATTTAAATCTGAATTTTCTCTTCATTTCATTATCTACCTCACCTATCATCATAGCCTCAGTTTTATGTTCATTGAGTTTATACCCAGAGTGTGCACTGTATTTTTCAATATCTTCCATAAGGTTATTTAATGATTTCTCAACGTCCACCACTGTCACCAGCACATCATCTGCATACATTGCCAATTTGTATTCATTTCCTCCTACACTAATCCCAGTTATATTTTCATTTTGTCTAATGCTCTCTGCTAATGGTTCTATACATAAAACAAAAACCAATGGAGAGAGACAGTCTCCCTGCCTTACACCCCGATGCAAACTCAGTGTTTTTGACAATGCTCCATTCACTTTTACCACCGCTTTTGGATTCTTGTACATTACTCTCAATATATCTATAAACCGCTCATGAAAACCAAAAGCTTTACATGTTTCGAAAATAAAATTCCACGACAACCGATCAAAGGCTTTTTCAGCATCTAATGTTAACATTAGAGCCTGCTCCCCACTTCTCTGTGCCCAGTCCACCAAATTCAGAGTCCTTCTCACGTTATCTGAGAGAAGTCTCCCATGGACAAAACCGGTCTGATCTTAAATGTGGAACAATTATTGATAACCTATTGGCCAGAACAGATGTAAACAGTTTCTGGTCCACATTCAACAGAGACACTGGTCTATAGGAGGAACATTTTGTAAGATCTTTACCTTCCTTAGGAAGAACACTGATTATTGAATCATTCCATGTGGGGGGCCAATCAGCTTTATTTATTATCCAATTAAATAATCTACATAGAATTGGTACCAATACTTCTTTAAAAGATTTATAAAATTCATTAGTGTATCCGTCACTTCCTGGACTCTTATCCACCTTACTCTTCTTTATTGCAGACAGGACTTCTTGCTCAGTCACCGGTTTTATAAGTTCTTCATTTTGATCTGCCGTCACCTGGTGTAGATTAAATGAGTTCAAATATAAGCCACTTTCATTACTTGCATTTCCCATTTCCTCATACAATTTTTCATAATATTTCCTAAAACATTCTATTATTTCATTTTTATCTGTATGGTAAGTTGTGTTATCTCCTTTAATTTTTGAGATAGTTGCCCTTTCTCTTTGTTTTTTTATCTTAAAAGCTAACATTTTTAATGCTTTTGAACTGTTATCATAGAATTGTTGTTTGGTAAAAGCGAGTGATTTACTTATTTCCTCACTTAAGATTTCATTCAATTTATTTTGGCTTTCTTTTAGCTTTCCCTTAATTTCCTCATTTCCTGTTTGTTCATGTTCCTGTTGTAATTCTTCTATTTCTTCTTTTACCTTTTTTTTTTTTTTTTTTTTTTTTTTTTTTTTTTCTTTTACTTGTCCTGTCCAGCATCGAAGCAAGCAGAATGGAAATCTGATTGCTTTATTCTGTTGAACAGTTTTGCTTTATCAAGCGGAGCTTTATGAACATAAGGCTCCACTTGATATCATGTTTATTCATTTTATTTCTTTATTTAAAAATTTGTCTATTACACCATTCCATTTCATACTGCTGGGCCTGACAAGGGAGAAATGAAAGTGAATAGAGGTAATGATAGAAAGTGAAACAGAGAGAGAGGAGTAAGGAAGAGGAAGAGAGAGAGAAGAGAAAACATGAATCCACTTACACAGTTCACTGGTACATCTGTACCGCGATCCCTAAACAACCAAGGTCTCTGTTGGAAAACAAAACAAGCAATCCCCTACAGGAGGACCTGCAGGTGGCTTAAATATCCTCAGATCATACAAACACACGCAGAACTACGCAGAGAAGAGGTACAACCTAGTCAGCGCAATGGGAAGTAGAGAAGAGGTACAACCTAGTCAGCGCAATGGGAAGTAGAGAAGAGGTACAACCTAGTCATCGCAATGGGAAGTAGAGAAGAGGTACGACCTAGTCATCGCAATGGGAAGTAGTGTCACAGTGTCAACATGCATAATAAAGGGTCTCCGTGGTGATACAGTCATGCAGATGCAGCCTCGTCTCTGCAAGGAGGAGGAAGCCCGCAAGGCTCGCGACCCAGGCCCCCAGCAGCCACCCAGAGGCCCAGATCCCAGCTACCCCCCCCCAAAGAGCGGACATGCATCCCCCGAAGGGCGGCAAAAGGCGGCCCCAGCCGGAGCCCCCCGCAGTCTGGAGGCCCAGGCCCCAGCGGACCAAGACCAGCAGCTGCCGACCCCACCGGGCGCCGGGCGTCCCCCGGAGCGGAGACAGCGCCGGGCCCAGGGCCCAAGCGCCCAGGAGCAGCCCCCCCCCCCCCCCCCCCCCCCGCGACCCGGGCGGCCCAACCGAAACCCAGGAGGACCGGACCCCCCAGACGACGCCCCCCCAGTGCAGGCCAGCCCCCACCCCAAAGTCCCTGCCCCATACACCTGACACCAGGGCGCCACCACCTCTACCACCCCCTACCCCGCCACCACGCTCACACACACACTCCCCACACACCTACCCCAACACTGGGGCTGAAAGATATACCGTCACCGCCCCCACATCGAGACACAGGCACCCAAGACATCAATACCGCAAGAGCAACCACATACAAGATACAGATCCCCCTGCGCCCGCCCCGCACAAAAAACCCCGGAAGCCACAAACAAAACCGCACCCCCCACCAAAGCGCCCGGCCCCCAACCAACCCGCAGCCACACCGCACCGCACCGACACCAAGATGCCCGGCACGAATACCGAGGTACGAACCTCCGCCCACACCGCCCAGCCCTACCCAACACCTCCGTGTACCCCCCCCACACACGCATACACCCACCCACTCCGCTCTCCGACCTTACATACCCACACTCACTCCTCTCTCCACCCCCAACACTCTCCTCCCTCTACCGTCCACACCTACCCCCACCTCCTCATACTCTCTAACACACACATGCACTCCCCCCACATAACTGCACCAACCCCCTCCCCACCCCCCCCACACATACGCCCCCACCTCCCTATACCCCCAATACCCCATACAGTCCCCCCCCTTACATGTCCAGCCCCGCCCATCCCTCTGACCTATCACACTCCCGCCCTTCCTTCCTTCAGCCCCTCACGACCATCCCTACTAGACACTCACGAGCATGCCACTCCTTCCTCCATCCCCCCTTTCCTCCAACCACTTACCCACATCTCCTCCCTCTTCCAGCCCAAGTTCCTCCCTCCCACATTTCCTCTTTCACACTCTCATTCATTATTCTCACATACCCACCTCTCTCTTGCCCATGCCCTCGTGCCTCCTGAGTGGTAGCTCGGGCCGGGGAAGGAGCCGCGAGTTCCAAGCCCCCAACACGTTCCCCCCACCACCACCCCCCCCCCCCATCCCCCACCCCCGGACGCAGCAGGCCAGGCATCCCCCAGGCCAGCAGATCCCCCGCAACGCAGCCAGCCTTAACCACTGGCGCGTGAAGTAGCCACTGTCCCCCCTCCCCCCAGTAGCGCCCGGGAGACCGGGGGTATGAAAGGACCCTGTCCCCCCCCCACCCCCCACTTATGACTGTGTGTGTAAGATGTGTGTTGTTTGCAGTTAACACTGAGGGGCAGTGCCAAGTCATGCCGGGAGTGGGGTCGCGTAGGGGGCATGTCCCCCCAACCGGCCCCTCCCTCCTACCACACACTATATGGCCCGCCCCTCAGAAGTGGTTGTGAGCTGTTGTTATTTTATGTGTTTAGGTGTCTAAGTGTGGTTAAAACTGGGGAGCAGGCTGCTTCTAGACGTGGCAAGCAAAGGCACTTTGGTGCCCTCCCTCACCACGCCCGCTTGACACGCTCCCTCCCCAAAACCCTACGTGTGTGTGTGTGGAGGTAGAGCAGGGGGGGGGGGGGGTCTTGGGAAGGGGAGACCAGGGGGGTATGAATTCCCCCTGGAAGAAGAGCCGTTACCGGCATTAGGTACCCCTGCCTCCCCGGATCCCCCCAGGGCAGAAAGGGCAGGCATGGCCGCCCCCACGGCCCGGCGTCCGGCGTTCAGCACAGAGGGGCCAGCCTCAGCCCCTGGGGGCGCTCGACCACGCCAGGCCAGGGAGGGGGAAAAGGGACGGAAGCGGAAAGGGTCGGCGGAGGGGCCAGAGTCACCGGCCCAACATCCCCAGGCCTCGCAAACCCCCCAAGAGGCACGCAGAGCTGCTATTTTTTTTTTTTTTTTTTTTTTCTTCTTTTTCTCCCCCTTTCCTCCCCCCCCCAACCTGACACACACAAACCCCACCAATGCACCACCACCCCCGCACCCAAACACCCATCATCCATGCACCCCCACCCACCCACCCATCTCCACACCCCCCCCCACAGGCAGCCACACACACACACAACCGCATTCACGCCCCCCCTCCAGTCACACACCCGCCCACACATACCAAGGACGGGGACCGGGGGGCCACCAGCCCCCCCCACGCCACAAGTCCACCGCCCCCAGCCCCCGGACCACGCGAGACCAACCCGCACGAGACCACCAGCGCAGGCCAGCCCCAACCGACACAGCGGCCAGGCGGGACAGGCACCCGGCGTGGAAAAGACCCGGCCACCCCGCAACCCCCCACCTCCACACACTAGAGCTGAACGATATGGACAAAACCCCACACCCCGACAGCCACGCCAGACACCCCAACATCGATACGACACGACATGACCACGGGTCCGCCGAAAACCAAGCACCCCGGCGGAAAGCGCAGCTCCGTCCGCGACCCCCAGAGCCCCACACGCAGGACAAGCACAGGGGAAATCCACACCCCCCACATGGCCGCTCCCGCGACACCAACATCCCGGATGCCCACATCCCGACACAGACACGACAACGATACACCCCCCAGCCCCACCACACACACACCCCCACCAGCACACACACCCGCACGCACACAGCAGAGGCGCCCCGGCCCCCGGCGCAGTGACTAGACGTCACCAGGTCGTGAGGACCGGCCAAATCCAGAGGAGGCACGTCCCGCCGGCCCGCGGCGGGACGTGCCTTACCTTATTTTACCTTATTGATCTCTTGCTTGTACCTCTTTTTCTTCCAGGATGCGAAGGATATTATTTCACCATCACGACATCACGTGTGTCTAGGTTGTAGTTGCAACGGCAGAAAAACAACTCCAGCCGCTGGGATGCCAGACTCACTGCCGATATGCAAGTGACCAACAGTCTGCAGCATGTTCAACAAGTAACGCAGAGGAGTTTATAACCGACAGCTAACGTTAGCCACATTAGCAAACAAGCTAGCTTACCGATCCAGGAGGAAAGTCGCCATTTCAGTGTTTTTACTCCGTGGAAAACGTTTATGTGGGTCCATTTGCCATGCGCTTCTGGTCGATAATATCTGCATTCATTTACATTGAATAGTGATGTCTCTAAAATGGTACAACATTCTCATTTATTTCTTATAAAAGAACATGTTTTTTTACTTCCTCACCTGCTACGACACTGAACTGGGAGGATAATATGATGAAATGACCTAATATTACAACTAGCAATCTATTTTTGTGCTTTGTTGAGTCCTATGGTGATAAACAGGAGCGCCATAGACTTACATAGTGACGCAGTCGGCTGTGAGTTGATAGCGACACACACACGGCAGTTTAGTGTCCACGAAGACAAATGTTCAACACCGCGCCAGTGTCTGGATGATTCCTGTCAGAAGGCTTGAGTGGTGGTTACAGAGGATTTTTTTTTTTTTTTTTTTTTTTTTGAGAGCTTGAGACAGTGGGCTGCAGCAGGTGGTCGGTCACGTTGCTGCGTGGTTGCCGTCCTATGGTGAGTTCGCTCAGTTTACAAGGTTCATATTTAATTTTTTTCACAAGCTGCTGCAGCAACGTACGGCAGAAAATGTCCAATGGATCACCGCGAGCATCCGGGAATTTTCGACAAATTCGTCACATCCGGTTAGGTAACAGGTGAAAACATCGCTTCGTTGCATAGGGGAGCCACTGAATTACCTGCTTCATTACTCGTCAATCTTCGTTTATTCTACTTTGGAAATACCGAGAAGTCCCGCTGTGTATGGCTGCCATAAACATATCTATCACACGGACAAGAGAATATGTTTGTTCCAGTTCCCAAAACAACAGAAAAAGTCCCGAACAACATGCTAAGTGGCTAGCTGCTATCAAGCCCATAAATGCTGACAGTTCACGCTGGAAACCATGGAAACATCTAACAATATGTTCCGATCACTTTGTGACTGATAAAAAAAAGCATATAATGTGGTCTCACTTTTTAAACCCTGTAGTTGTTTTTGTACAGATGATAAAAAACACCATTAAATCAGTGGATGTACAGAATCACAGCGCCGCCCGCTGTTCCCGTCTCCTCAGGACTGTTAACGATTACGTTCATCCAGATTACTGCCATCAATGTTCCCACATCACAATAAAAGCAAAAAAAAAGCGGCAGAAAGGCATTTGCAGCGTTATAAACATGCACAGTCATAACCAGTTACATACAGATGAGACTGCCGGTAATTTATAGCTTTATCAATAAGAGTAAACTCCTGAGAAGTACATCAAAGAAATGCCACCATTTCTTAAAAATCCGGGGAAAAATAATATTCTATAAAAAATAAATGGCTTGAACACGGGGCTTACCTGATGAAACCAAATACATCACGAGATCAGGAAACTGATCATCAGGCTGTTATGTACAGGTAGGTTCGTCTAACCAGGCTGTAGCAGCAGAAGATGGGCATCACTTAGTCCAACAGATACTAGTTTAGCTTCGTATCTTCTTCTAGCGTCGGCAGTAAGACTTTCAGTATAACTGGACGTCAGTTCTATAATATTTCAAAGACAGACCGGCGGAGAAAAAAAATTGAAAAGGGTGCAAAAGCAGTTTTTGAGGCTCATAGTCCATCAGACGCCGTTCAAATACGAAGCATGTTTTCACCGGGACCAGCTTCGTGGTCACGTGAATTCCGGGTTGTGACGTAGGCTCGCGCTGATCCATACCGCTTTTTGGGTTTAACAATGTCCACTTTACAGTCATCGGGTTCGGGAGCTCTTCTTATGTGTGTTGTTGATTTGCGTATGTCCTCAGTGTAAAATATCCTGTAACTGTGGTAACCGGAAGCCCTTGGCAGAAACAAGCAGACATGGCAGCTCCCATGGTTTCCGTGAAACTGTCTATAAGTGTTTTTTATAACTTGCATTAGTGTTTTCTTGAACTTGTATAAATGTTTTGTTAAACTTGCAAAAGTGTTTCAGATAAATGTATTAATGTTTTGCACTTCCCGGGCACTGTAAGTAACCCCCCACCTCCCAAAAATGGTTTGATCCTACCCAGGTGGCAGACTTTGTCGCTATATTTAGCGACTTTTCAGACCCCTCTAGCGACTTATTTTCAAAAAAGCGACTAGCGACAAATCTAGCGACTTTTCCTGGTGTTTATGGAGACAGATGAAGGTGATGTCGCTCTCCGTCATTCATCAGGAGCTGCCTCCTCAGCAGCCCCTCCCATCTCTGTTTCCCGGCACTCACTCAGTTTACGCTGTCCTGGTGCAGTTGCCCCGTCCGAGCTGCTGTGAGATGATCCCTCCTCCTCGTTCAGATGGCAAATGAACTGCCCGAAGCTGCCTCCTGCCACCAGATTGTTTACATTTAAAAATTTTAAAAAAAGGTCTCAATTTAAAAGCTGTACTAAAATAGTGGCTTTTTTCACTCAGTCTCAGTTGCTTTGCTTTACGGTGTGTTCAGACTAAGCGTGATTTGGGCGTCAAGGGCGTCAGGTTTACACGCAAAGTCAATGACCGGTGAAAGGAAAAAGAAAAAGCAGAGGCTCCTCCCTCGGCGCGGCGAGCGCGGCTTGGCTGGGCATCTCTGGCCGCGCGTCAGGGCATTAAGACGCTGGAAATCAAGCGTCTGACTTTTTAGTGACCAAGCGTCCAGCTTTGGGCGTCAGGCGCGATTTTGGTCTGAACACATCGTTACTCACATTGTCTACACTCGTGCGTGTGCTTCTGCTTCTGAGCATCATCAGTCAGAGAGGAGACAACTCTGATCCAAGCTCAGAAGTACATACTTACTGGAAAGATACTTTCTTTTTTCCTGATCTAAGTATGATAAGGTGCATTTTGGCTTTCCTATGGCATTATTTAATTAATTTATTTTTGCTGCAACGTCCATATAAATTTTAGCCTATTATCACAGTTTCTGCTTGTTTCCCATGATGCTTGTGGCACACCTGGGTCTTCTTTGCACCAGTAGCCTTGTAAATTGGCAAAAGTTCACATCAAACAAAGACATGCCGCTCAAAACCAGGATGGTGTTGTAAATAAAGGTGGTGTAAAAAAAAGGAAAAGAAAAACATGCACGGGGGGATGCACGGGGGGATCCACGGGGGATCGCGCATGCGCATCATAGACTGCCCGTCGCGGTGACGTCATTTAGCGACTTCTGGCGACTTCATAGCCAGCCAATAGCGACTTCTCTTCATGAGGAGTTGGCAACAGTGGCTTGCACATTCCAGATAGCAGCAGTAACAGCCTAACTTTGTTTTTAATTTAAGTTTGTAAAACTGTCAGAATCTCCATAAATAAGGAGGATTAATGGGGTTGTGATGAATCTGGTTTACTGCTTAGACACAACACCTGCAGCCCAAAATCAGCTTCTCTCATCCAAATGAAGCTGAATGTGGATTTTTAATTGTTTCCATTACACTTATGCGAAATACTGCTTTATCGAAACGTCTGAATTTATGCCTCATGAAAGCGTAAAAACTTTTGGGATATTTGAGAGTTTTTTCAAAATGTAGGGGTTTCCATTAGCAGTTTTAAATTGCGATATTTAGGTTTTGCGCAATTCCAGGTGTAATGGAAACCCAGCTATTGTTTGCTTTTCTCTCACACGTGGGAATGAAATTAGAGAGCATACAGAGCGTTTTTGAGAATGACCTAAAGAACATCACTAAGAAGGCATCTGGGAAACAGTAAAGTGAGCTATAGTTCATCCGGAGTAACGCCCCGCCGCCGATGAATTAGTAGATAAGAATAATAATTTAATTAGATATAACAATTATTACTTTTTTTTCTTTTTTTTTATAGACTTTTGAAGTTTGTTTTATTTGATATGTTCTCCCCATTTCTCCTTTTCCCTTTTTTCTTTTTCAATACTCTTTAAATATAAATTTTTTTTTTCTCTGTGCGATTAGGCTTTATGACTGATTTTGAACTTTGTTTTTCTTTTTTCCCTCTCTGCCCCTCCCTTTCCTTTTCCCTCCTCCCCCCCCCCCCCCCTCATTATATTATTTTTTTTTTTTTCGTTTTTTTTATTTTTTTTTTTTTTTTTTTGTGGGTCACTCCTCCCACCACCCCCCACACCCTCCCCCGGGGGGGGGGGAGATATTTTTTTTTTTAATATTTCTTGAAAAAAAAATAAAATATAAATTTATTTTTCTTCTCTTTCCTCTCTCCCCCTTCTGTTTTTCTTATTATATTCCTTTTTTGTTGTTTTTTTTTTTTTTTTTATTTTATATTATTTCTCGTCTCCCCTCTTTTTAATTTTTCTCTCCCCCATCTCTCCCCCTTTCCCTTTTCTTTCCCTCTCTAAGCTCCCATTTTCCTCTTTTCCTCTAATTTACCCTTTTTTTTCCCCCCCTTCCCTTTCTTTATATTTCCTTTCCTTTTATCTTTTTTTTATTCTCCCCCCCTTTTTTTCTTTCTCTCAAACCCCCTTTTATTTTTTTCTCATTATTTCGCCTCTTTTTTCCCCCCTTTCGCCCCCTCCTTCCCCCCTTTTTTATCTCTTCTGGTTATTCTTGCTATAAGATTCCCTTTTTTTACCCAACCTTTCTAAATCCGGCCCTTTGAGTCTTTGGTAAGATCTTAAAGGGATAGTACACCACAAAATGATGGTCCTTCATTTTCTACTCACTCTCATGGTGAGCAAGACTCTGGAGCACTTTTTTATTATCTCAAATGCAGCCGGAGATCTGGGGGTTTCCATAATTTACTGGAAAATACCACATCATTTGGTATATTTTTATAGCCTAAACAGTAGAACATCGTACTTCTGTGATGCGTGTCCATGCAAGTTCACAACACTACAGAAGCTGTGGCGTTCAGTGCCTACTCTGCTGATAATTCAAGTGTAGAAGAAGAAATTCACTGTTTATATTGTGGCAAGTGCGACAGAGCTGCAGACAAATGCAATAGGGGTTGGCTATTGATTTAGAAGAAAAAAGAAAGAAAGAAAGAGAAAGAAAAAGAGAACGTGTGATCTTGTCTGCCGTGGCTTCTGTAGTGTTGTGAACTTGCATGGACACACATCGGGGAAATGAAAGGAAAGGAAATGAAAAATACTTTATTTATCCCAGAACGGAAATTCAATATTGTAATAAGCTTGTACTCTTTTTTTTTTTTCTTTTTTTTTTAACAATATAACATATATATGAAATAAAAATACAATAATAATCAGTCAGGCTTGTTCTTTAGGGTGATGGCTGCTGGAAGGAATGAGTTTTTGTAGCCTATCTCTCCGTCCTACAGTGAACCTGACACAGCCTCCCACTGAACACACTCTTCACTGTGTTGTGGAAAGGAGGAAGAATCCTCCATCATCTTCATCAGCTTGTGCAGCATTCTTTATTGAACGATCAGCTCCAGCGGCTCCAGAGTTATCCCCAGCACAGAACCAGCTTTCTTGATCAGCTTCTTTAGTTTCTTCAAGTCTCTGATTCTGATGCTGCTTCCCCAGCAGATGCTGCAAAGCTGATTGCACTTTCTACCACAGACTTGTAGAAGATCTGCAACATCTTGGTGCAGACGTTGAATGATCTCAGCTTCCTTAAGAAGTAGAGTCTGCTCTGACCTTTCTTGTAGATGTAGTCAGTGTTGCATTTCCAGTCTAGTCTGTTTTCCAACTGAACTCCAGGTATTTGTAGTTCTCCACCACCTCCACCTCCTCTTCCAGGATGTAAACAGGACTATGCTGCTTATTCTTGCTCCTCCTGAAGTCAACAATCATCTCTTTAGTCTTGCTGGTATTTAAGATGAGCTGATTGTTACCACACCATTTCACAAACTGACTGACCAGTTCCCTGTACTCAGCTTCTTGTCCATCACTGATATACCCCACAACTGCAGAGTCATCAGAGTATTTCTGCAGATGACAGGACTCAGAGTTGTACTGGAAGTCTGAGGTGTACAGTGTAAAGAGGAATGGTGAGAGTACAGTTCCTTGTGGTGCTCCAGTGCTGCTGACCACCATCTCAGACACACAACCTTTCAGTCTCACAAACTGTGGTCTGTTTGTTAGGTAGTCATAAATCCAGGTGGTTGTGGAGGGATCCACTTGGAAGTTATGGAGCTTCTCACAAAGCAAAGCAGGCTGAATAGTATTAAAGGCACTTGAAAAATCAAAGAACATGACCCTCAAAGTGCTGCCTGACTGGTCCAGATGAGAGTGGGCTCTCTGAAGCAGGAAGTCTATGCATATGCCTTCAACCCCAAGCCCATTACCATATGCGAACTGTAATGAATCCTGAAAGGTATTCACTCGCTTGTTGAGGTGAGCCAGTAAGAGTCTCTCCAGGACTTTCATGATGTGAGATGTCAGGGCAACTGGTCTGTAGTCATTTGGTTCAGCTGGTTGAGGTTTTTTAGGCACTGGAACAAGACAGGATGTTTTCCACAGCACAGGAACTCTGTTCTGTCTCAGGCTGGTGTTAAAAAAGGTGCTGGAGAACCGGACATAGTTGTTCTGAGAAGGTCTGGAGAACTTTGGGACTGACACCATCTGGACCTGCAGCCTTGTTCCAATTCAGTTTCTCCAGCTGTTTCTTGACCTGGTTGCAGGAGACAGTCAGGGTGGAGGAGGTGGATGCAGAGGAGATCTCAGGATGTCCTGATGTGGAGGGAGATGAGAAGAGAATGAAGGACCATCATTCGGTGGGTGTACTATTCCTTTAATGATTGTCAGCTTTGTTTCTGGTGAAGATGTTCCAGGTGGCATTTTGTTTTCTTACAGGTGCAGCAGCTCTCTCTTCTTCTATCAGTTCTTTTTTCTTTCTTTTTCACTCCTTTCTCTGTCCCCTTTTCTTTTTCCTCTTGTCAGCTCCAGCAATAATATGTAAATTCAATAACATAACAATTACAAAGAAAAATAAATAAATAAAGCAAAATATTTGTACATCAAAAGGAGTCTTTTACCCATAATGCTTCTCTTGGCAAAGAAAATCTGCCTGAAACAACACAGCAGTCAGATCCCCATTCTGCTGCCATGATGTTGGACAGGACCGTAGACCGTTTACAGAGAGGGATGAACCTTCCGCTACGTCATCTGTTGGTTTCTGAAGAGCTTAAAGTGAAGCCAGTTGGGCGTGTCCCACTGTCGCCATCTTTCCGTGTCACGTGTGTGATCACTCCCGGAAAATACTAAAATGGGCAAATGCAAGGCCGCTCCGAGCTGTGGGGCAAATGATTGGCAGCTGACGTACTCTGGGCTAAACGTTAAGCGAGCTAACTGGAAACTAACAGGAGCTAATGAAGATTAGCCCCCTAAGTGGTGGTGTAAAGGTAAGACACGCTTAGACTTGCTGTTAGCTGACTAAAAACAACCATTGTGCAACTCTGCTACACACTGAGACCTTACCGAGAGCAAACAAGGAGCTAATTGTTAGCCACTGGTCAGCAGGCCGAGCTTCAGGTCTGCTGTGTGTCAATCAAAAGGTCACGCCCCTAATTATGTATAATTTCTCAATATATGAGAAATATATCATCATATAATGTGTGTGTGTATATATATCTATATATATATATATATAGATATAGATATATATACAGTATGTATGTAACTGTAAATATACAGTTGTGTGAAAAAGTGTTAACCCCCTTCCTGATTTCTTTTTTTTTTTTTTTTTTGCATGTTTTTCATACTTAAATGTTTCAGGTCATCAAACAAATTTAAATATTAGACAAAGACAACAAAAGTAAACACAAAATGCAGTTTTTAAATAAAGATTTTTATTAGTAAGGGGGGAAAAAAATCCAAAGCATAAACTTTGCATTCTGTAATGGTCTTTTCCTCTGCAGCCTGGAAAGAGCTGTCACTTTGCATCCTGAACCCGCTGGTCTGCTGTATGACATCTGCCTTGATTTCAGTGGCAGTTACAGTTAACCAGCAATGTTCTCAGTCACAAACACACTTCATAAAATCCAAATTAACTTATGTAGGCTATACTTTTTCAACTTTATTTTTAGCCTAAAACTGGTAGGTTTCTCTGGGAAAGTGCACAGTGTGTGCATGTGCTTGCCCCCCCCCCCCTCTCTCTCTCTCTCTCTCTCTCTCTCTCTCTCTCTCGGCTTTTTCCCAATAATCTAAACACATAAAATTTAGGCTGATTAAGTCTCTAGATTCATACAATCAGTGGTGCATCTGAGCAGATGCAGGTTAACGGCATAGATCGAGGAACATCCATCACTGATCAACACATCGGTCTTCACAGGACAAAATAGCAAGCATTTGGCAGGAAATGACAGCCTCATCTTGGGGTGCTCTGTGTGGACACCCGCGAGGAAGAATGGAGTGGAGACGTGCCCCTCCACCGTCCTTAAAAACTGGTTCATTAACAAAAAAAAAAAGTAAATTGAAACTTTTTTTTTTTTTTCACTGAAGAAGTTCTTTCCGATGACTTTTTGTCTGACGACGTTTGGTCTAAGGATGTTTGGTTTGACTCTGACTCTTAGGACGTTTGGTCTGACTCTGAGGATGTTTGGTCTGACTCTGAGGATGTTTGGTCTGACTCTGACTCTGAGGACGTTTGGTCTGACTCTGACTCTGAGGACGTTTGGTCTGACTCTGAGGATGTTTGGTCTGACTCTGACTCTGAGGACGTTTACTCTGACTCTGAGGACGTTTAGTCTGACTCTGAGGACGTTTGGTCTGACTCTGACTCTGAGGACGTTTGGTCTGACTCTGACTCTGAGGACGTTTGGTCTGACTCTGACTCTGAGGACGTTTGGTCTGACTCTGACTCTGAGGGCGTTTGGTCTGACTCTGACTGAGGACGTTTGGTCTGACTCTGACTGAGGACGTTTGGTCTGACTCTGACTGAGGACGTTTGGTCTGACTCTGACTGAGGACGTTTGGTCTGACTCTGACTGAGGACGTTTGGTCTGACTCTGACTCTGAGGACGTTTGGTCTGACTGACTGAGGACGTTTGGTCTGACTCTGAGGACGTTTGGTCTGACTCTGAGCGTTTTCTGACTCTGAGGATGTTTGGTCTGACTTGACTCTGAGGACGTTTGGTCTGACTCTGACTTGAGGACGTTTGGTCTGACTCTGAGGACGTTTGGTCTGACTCTGAGGACGTTTGGTCTGACTGACTGAGGACGTTTGGTCTGACTCTGACTGAGGACGTTTGGTCTGACTCTGACTCTGAGGATGTTTGGTCTGACTCTGAGGATGTTTGGTCTGACTCTGACTCTGAGGATGTTTGGTCTGACTCTGAGGACGTTTGGTCTGACTCTGACTGAGGACGTTTGGTCTGACTCTGAGGACGTTTGGTCTGACTCTGACTCTGAGGACGTTTGGTCTGACTCTGACTCTGAGGACGTTTGGTCTGACTCTGACTCTGAGGACGTTTGGTCTGACTCTGACTCTGAGGAGGTTTGGTCTGACTCTGACTCTGAGGACGTTTGGTCTGACTCTGACTGAGGACGTTTGGTCTGACTCTGACTCTGAGGACGTTTGGTCTGACTCTGACTCTGAGGATGTTTGGTCTGACTCTGACTCTGAGGATGTTTGGTCTGACTCTGACTCTGAGGACGTTTGGTCTGACTCTGAGGACGTTTGGTCTGACTCTGAGGATGTTTGGTCTGACTCTGAGGATGTTTGGTCTGACTCTGAGGACGTTTGGTCTGACTCTGACTCTGAGGACGTTTGGTCTGACTCTGAGGACGTTTGGTCTGACTCTGAGGACGTTTGGTCTGACTCTGACTCTGAGGATGTTTGGTCTGACTCTGAGGACAACAGTAGTTGTGGACAAAGTCCGAGCGGCGCTCTTATAATCAACTCGGAGTTGTGTTTGCCTCTGATCTCGTGGTCTCGCTTTTCTACACAAGAGCACCTCTAGTGTTCAAGTCAATATTGCATCATGCGCAAGTGACACATTACCTCACGTCAATGCGAGTGTACTCACGTCAAAATGAATGCTAGGAACATGTGGCAGCCATGATACATATGCGGACGCATCGCCGACAGCAAGTATAAACTGGCCCTTACATGGCATGGTCTCTGTCCCTGGTCTTGGTCTTGGTGGTGTGGTCTTGATTACGACACTTGATCTTGTGTTAACAAGCAGGCCGCTGGACCTTTTAAAGTTTAGTGGCGTTTAATGATTTTTTTTTCATAGATCTTTTTAACAAACTGTAACCTAAGAGAAAAAGAAAACCTTTAATAATGACATGGAACAGAAGCATAAAATGAAGTAAAAAGCAACAGAACTTTCAGAGCTGCTGCTTAGCTTTGGGAAGAATCATAATGTTGCTGATTTAAAACAGAATCCGGTCCATTTCCTGATTTTACTCATTTCATGTATAGAAGCTGTGGATTTACACAGGAACACAGTCTGTGTTGATGCTTAATAAGAAGCATGAAACAGGATTAACGTGCTGTTAACACATCACTAACTGGGAGTGAGCCTCAGTCGGACTCTGCAGTCTTGCGTGGACTTCATTGACTGTTTGTCCAGAGGAACCTGCAGTTTATCTGCATGCAGCTCGTTAACATGCAGGACTGATCGCAGTCGGATGCTCTGATTGGACATCCGTCAATACAGGAATTAACGCGCTCGATGCCCCCCATCCCCCGGACCGAGGTTCGACAATCCTTCAGAGACCCTCCACCACCACCTCACTGAGATTGACAACAGGATTAGAATCAGAGCTCTGCCCTCGAAACCCCAGAGGGTCTCTGAAAAAAGGTTTCAGATTGACAGGTGGGACTAATAGATGACGTTTCCTCCTGATACCCTGGTTTAATGGTTCTTAAAGACAATCTGCAAGAAACAAACACAAATATTTCCTGTTAAACCAAATCAACAGCGCAACAGTATGAGAGCTGGACTGAGGAAGTGACAACTTGGAGCCCGAGTTTACCTTTACTGTTTAAAGATTCAATGGCAAGGTTATAATTCACAGATAGACTAAAATGTCCCGTAGACTCACGAGAAAAACAACAATAACTTTAGGCTCCCCCTGCTTCCCCCTCTGTTGTGCCTCTGCTCTCCATACCAAAGCCCCATGAGGCTTCTTGGGCGGTCCCATGATGCACTGGGCTCTTTTATGTTCTCTTTACTCCATCTGACAATGTCAATCTGACATTGTTGCTTACTTTTTTTTTTTTCTCTTTCATTCCTCAGCAGGTATGCCTGCCCAAAGGCTCCTTCACATGATCAGTGGTAAGAACACTTAGTGCTTACCGTCCTATTGTTTTCCTATGGAGAGAGCGGTGACTTTGCTGTACCGCTACCTTTGATGTGGCGCAGTTCAAATTATCGTTTGCCACTGATCTTTGAAAGCAACTTTAAATTGTGCAAAGATGGCTAGCTCTTTTAAATTTTCTATCAAAAACAAACTTTCCATCGCAAATCAGTTCTGTGTTCTGTTTAGAAGCAGATAAACATCACTACATCTCAAGAAAGAGCTTTATTTTTTTCAAACAGAACTTTAATGAACAGTAACGTCAACAGAGAGCATGCACAGACCAAACGCAGTCTGATACTGTTCCATTTCACCGTTTACTTGTCAAAACTTTACTTTTAATCGTTTTGGAAACAGAGTATTCTAGCACCAGCAGCAGTAACAGCCTAACTTTGTTTTTATGATAAATATTCTAAACGTAAGCTTGGAAAACTGTCAGTATCCCCATAAATAAGGATGATAAATGGGGTTGCGATGGATCTGGTCCACTGCTTAGACACAACACCTGCATGCCCAAAATAGGTTTCTCTCATCCAGATAAAGCTGAATAGGATTTTTAAAAAGCAGTAATAACAATATTTCTGGATGCTGGATGATAAAAATTTAAATCTAAGGCTTAAAAATTATCAGAAACCTTGTAAATAAGGTGAAAAAAGTGGGTTTTGGTGGATCTGGTTCACTATTGGAACAAGGCAGCAACATGCTGGAAACCAGCCTGTATCACAGCTTCTTTCTTGATAATTAGTCACAGACTTTCCCAGATAGTGTTTTGCTGATCTTTCACAATTGAAGGAATGAAATTGTGTTAAACTGTACAAAACAATTACATTTATCTTGGCTGGCTGGGCAGCTCTGTGGCCTTAGTTCTGCAGGGTTTCTAGACTCTCCCATAAAGAAGGTGAGAGGCTTATATATGTATATATATATATATATATACATATATATATATATATATATATATATATATATATATACACAATATTGCCAAAAGTATTTGCTTACCCACCCAAATTATGGGAATCAGGTGTTCCAATCTCTTCCATGACCACAGGTGTATAAATGACGCAGCTGCAGACTGGTTTTACAAACATTTGTGATAGAATAGGTCGCTCTCAGGAGCTCAGTGAGTTCCAGCGTGGAACTTTGATAGGATGCCACCTGTGTAACAAATCCAGTCGTGAAATTTCCTCACTCCTAAATATTCCACAGTCAACTGTGAGCTGTATTATAATAAAATGGAAGGGTTTGGGAGCGACAGCAACTCAGCCACGAAGTGGTAGACCACATAAACTGATGGAGCGGGGGTCAGCGGATGCTGAAACGCATAGTACAAAGAGGTCGCCAACTTTCTGCAAAGTCAATCACGACAGACCTCCAAACTTCATGTGGCCTTCAGATCAGCTTAAGAACAGTGTGCAGAGGGCTTCATGAAATGGGTTTCCATGGTGATCAGCTGCATCCATCCATACATCACCAAGTGCAATGCAAAGTGTGGATGCAGTCGTGTAAAACAGCCGCCACTGGACTCTAGAACAGTGGAGTTGCGTTTCTCCATCTGGCAATTTGATAGACAAGTCTGGGTTTGGCGGTTGCCAAGACAACAGTACTTGTTTGACTGCATTGTGGCAAGTGTTGAATTTTGGAGCTGGCCCTTTCCTCTTCCAACAGCACAAAGCAGGTCCATAAAGACATGGATGGCAGAGTCTGGTGTGGAGGAACTTGACTGGCCTGCACACTCCTGACTTCAACCCAACAGAACACCTTTGTGATGAATTAGAGTGGAGACGGACAGCCAGGCCTTCTTGTCCAACATCAGTGTGTGACCTCACAAATGTGCTTCTGGAAGAATGGTTAAAAGAAATCCCCATAAACACATTCCTAAACCTTGTGGACAGCCTCCCCAGAAGAGCTGAAGGTTCTCTAGCTGCAAAGGTGGACCAACGTCATATTTGACCCTTTGGGTTAGGAATGGGATGTCACTTAACCTCACATGTGAGTCAAGGTAGGTACGTGAGGCAATACTTTTGGCCATATAGTGTATACAGCTGTGTGAAAAAGTGCCTGCCCCCTTCCTGATTTATTACTTTTTTGCATGTTATTCACACTTAAATGTTTCAGATCATAAAACAAATTTAAATGTGAGACAAAGATAACACAAGTAAACACAAAATACAGTTATTATCACTTTTTTTATCTCCTTAAGGAATGGCACCTCAGGGCGCTTAAACAACAGAAAAATTCATTTTAACACTTTATCTTCTTCCCGCCCCTCCCCTCCCCTCCCCCAATTTTTTTTAGGGGGAAACCCTCCAAACCCACATGGCCCTGTGTGAAAAGGTGATTGCCCCCTAAACCTAATAACTGGTTGGAAGCCACCATTAGCAGCAACAACTGCAACCAAGCATTTGCGAAAACTGGCAATGAGTCTTCTACAGCGCTGTGGAGGATTTTTGGCCCACTCATTTTTGCAGAATTGTTGTAATTCAGCCACATTGGAGGGTTTTCCAGCATGAACCGCCTTTTTAAGGTCATGACAGCATCTCAGTCAGATTCAGGTCGGGACTTTGACTAGGCCACTCTAAATTCTTCATTTTGTTTTTCTTAAGCCATTCAGAGGTGGACTTGTTGGTGTGTTTTGGATCACTGCTCTGCTGCTGAACCCAAGTGTGCTTCAGCTTGAGGTCACCAACAGATGGCCGGACATTCTCCTTCAGGATTTTTTGATAGACAGCAGAATTCATGGTTCCATTTACCACAGCAAGTCTTCCAGGTCCTGAAGCAGCAAAACAGCCCCAGACCATCACACTACCACCACCATGTTTTACTGTTGCTATGATGTTCCTTTTCTGAAATGCCGAGTTACTTTTACGCCAGATGTAATGGGACCTACACCTTCCAAAAAGTTCAGCTTTTGTCTCATCAGTCCACAGAGTATTTTCCCCAAAAGTCTTGGGGATCATCAAGATGCTTTCTGACTAAACTGAGACGAGCCTTTATGTTCTTTTTGCTCAACAGTGGTTTTGGTCTTGGAACTCTGCCATGCAGGCCATTTTTGCCCAGTCTCTTTCTTATGGTGGAGTCATGAACACTGACCTTAATTGAGGCAAGTGAGGCCTGCAGTTCTTTGGATGTTGTTCTAGAGTCTTTTGTGACCTTGGATGAGTCATCGCTGTGCTCTTGGGATAATTTTGGTCAGCCGGGCCCTCCTGGGAAGGTTTACCACTGTTCCATGTTTTCACCATTCATTAATAATGGCTCTCACTGTGGCTCGCTGAAGTCCCAAATCTTTAGAAATGGCTTTGTAACCTTTTCCAGACCGATAGAGCTCAATAACTTTGTTTCTCATTTTTTTCCTGAAATTTTTTGGATCGCAGCATGATGTCTAACTTTTGAGGATCTTTTGGTCTACTTAAATTCGTCAGGCAGGTCCTATTTAAGTGATTTCTTGATTGAGAACAGGTGTGGCAGTAATCAAGCCTTGGTGAGGCGAGAGAAATTGAACTCAGCTTTCCAAAGATGTGATAAACCACAGTTAATTTATGTTTTAACATGTGGGGGTGGGGGGGATCACTTTTTGTCACACAGGGCCATGGAGGTTTGGATTTTTTTTTTCCCCTTACCAATAAAAATCTGCATTTTGTGTTTGCTTGTGTTGTCTTTGTCTCACATTTAAATTTGTTTAATGATCTGAAACATTTCAGTGTGAAATCTGGGGATAACCTCTATATGGTTGTCTTTAAACAGATTTCATCTTGTGATTTTTCAGTGGATCCGGTAGTGAGGAAACTGCTTCCCCCCCCCCCCCCCCCCCCCCCGAAAAGTCACCAAACATAACCCATCTGAAAAGCTGCATTTATTATGTTCAACACGGACACTTTTGTTTGTTTTAAAAACCACCAATCAGGCCAGAAATCTGGGTGTAGTGATGGACTCAGACCTAAACTTTGAAAAACACATCAAAGCGATCACTAAATCAGCCTACTATCACCTGAAGAACATCTCAAGGGTAAAAGATCTGATGCCTCAGCAAAATCTGGAAAAACTAGTCCATCATTCATCTTCAGTCGGCTTGACTACTGTAACAGCGTTTTTTCTGGTCTACCTAAAAAATCAGTTAAACAGCTGCAGCTCATTCAGAGTTCCGAGTTCTCACTAAGACCAGAAAAGTGGACCACATCAGTCCAGTTCTTAGGTCTTTACACTGGCTGCCGGTCCATCAGAGAATAGACTTTAAAGTTCTGCTGCTGGTCTATAAAGCTCTGAATGGTTAAAATACATCAGTGACCTCTTGACCCAGTATGAACCTACTAGACCCCTCAGGTCATCTGGATCCGGCCTTTCATCAGTTCCCAGAGTCAGAACCAGACATGGAGAAGCTGCGTTCAGCTTCTATGCTCCACATGTCTGGAACAAACTCCCAGAAAGTCTCAGATCAGCTGAAACACTTAGTTTATTTAAATCCAGGCTGAAGACCCACCTGTTCTCAGCTGCATTTACGTAGATTTTATTCAAAAGTTAAAATCCGCACGTCTCTGTATTCTCTCTTTTTAATCTTAAATGCTTTTAATTTTGAATCATGCTTCTAATCTTTTTTCTCTCCCTTTTGCTTAATGTTTTATGTAAAGCACTTTGAATTGTTCTGTACATGAAATGTGCTATACAAATAAACTTGCCTTGCCTTGTGTCCTTACTATTTAAAGTAAAAAGGTTATGCTTGGTTCTAGGTTGTACTTGTTTTCATCCAGTTTCAGAAAGACATTTCCACTTGGACCAAATGAATCTGTTATTCCAGATCAGAGTCTGATGACTGAAAGCAGGTTTGTTAATTAAAGAAGACAGCTGCTGATTTTTAGGAGATCCTAAAATGCTGACTGATCTGAGCAGCGCGTCGCTGCAGGAACCAGATGATGTTTGGAAGAAGAACCAGCTCCCCAGCTTGAATCTGAGCAGGTGGGGAGGTGGAGGGGGAGTATGGAGGGGGGAAATGAGTGAGTTGCAGACAGAGAAGCAGCTTCCAACACAAACTGAACAAATGTGGACGTGAAGCGTGAAATGGCTGAGAGGCAGCCGGCATGCCTTCCTGCTGCTACTCCTTAATGTGTTTATGGTTCTGGACTCTGGGCCGTTTTCCAGAACCACTTAAAGACTGATGGCATGCCAAGTGCCCTGCAGCAGGATAACAAGGTGGGCTCAGCCAGCGCTGACACAGGACAACCACACCGAGTCCTTACTCAGCTCCTCCTCCTCACATGCTGCCAGGCTACTGGTTGTTTACAGACTGAAAGAAAATCAGATCAGAGGAGTTTCACTGAAGTTTGTTTTATTATATATACATTTATAATCTAAAATTCACCATTCACTCCATCAGAACCATCCTGGTAGTTCTGGGTTGGACCCTTTTTCCTCCAGAACTGCCTTAATTTTTGGTGTCATAAAGCCAGAAAAGTGTTGGAAACATTCCTTTTGCTCCATATTAACATGATAGCATCACATAGTTACAGCAGAAATGTCAGCTATATATTATGAAATTATTTTGGGGGAGTTTGTTTAATTTAGTTGCTTTGTTTTAGTTCATTTACTGTATGTTCCCTGCACTCCTTCATTTTCTACATTTATTTTGTGTTCTCGCTAAAATTAACACAAGTTGTTGTTATGAATTAGTAGAATAAGAACGTGTGGGATGATGAATTTAAATAAACCCTAAAAATAGAAATAAAAAATGTCTGTGATTCGTTTGCTATTTTTTCCTTTGCATTTCAACCAATTCTGTTCCCCTCCTTGTATAGACACTGTGTTGGTAGTTGCATCAGAACAGTGTTCTGGTTCACTCCAGTTTTGTGTGTCTGTGTTTCTAAATGTTTTCTGTCTAGAAACTTCCTGAAAGTGAGGACATCATGGGGACTTAACTCCATGTCTGAGTCCTGTGATCTCTTCACATAGTCATTTCTTACTTCCTGTTTTAGTTGTCTTTCACTGTGTGTCTTCGTGTTGCTTTGAGTCATTTTGTGTTTGTGATGATGGAGGCGGAACCACAGTTTTGAATCTCTTTCTCATCTCCTTGGTTACCTCAGCATCGCCTAAAACAGCCGGAAAGACTGACAATTGTATTAAACAGAAGGCCCCCATTCCCTCTGGCCCCCATTCCCTCTGGCCTCCGGCTCTTTGCATGATGAGCCTCCTCAGTAATCCAACCGTGACTTTTAGGTGACAGGAGTCATTGTTTGGGAAGAGTCCTGAATCTGGCTGCTCCAGAACCAGACTGAGGATTTTCAGTACATCCATGTCTGTGCTCCACATCAGGCGTTGAAAAACTCAACATGAATGATTTTTCACGTTTAGAAAACAGGTTAAAATGGTGCTGCAGCTAACAGTTTATCTGACCACTCCATGGCAACATCAGGTTGGCTTCTTTCAGATATTTTTTATCAATAAAGATCACTTCATTCGAAACAGACAGAGCTTTCTTGGTTTGTTTTTTTTTAAATCTGGAATCATTTTGGGGGAGTTTGTTTAGTTTAGTTTAGTTTAGTTAAGTTTAGATTAGTTTATATGGGAGAGGATTAGAGCCACTGAAGAAAAAATAATTCTGAGAAAGTCAGAATTCTGACTTTAATCTCAGAATCCTGACTCCTTTCCAGAATTTTAAAAAGGGCAGATTTTTTTCTTCCCATTTCTTTAAAAAAAAAAAGTCAAAATTCTGACTTTTTCCCAGAACATTTAAAAAGATCTTTCTTTTTTTCAATTTCTGAAGAAAAAGTTAGAATTCTGAGAACAAAAGTGGACATTTTTAGATTAAATTCATTCTGATTTTTTTTCCACTAAAAAAAAAAGTCTCCCTTTTTCTTTTTCTTTTTTTTTTATGCTCTAAGATTAAAGTCTTTAATCTCACCCTGCGTACACACCAAACGCGATCTGGGTTCCGGGCGGGGTTTTTCCCCCTGTGCTTCCCCCCCTTTCCCCCCCCCCCCCCCCCCCCCCCCCCGTTTTGCCCTCCCCTTTCGCCCTGCTTTCATGTAACCTATCCCAATCCTTTGGGGGGGAGTTAGATTCCAAGGACCCATGACTGTGGGGGGCCCCCAAAAGATGTGGAAATTATTAAACCTTCATTTCAAATAATATGTTTATTTACATTTCAAATAGAACAAGAAAATGCAGCAGTTGAATAAATTACCTTCGTGTTCTCACTGGTTTTTCATCAGTAAACGGCAAAACAAAGTATGAATATATTGACCAATCCACCCCCGTGAAAGTGCAAGAAATGGTTTGGTCATCAGGAACTGCCTCTGTGCATCAGTTCCCTGCCTGTCAGCAGTGGTTTGCTGGTATCGGGCCTTTATTGCTGCATGCACTTCATTTGACAGAGTGACAGCAAATGAAATGACTGACTAATAAAATGTGTAAATAAGCAGCAGTGTGAAAAAAATCCATCCGCGGACGAAGAATACAGCGCCCCGAGAAATCAAAGTATGATTTTCAAAAGAGAACAGAAAGAAAGGAGAAAGAGAAGAGAAGAACGAAGCATGAGCCAGTTTTTAAAGAAAGGTTGTTTTTTTTTTTTTAAAGGAGTCATCAACTGGAAATCCCACTTTTTCACGTTAAAACGTGTATTGGAACAGGACCTCAGTTATAACGTGCCAGAAACTCCGGAAAGTGAAAGTAACTTCGTCTTTGAGTGCGGGCTCTCTCTTCTCACCAGAATCAGCCACAAGCACGCACTCTCCACAGTACGCGGTTTGGATTTCTTTCTCCGAATAACGTGAACGAGAGAGGCTGCTAGCTGTTAAGCTAGCCTCTTTTGCGCCATCTAAAAGCAGCTGATTACCTGCCGCGGAGTCGTTATGATCAGCTGTTATGACGTAAAATAGAGAGGCTGCGAGCGAGCTGCTAAGCTACCACCACCTGAAGGCAGCTGATTACCTGCCACGGAGTAGACCAGCTTTGTCAGAAAGGACGCCGGCGACAAGGAGGAGGAGGAGGAGGAGGAGGGAGATTGCCATGCTGAGGTGCCTCGGCAGAATTCAGCACTTTTCAGTGCATTAACAGGAGGGACAGCACTACCAGGGAGCAGTGGATTATATTTATCAGTGAGGATGTGCAGTCGGTAAGTGTTGCTGCTTGTGTAACTTATTATCTTTTGTGTAAGAGACCAGTAAATGGTGGTTGACAAACGGACAAGCTGCTAATGTAGCTACAAAAGCTAACACTGGTTAACTTCACGTCAGACGTCCGCTCCTTATATTCATCAGAGTCCAGCCCTTTTACTCTGGATCCTCTCTATCAACGCACCGTTACGTTTTTATCACGTTTTTCTCTGTTGGGACATCATTTCCTTCACCTTCTCTGTCCTGTTAAAACTTGGTTTTGGCTTTGACGTTTGCCTCGTGAACGCCCTTACAGACAGCTCTAACTCTCGTACGTATTCTCGCGACAAACAACAGTTGGGAATAAAAGAGGTTAAAATGAGCTCATTAAATTTTCGTCCACCCAACTAGAATTAAAAATTCATTTGAAGATAATTTAAGAAGGATTGTGTACGTAAAACAGCAGGTTATGACACCTTTAACATAACGATCTCTATAAAATAAAAAATACCCTGTAGTTGTAGTTTGTACAGGATACTGGGCAGTTAAATGAAAACACCGAGTAGCCACCAGCAGCCTGTATTAAAATCAAAGTCACGATTTAAATAGTTCAGTTAGATTTTTACATTCAGGTTGAATTGCAGCCATCATCTATAAATCTTGATCATTCTCAAGATGGTTAATTTATTTGAGCAGTTTGAGTTGCACCATAAATACCTGTACCTGTTTGCAATCTAGCTGTGAGGTGTACACTGAGCTGCTGATAATTGATGTAATTAGATGATATGATTTGTTGGTACATTATAATGTTACATTTTTGGCTTACATTTCTCAGGGCCTTCTCAGATTTGGCCAGAAAGAAGTTTAGAAATGGAGGAAGAAGGGAAAGACTGACAGTGCAAGTGATGAGAATGAGTAAAAAGTGAGGTACATGGGCAGAAAAAGTGATGAGAGATGTTGAAGGAGAAATTTTTGAGAACTCTTTCGTGTTAGGATCATTTTCCTTTGTTGAAATTTGGAACAAAAAAAACTTAGGGCTGTCAAAAAATCAATCCTAAATTAATTTGTTAAACAAGATTTTTTTTTTTTTTAATTAATTAGTACTGCTATATGCAGAAAACACATTAACTTTTGTTTTATAACTTAAAGGCTAAAACCAAGCCAGAAATCTGTGAGTAGTCCAGGACTCAGACCTGAATTTCAGCTTCACATTAATACAGTTTTGAAGTTAGCCTGTGAGGACCGTATCAGCAACATTCTGGACTAAACTGCTGCCATCTGAAGGACTTTAGGGAGACATGTAAGGACAGGGTTTCAGTAGTCTAGTCTACTAAAGATAAATGCAGAATTCCAGGTGAGACACCTTTAATCCTAAATGCGTTCTAGAAGTGATAAAAGCATTTAATCAGGATGAATTTTTTGACAGCCCAATAAAAACTACATTGAAACTGTAAATAATAGTCTTTATAACAGTTTTAAATCTTGCATCAATTTTTTGAGGGAGGAGGGCCCAATATGAGTGTCTTTCATGGGGCACATGGGCGGCGCCCCTGGGTGTGTACGCACCATTAGGCTTGACAAAAGATGAACCCGAAATAGCACTAATGGCAAGTAAACAGTATAATGAAAACAGCCAGACTTAACAGCTTCGTGAGTCCTGGATACCAAGATATTACCGTCCAGTGTTGTAGTACACCTCTACCACACATATAGGTAATTATACACATACAAACATACATACTGAATATAGCTAGCTACACACATACATACAGATACGCATAGCCTGCATATCACTAATATACAATACCATTACCTAATATCAAAACATGAATACTGACCTTACTGACCAATTCATAACCAATCAAGTCTTAAGCCCGGCATACACTGTGTGATTTTTGGCCTTTTTTAGCTGATTTTCCAGTCGTGAGACAATTTTGGGGATCGGGCTGACTCTTGGCCAAATCGTGTGTCGTGCGCCGTGCAGTATACTAGGGGGTCACAAGAGGCGATTGGCACCTCACGACGAGCTCCCGATCAGAAATTGTCGGTCGGAAGAAAATCAAACCTGTTTGATATTTTTGTCGTACTTCGTGAGTGAATCGCATGTTGATGCGGTGCCACGACCAGACTGAGAACTCTTTCCTTGGAGATTTTCACATTTTGCCCGAGGTGTCAAAAGTAGAAGTAAAAGTGTTTTTTAAGTACAAATCCTGCCATGTTTTTAGATCTGCCGGTACATTTAGAACAGCTGTTTTCACTAACGAGCTCATCTACCTGGGAGAGGAGCCATTTAAACCCAGCTGGTTCAGTGATTGGTTGGAAAAACTGCCAGACAGGGTTTCTACTTTCTACTTCTACCAAGTTTTTGACACCTCTGCATTTTGCATGCGCGAAACCAAAACGGAAGTAAACCAGAGGCAGCATGGCGACCCAGCGTGTCATTTGGACAGAGTTCTCATTGTAGAACTGACAGACCGTACAGCCCACGTCTGGTCAGCCAATTCCTCGTCCACACACATCTTTGCTTTTCCTTTTTGGAAAATTCTTCACAAAGAAGAGCACAAATCACCAAGGCAGCGCGGTTTTTTTGTTTGTTTTTTTGTATAGCATACTGTTGCTGTTGTCGTCTTCTTCTCCTTCTACTACTAGCCTATCCAGTGGCGGTTCTACATTGAATTACTTCCCGGGCGAGACACCCTATGAGCACCCCTCCTCCCCAAGCACAAAAAGAACTTGCACAATTCATTGACGATGTTCATTTAGTCTTCAATTGATTGGAATCAGATCATTTTTCTTTTCAAGAGGTCGCTTGAAAAGAAAAATTATCTGAATCTAGAACTTGCACAATTTTTTTTCACCGGTCATGTTTTATTATGACAAAACAAAGGCTATGAAATAGATATTTCTCAATAGCCCAAATCCTTATACAGAATATTTGAAAATCACACTTAAGAGAGTCCAATTTTTCCTCTGTTGCAATAACAACAGGAAACAACAGATAACACAATACTGCACAAAGCAGTATAAGCTATCAGAACTTAAAGGCCTCCTTCCACTGAAAACCCGTTTAACTTGCTCCTTCTGAAATATGGAGGGTTTCCCCTTGTTTACTTACACATGCTGACTTGCTAGCGTTGCGTTCCCTCCAGTCGGCTGTGCTTTCTCGTCAGAGAAACAATACGAAGAAAAGAGCGAATCGGGAACAGCCTCGCACTTCTACGTCACATTTCAAATAGCGTATCCCACGTGGGGTTTCTATCTGTCCATTGGAAGGCAGGTAACCCTCCACTACACACTAGAAGTAAAGACAGCACGACTGTAGCTTCGGAGTTGAGAAGCTAATTAGCTAACTGTTTGTTAGCATGGCGGAACAAACTTGTTTGTCGGCTCTATTTCCTGTCTGTAAGGAAATAAGAGCGGAACTTCCTTCATACACTGATGGGAGGCAGCCAATCAGACGGAAATTCATGAGAAGGACCCGGAAAAGCCTGCCGTTGGACCACAAGCCTCTCTTCTAGTATACGAATACAGCTGGATACAAAGCAACCAGAAGGTTTTTTTAAACAGAAACGATGCAGAATGCATTCAATAATAATGGAGAAGACAGAAATATTAATGAAATGACCATGGAAGTACAACTTTAAAAAAAAAAATAACTATGTAAATAAATGTGGCAAAAATGTACACAATCAGATAATGTTAAACAATTATGTAAAATATTCAGAATCAACAAAAAAGTTATAGAATAAACATTCTAAATAGCACAAATCCTTCATTTCACATTTACTTGTACAGTGTAACACTAAAGAATTAAGGTGTGACTGACTGAAAATTTTATAGTGGATCAATCCAGCTGACTCAGATGAATTAAAAAAACAAACAAATAAAATAGGCTCAGTGTCGTGTCATCTTTATTAGACCCATATAACAAATGGGTCTCCGAGTCTTCCCTGCAGTAGGCTAGTGCAGAGGTCTTCAACAGAGGGTCCGCAGAGGTACTACAGGGGGGTCCCAAGAGTTTTGATTGATTAGACATTTTAAATATATTCCCTCTGCAATTTTTTTTAAACACACAGAAAATTATTATGAAGATATATTTTTTTAAATGGATCAATTTTCAATACAACAAATGAGGATACCACAAGAACAAACTGGCACAACAGCCTCTACCTCAGAAAATGTATGTGAAAATATTTGAATATCTTAGTACTGAATGCCATAACAAGTTACATTTCTACAAGAACTATAGGAACAGTTTAATAGAACACAAGTTTATACATAAGGAGGGGTCCTTGCACCATCTCTCCATTAATTTGGGGGTCCTTGGCCTGGAAAACATTGAAGACCCTCGGGCTAGTGGATACAATGGTTCAGATTCCAACAATAGTTTTAATCACCATCCTTTGACAAAGTCATGTTTTGTCTGAAGATGCTGCAGATCTGTGTGCCGGACCTGTGGGATCCAAAACAGTTCTCTACAGGGCCCCTTCTCAGTGGGGCAGCTGCAGGGGGGGGGCAGTTTGCCGACTCCTGACACAGCGGCATGACAGATAGGCTGAATATAAAACTATTTATTTTTTTACGTTTTTAGTTTTAGTTTTTCAAGCACTCATGCCGCCCTTGAAACTGTGCTGCCCGGTTCACCCTCTACAACCACCACTGAGCCTACCTCTATTTATCGCTTTGCATGTCAGGATTATTCAAGACCACGACCTGTCTTTGAGGACGTACAGTGTGAGTAGTCAGATCGCATCCGAGCCTCGGTTCGTACAGTGTGAGGACATGCATCGCAAGCTGTGAACTTTTGAACTCTGTGATTGATTCGCACAGTTTGAGTTGGGGCTGTGAGCAATGACTGAAAATATTGCACAGTGGATCCCAGGCTTTAAATAGATTATATATGGATACTGACTTCATTCAGTTTGGTTTGGGTTTGACTTGGTTCTGGTTTTGGAGGATTTGAGTTTGGTTGTGTTTTAGCTTGGCCTGGGTTTAGGTTTGGTTTGTTCTTCTTGTTCTAGGTTACTTTAGTTCTGCTCCATTTTGTTTTTGTTTTGGGCTTTTGTTGGTCTTGATGTGGTTTGGGTTCGCTGGCAGCTGCGGGAACTCAGACATCAGCTGATCAAAGCGACAGACTATCGTGGTGTTTTCAGACGGTGATGATTATGCTGGAGGTGTAAATCTTCAGAATCCAGCTGAAACAGACTGAACTTAGCAGTAAAAGAAAAAGAGGTCAACGCCTGCTTTCCCTTTAAATATTCACACTGATGATTGAGCACTCACACACATACACACACACTTAAAACACACACTTAGAATTCATCCAAGTCAATGGCCGATCATTCAGATTCAGGTCATTAGCAGCTCAGAACGTGCATCTCAATATGTGGGCCAACATTTATTAGGATTTTTTTTTTGACGGCTGAAAGACTGAATTATTCATTTTTTGTTGGGGGCACATAATTTATTTATTAATCAGCCTTAAATCTGGACTCAGATCAGATTATTGGACTGCTTTCCATCACCTTTCCTGCCTGCGTCTCCTTCCTGTCAGGCCTGAGCTGCAGCATTAACATCAGCCGCTCGTTATTTGTTCCATTGATTTTTACAAATGGCGTTTCCCCAAAATATCAGCCGCCCATTAAACACTATGAATTATAGATGACGGACGGGCTGCTGGGAAACAAAAGTCTGCTCCTCCCAAACAGAACCAAACTCCGGTTTCTTCTCAGTCAGAGGAAGTTTGTGAATCTGTTGTGACTCTTGAGAAGATGATCTGTATCTCAACCATCCAAACAACCTCAGCGCTGCAAGGAGCTGAAAGTGTTGCATCACAAACTCCAGAGAAAGGCCGTTAGCAAAATCCCTGCATAATTCAGCAGAATGTAACGTTCTCCAGCTCGAAAGTGTAAATATTGGTGCAGTCGTGGTGTTTTCAGCAGATAATGAAGAGACAAGAAGCTGGACACGCTGCAGAATAAACAGATTAAACACAAACATCCCGACGTGTTTGAAGCTGCTCAGCTGTCACTGATGTGAAAACACATTTTATTGAATGTGTCACTTTTGAACGCCATGTTTCATGATTGTTACACCACCCTGAGTCCAGAGCATCTTTTCTTCTAAAGTTCTTAGTCTGTAAAACTAGTTTGCATGGCTGAAAGCAGCTGAAGTTGCTCATGTTACCAACACACCTGTTGAGGAGCTGAAGCCACAAGTCTGGTGGACGGAGGGAAACCTCACCTGGCTCCCGTCCTCCATCTGTTGTTCTAGGAAATAAACTTTAAACTTTAATGTGCCAGAAAACCTTTTTTCCTGTTTTCATCCTGGAGCTGTTTGTGAATGCATACTCAATACTCATACTTGGGTAGTTGGTGCTTCGCCGGGCAGGTGGGCTGTTGTCCATGGCTCTCTGGGGGCTGTTCATGATGGCTGTGGGGTGTCTGACCAGGTCCTTCCTCTGCTCCTCCTCCTCTGCTGCTGGTTGCTGGGACTTTTAGGTCCTTATTGTCTGCTCCTGATCTTTAGAGGCAGTATAGTTACGGCCCACTGCATCCAATTTTTGTTTGTTTGTGGATGCACCATATGTTATATACAATATTTCCATCTACAAATAAAAAGCCGTACGGACCATCTCCCTTGCTTTTATACCCACACATGCACACTCACACTGGATCATACACCATTCATATTCACCCAATCACGTGGTCAGATCTGCACAATAAACAAAAATGGACAAAAACATAAACAAAACTAAACTAAACTAAAGAAGTAAAGGACAATACATCAATTGACAGTTGTTGCATTGTGTACAATTAACGCAGTGGCAAATACTTAAATAAATTACAGTTTTGATGAGTCCAGATAAGTCAAAACCAGTTTTGTCCACAGAGTTATTTTCTTAGTGCAGTTTTCCAAGATGTACAATAGACTAGAGCTGTAACGATATGAAAATTTCATATCACGGTTATTGTGACCAAAATGATCACGGTTATCATTTTTATCCTGTTATTATTGAAATTCCTCCCAGCATCTTTAAAAAGTTGCAAAAATTTCATAAATTAAACTTTGCAAACTACGACTGCTGCTGCTTTTCCAGCCAATGAGCAGCATCACTAGGAGTTTTTCAAAGTGCAGTAATCAGTCACGGTTTTAACGATAATTAAAATTTGAAACGGTATTACTAATTGTTGGGAATTTTATCATGATTAACCATTTTACCGGTAGTCGTTACATCCCTACAATAGACAAGACTTTTTTGGGTTTTTTATTACCCCAAACGCATAATAACACGTTATAATAACACATAGCAATAATTGCCACCATTAATTAAAAGGCAGGTAGGCCTAAATAGTGTGTGTATGAATCAGGTCTCCCAGGGGAGCTATCTAAAGCTTATTAGGGGAGCCTGGTTACACTTAAAGGTTGAATATGGTACACGGACAGAACGGCGACATCACGTGTGTCTAGGTTGTAGTTGCAACAGCAGAAAAACAACTCCAGCCGCTGGGATGCCAGGCTTGCTACCAATACGACAAGTGACCAACAGCCTGCACCATGTCAAACAAGTATTGCAGAGGAGTTTACAACTGACAGCTGACGTTAGCAAACAAGCTAGCTTACCGATCAAGGAGAAAAGTCGCCATGTTTTGATGCCTTGGAAAACATTACTGAGGGTCCATCTAGTGTAGGCTTCACTTAAATTGACTCCAGTTTTTGCTCTTGTCAGGTCACTCCTCTTCTGAAACGGATACCTCTGAAGCATCTGATTGACTTGCCAACTCCACTGTTTCCCCCTGTGCCAGTCTAACTGTGCCGAACATACTGTTGCCACACAGGGATTGCATCCGGCAACCCGCAATGGCGGCATGTATTGGTTTGTAGATGTAAACATGATACCATTGTCACTAGGCATGTAACAATTACCGATAAAATGGTTTATCGTGATAAAATTCCCAACGATTTGTAATACCGTTTCAAATTTTAATTATCGTTAAAACCGTGACTGATTACTGCACTTTGAAAAACTCAATATGATGCTACTTATTGCCAGGAAGAGCATCAACAGTCCCAGTTTGCATTATTTAATTTATGAAAACACGGTGGAAAGCAACAAAGGCACCCACATGGACAGTGCTGTGGAGATTTTTCCCCTTTAAAAAGAACAAAGTAGACGTCTAGACCCATTTTGGATATTTTTAAAGATACTACCACCAGTTTCTATAACACCGCAATAATAATGATAACATGATCATTTTGGTCACAATAACCGTGATATGAAATTTCATATCGTTACATCCCTAATTGTCACACTCATTAAAATTTATTTTATATTTATTTTCAGGCTAAATACATATATTTTTTAGGAAATGTTGTACTTGCATTCTGCACTCCAAACGACCCGTGGAAGTATTATTTTTCTAAAAATATAGCTTTTAATAAAAATGTTCCATATTCAACCTTTAACAAGACAAAACACTACAACATATTAAACATTGGACAAACAGGACAGAGTGGACCCCATACAAAGCAGCAGAGGCTTACACATAAGTATGGGACAGTGCATGTTGACACCCGTCAGGCCAGGGCTCAGGTGGCTGCCCAAGACGGTGACATCCCATTAACTCTGCCAGCTGCCAGGTTGATGAACCATGTTGACATAGACTTCGTCAGGTAGGCAATAGCGTTGTCTTTCTTCAAGCCTTTCTTGAGGTTGAACACTAGCAGATTATCTCTGCGGGATCTATCTTCTAGTTCAACATTTTTCTTATTCAGTGTGCAGGTCCTTCTGACAATCAGCTGTGGCCTTCTCAGCACGCTGTTGCAGTTTAGCTGCATCTGCACAGATTGCACAGATTGACTCTGTGTGGCGAGTCAATGTGAGGTTCATCTAATCTATTTGTTTTTCAAGTCTCTTTGCTCCAGCCTCAGCTTTGTCATCCGCTTCTTTGAAGTATTTTGCCATTACTTCCTCAGAGACTGCTGCCAAGGCCTCATGTTCTCTGTCCAGCTCCGTGCAAATTTTGGCCATCGTGGATTGCTGAACAGCAATTTTCTGCCTTGTAGCTGCCTTTGGTGAATTACAAAAAACAAGCTAGCCTTCAGTCGGGTTTAGCATTAATCAAGAACCCATAAATTGTAATTCTTAGAATTTTAGGAAGAGGATAGACACCGTGACTGTCGCACCTATCCTCACATGACTTCCTGCGTTTGTGAGCCATTTCTCAAAAGAGGGTACTGAGGATGATTTCTATTCTTTAAAGGAACTGTGAAAGAATACACATGCATGTTCTGATGTCCAGTTTTTTTTATACTAATGGGTGATGAAGTGTAAAAGCCAAAAAGAACGAGCCCACCGACGTCTCTCGCCTTTGCTTTGCACAGGCTGTGTGCTGCATAATGCGCTGCAACTCGGCGGCAGAATTCTCACACAGTCCTGCAGATGTGATGTCAATTGATGCTGCATCCGTGTCCGACAGTTTTGATCCAGGAAGGATCACAATGGATTCAAACACTGTAAGTGATAGTTATGGATTTTTCTGCTGTCAGCAAACGATCCAGATAAACTGAAAGACACTAAAAAGTGTAACTATGAAGAAAAAGACTTTATCAGTGTAGTAAACAACATTATCGCATCTATTTGTGCAAGCTCCCATGCCGGCTTGGCTGGTGGCTGCAGAGTCTCATTTCTTAATCCTGCCTCTAGATCCTTTAAGTGTCAGGGTTTTTTTTTTTTTTTTGGGGGGGGGGGGGGGGGGGGGGGGTTGGCATCAGCAGTCCCCATAAGAATGGCATTTTGAGTGTGTAAAGGAAGCCTGAAACTCTTTGTGATGCCTTGAACAAACAGTGCATCCATTATTAAACACAATTCATTGATGTACAGTAATATATTACACATGCATGCACACACAGTCACACACACACACACACACACACACATCCACACACAATCAACTCACTCTCAGCTGCTGTGTTGTCTTGAGTTTTTCCTTTTCAGTAGGCTTAACTACAGCCATGCTTTGACTGACCTGTTGGTGTTATTTGTGTTTATCTCAGTTTGTCTCTCTGCAGGTGCTCCTGATGGTTCTCTGTTTGCTCTCCAGCAGAGATCATTTAATGTTCTCTGCTATGTTTATCTACAGATGTAGCAGTTGGTTTTCTGGTTTAACTTTTTTTTTCTTTTTACCTTTAAATCATTGGATGCATCTACACAAGGATAGTCCAGACTGGGTCCGACTGGGCTGGAAATTCTGAAAATCGTCACATCTTCCTTTGATTTGCTTTCACACGGCATTTTACTCAAGCAGACCAAACCGCCTGGATTCTGTGCAGTTACAACTGTCTGCTACAGTAGGGTGCGATATTCACCAAAATGACCACTGATCCAGGAGACGGAAGAAGGGAGTCTGGCAGCTGGTTTGGCCAGGACCAGCAACGCCTCATCCACCTCAAGTAAACAGTGGTGCAACACCAAGTTTCTGCCATCTTGGAGTTTCTGTTTGTACTTGATGTGGTTTTCACAGGAATATGTCCAGGATGAGCAGCAGGCGAGCCAGGCAGATATCCACCAAGTTGCTTTATGTCACTTCCTGTCTTTGATTCACTGAATGGTCCGTTTGCTTTCACACTGTCAGCAAACTGCACCAGGGTTCACTTTCAAGTGAACCTAGACCCCTGATTTTCCAGAGGACCAGAGTTCACTTCTTTGATCTACACCAGAGTGTGAAGAAGCAAATGGTGTATTTTTTTTTCTTACAGAAGAAGTATTTTCTCCTGCAAATCTGGTTATTTTTTCCTGCAGACATAATATTTTGCCTTGCAGACGTAGTATTTTCTACCACAGGTGGAGTATTTTCTTCTTCAGATGGAGTATTTCCTCTTGCAGACAGTATTTTCTGCCACAGACGTTATTGTGGCTTCCTAATCCCTTTATTTACCGCTGAGAGAGTTGTTGGGTCCTGTATCATTTGTATGCTGCACTTTGTCCCTGTGCCTACAGAAGCGCTGGATCGAGGATTCGTTTTCATTCATTTATTAATGACATGCAGCTATCACAGCGGTACTTGGATATTAAAGTAACGAATACTGAACTGACAGAAAAGTAAACCGGAATAAAACAATGACAGCAAAACGTGCACGTAAGCGTAAGCGGTCAGCAAAAAATCACGGCTACCCAAACTGCCTCTCCTCATTTCACCCAGGTGAGAGTGCACCTTTGAAATCTTTGCACCGCCCCCACACGCTCACAGACAACCGCGCCTACGCCCATACACACACACATACTCTCCACACCAGGGCACCACACACACACACACACACACACACACACACACAGTACCCAGTGCTCCCAAGCTACATGTCTTCTATAAACGTAGTATTTTTTCCAACAGACTGTCGCGAGGCAGCTGGCTGGGCTGGAAGTTTTTGTAAACTTTGTTTGCATTAAGCTGCAGCAGGAGTGTTTGGTGGGTTGTCCTGGCTGGTTCTGCAGTTGGACAGTACCTCAGCTGGTGAAGCCGTCCTCTTTACACGTGCCGTGCATCTGCCAATCAGCAGTGAAGTTTATAGCTGCAGACTGCAGCAGCTCCCTGCTGGATCCTTGTCCCTGCTGCATTGCCTGGGGTCTGCTCCTGCAGAGCTGCTGCCTCCTGAAGTTGTTGCCATGTCGCCTTGGAGCATCCTGCCGGTTGTCTGCTGATCTACCTGCCGGTTGGTGGAATAGTCTTCTGTCTTTCAGATAATTAAGAACTCTAGCAGGACTGGTTCCTTATTACAACAGTGTTTAGTGGCTCCTTCCTGAAATAACTAACTTTGACTCTCCTTCCCAGCAGAGCTGAGTGAACCAACGTGTTCCTCCTCCTGCTGCTCCACCGTAGCTGCCAAACTCTCATCACAATAAACTCATATTCGGTGTTGCGATTGCAGTCTGTGTCCGCTCCCTGGACCTGTTATTTTGCAGCGTTGTGACCCAGGCCAAGACTTTCTTCTGCTGCTGGAGTATTTTCTCCCACCGATGGCATTTCTTCTCCTGCAGACAGAGTTTTTGTTCTGCAGGAGTTTTCTCTTGCAGACACATCAGCTGATGGAACTGTTGAAGCTGCAGATGTCCACATTTTCAGGGATTTCCTCACTTTTTTTCCTTTTTTTTTTTTTGCCCATTGCTGAGTGAACAGAAACCTCAAACACCCAGGGCGGGTGTTTTCATCGGGTGCAGCAGTGGCTCTTTACAGCAGCGTAGGGCAGAGATGGACACCAGCAGATATTGAGTGAGACAGCCTTAATGACTCTCAGCCATCTGGTGGTGTTGTGTGTCAGAAACGGAGCGCTGCAGAGAGGAAACGCTAAGAGCTGCAGTGAAAACTTAATCGTCTGCTTCTTGTTTCACCGCAGAGGCTCCGCGATCACGTGGCGAGGACGCTCAGAGGTCACCTCCTTGTGGAGGCGTGTCAGAAACGACCAGGATCCAGAGTCTTCTCAGGGAGACATATTAAAGGTGCAGTCTGTCATTTCAAACAAATTTTTACAAATCCATTAGACCAACAAGTACATGATGAAGATTTACACACTGATTCACAACAATAAAATGACCAGAAATGGACAAAAAGCTTTAAAAAACAAAAAATAGAGAAAATCTACAGAAACATGATACTGAAGGAGATGAAGGACAGAAGAACAGGTAAACAAGATTAAAAAAAAAACAACAACAACTGACAAAGTCTGTTAAGATTCTGGAAAAATTGCTACACTTATAAGGTACAGCACTTTAAATAAATGAGACTGTTTTTGACAGACGGTGCTTGTGAAAATGTGATCTATAATGGTGTTGTCATGGATTGTTGTGAATTTACCATATAGTGTCTGAATAAACACCATAATTTGTGGTTGGACTGTAACGCTAGGGACACACTGCATGCAGAAGTACAGCAGTTTCATTTCAGTGTCCATGTTAACAGATGATGTCGACCACATCAGGCGCTGCATGGTGCACCGCGGCACGCAGTGCCAAAATCGTCACGCGCTGTGGAGAAATTGTTTCGGCTCCTGCTCCATTTTCTGCGCGAGCCAGGGCCAAATTTGTCAAACCAGGCAGGAAAATAAACAAGAACACAAGACAAATCTATCAAAATAAACCATTTTCAAAGTAAAACACCTAGATAAGCTTTAAAGGAGTGATGGCATTGCAATAAAAACTAGTTCATGTAGTTGACATTGCTGCATGTTAGTTCTCCAAAGACAAAATCGTCACATTTTACAGCAGGGATTGTTTTGGCACACTAGACCTTTCCTCAGTAAAAGAGCTGGGTGCGGTAATGATATGCAACTTTACCCGGAGACCAAGTTGACTTCATTTTGATTGGCTACACCTTATTTGGCTATAACCTTATTTAGAGAAAGTAGGTCAAGCTGCCCTAGTGGTCGGAGTTTGCTAAAGGCTAACTGCTAGCAACATGGGCACTTCAGAAAGTGAACTATGTTTATCAGACAAGACAGCATTTAGAAAATAAATAAACTTACAGGTAATGACAAGGTTGTGGTCGCCTCCCTCAGTGTTGCTGCAGAAGTTTTCTTTTAAATCCATTTGTTTGAAAACCCAGACCTGACTGTTGAGCAGTTACTCAGCTCCACTCGTGCAGTTGAATCAGCGAGGGAGGGGCTGAGAGCAGAGCGGAGGGTGGAAGGAGAGAGAAGGGGGGGTTGGGGGGGCTGTTTGCTTGATAGTGTGCTCTAATTGGAGCAGTTGAATTCCGTAGTATGCTAAAACTACGTAGAATGATAAGCTGCTGTCTGATTCAACCGTTTCTGAACAGAGAGACGAAGTTGACTGACTATGAACAGGAACTTTGATTCTCACTCTGGACATTCACATGGCCTCATCAGTGCACAACAGATGGAAAAGGGAAATTTGATGTCATAGCACCTTTAAAACCCAGTCTCTTTTTAATAGATCTAATTATATGTCAATTAATGTCTTCATCTTTATTCAAAATCCAAGTGGACGGATTTGCACACGGAAATGTTGCTTTCTGCTTGTGAATAGTATGAAAGCAGAACAGGAGATGTTCCCATTGGGGTATTATCAGCTGTAGAAGTACAGCAGAGAAGCAGGACTGCCTGCCGACTGTGCACGTCCGATGGGGACAGAAAGAGGAGCGGTGTCGACGAGAAAATCGGCGCTTCCGCATTCATTGTGTCCCTATAGCATACACCTCCTGGACGGATATGTGCCTGGAAAACTTCTGCAGATCACCTAAACCAGGGGTGACCAAGTCCAGTCCTCGATAGCCACAATCTTGCAACTTTTAGATGCATCCCTTCTCTGAATTGCTTAATGTGCATGTCGTTCAGCTGTGCAGATGCCAGGTAACGAGCCATTCATTTGATTCCGACGTGTTGGAGAAGGGTGCATCTAAACTTTGCAGGATTGTGGCTCTCTAGAACTGGACTCGGCCTCCCCTGATCATCACAATTTACCCCCCAGAGTACCATGAGTTGCATACCATTCTTGAGAAATCGCTGACAGTAAAAGCGATGGTGCTCAGAGGCCAGGCAGAGAGTTGGTGAAGCAGGCTCTCCTGAAGTGTTGATGGTTCGTGCTGCTTTTAGTTCCAGTTCAAACAGCTGCTGCTCATCAGAACCTGCAGATGAATCCAGTTTTTCAGCCTTTTCACACCAGAACATTGGCTCTTTCTCCGACTCCATGGAGTCTGTGGTTCTTCGCTCCCCGCTGTGAAACCTTGGGAGTTCTGTGGCGGTCTCCAGCAGGTTGTAGCTGCTCCAGAACTCCTCTGTTTGTGCTTTTTGTTGTTTCCTGAATTAAATGGATCCTCTGGACCTCAGCTCTGGCCCGTGCCGCAGATCTGCTTTCCTGGAGGGCCCAGTCTATGTGCTGGTTTCAGTAGGTGTTTAGTGGTGTTGCAGCGCTGCCAAGTATGATGTTACAGCGTTCCCATGGTAACGTTCATTCAGGAAGGAGTTTTACGGCGGATCGGCGCCAGCTGTGAAAACACCGTTAAACACAAACTCCAGTTTACTTTCTGCAGGGGAAGAAGTTAATGAACTATGTTCTGATGTGCGGGGCTTTTCCTCATTCTCCTTCCCCAGATGTGCCAGCGAGCGCTCGTCCAGGTCCATCCCCCGCGTGTGAAACCAGATCCTCATGTTCCGAGTACAGAGGCTGGTCTCTCCCTCCTCTGCTGTTCTGGGATCAGCGTTTGGCTCCTCCACCTCGGAGCTGCTGCCATGTTGGATCAGAGATGGAAACAAAGAAGGTGAAGGACGGAGAGGATGTCCTGTTGGTGGAGGGAGAGTCCTCTGGGTGGTGGACGTGGAAACATGGACCTGAATAAGCTGTGGAAACCCCACACGTTGTTCTGGCTTAGCTGTAGCAGACTCCTACAAACCCAACAGAACCTGCTTCAGGAACTTTTCAAAGATGTCTAAAATCTCAGATTCTGCTCTCTGATTGGCTGCTGAACTCACAGCTGATAATAAGATCAGATCTGTATATTTACTGATCAGAATCAAGTTTTTTCTTTGGCTCTTGTGGCCAACAAATCCTGGCCGGAATATTCACAAATGTTCTCAAATAAAACAGGAAACTAATGGAAGTCCACAACCGGGTCGGCCTGGTCCAACTGTAACTGTAAGTTGAAGGTTCTGAAGATGAGTAAAACAGGTGGAGATGTTCTGGATCCAACTCTGATTTCCTCTCTAAGAACCACAATCATACATAACAGGAAGCTGATTGGTCCAAATGTTTGAGTCGGCTTCAACTGACAGCCTGAAATTTGATATGATGGATTTTCATGATCATAATCACAAAACCGGAGCCAGAACCAGAGCCAGAACCTGGTGCCTGAATAAGAAGCTGATTCACTCTTAGACTTATTTTTCTTATGGCTTTAACAAGCTCAAGTCACAGAAATTACACAGATGTTCAGAAAAGACAAAAATGGAGCTGAAACTCAACTGATGACCAAAGTTTCGTTTGTATTTGAGTGAAATAAAGATTTAGTTTTATATCAAACAAATGTAGCCAGCTCAAGTGGAGCCATTGGCTGAAAGAATACTATGCAAACCATCCAGGAGGGGCGTCAGATCTACCCAAATGATGGGTATTTAACAATACCCATCATTTAAGTCTCAGAGTGAATTCAATTCCCCTAGCCCTAACTGCGAATGTGAAGGGGTAGTGACGTCACAGTTCTGGTTTAGACCGAGGGGGAGGGGGAAGTGATAAGGCTATCAGGCCCTTGAAACAAAGATTTTCCAGGGGCACACTAGAAAACAAGTGGTATATTACCCACAATTCCATGCAAAATACGGGCAAAATGGGGAGGAATCGGCCGCAGCCAAAAAAAAAACAGCAAATGTGAGCATTATTTTGTAAATGAAATATGAAAATTGCTATTTTTAAGGGATATTGTGTATTCTCGTGTTATCTATTCACAAAAATTGATTATTTCTTTCAAAAGTGTTTTTCCATTAATCAGTAATCTCTTGCATCAACAAACTGAAGTGCTCCTGTAAGCTCTGATTTTGCCGTTCGTATCATTCATATCTACATCGAACGGGTTGGCTTGGTGGTGGCTACCATGTCGTATCGCCATGTTTGTACGTTCAGTAGAAGCGTGACAGCAGGAAACCACAGAAACTTACCGGAGTTGTCAGCTCAGTTCGAGGTAATGTTTTTGAAAAGTCACCGCGGTGCAGTGAGGAGCAACCAGCGTCTCATTGATGCTGGGTTCACGTACGTCGGGCAGACGGCCGTCGGTAACAAACTAGATGTAATTTTAATCACAGAAGCCGAAAGAAAGACAGTAAAACATGGGTCAGGGAAAACAATACGACATCGCCATGAAGATATCAGATGTGGACTGAAGTCACTGTAACTGACAGACCACATCTTCACATAGAGGCTTGTTTATGCCGTTACATGCAGTGGCTGTCGTCCGTCTGGCAAAAGCAGCATGAAAAGGAGCTACTCGCGATATACAATTGTTACACAATGTCCCTTTAAGGCCACTTTAATGTATTACAGTTTTATGACAAATATGAAAGAAAATTGCTTGTTTCGTAACGTTAGATGCATCTACTCATGTCTGTAACGTAACGTTAACGTTAAGCTTGAGTTAACTTTTTTTTTTTTTTTTTTACGTTTTTCGGCCCAAAGTAAAAAAAAAAAAAAATCCAGTTGCCCAGGAAAGGGAGATTATTGCTGCTGCTGATGGCATTGCGAACTCTTCTGTAAACAGCCGTGATGTCAGTCTACCTCACCACGGACCAATTGGTGACGCGTGAAATTTTCAAAGGGTTGTCCCATTTCTTAGGGGAAAAATTCAATCTCTAACACGGAAACGGAAGGGCGAGGGGTAGAGGTAGGGGTAGGGATGAAAATAATAATTGGAATTAGGCCTCAGACTCAGATGCCTCAGATGAATCGAATCGTTATTGAATCACAACCGAAGAATCAATACTGAATGTAATTGTGAGGTTTTTAATAATACCCAGCCCTAAAGTTGAGGGGGTGGTACGGACTTGGAAGCATGGATTAGATCTGAGTTTTAAAGACCAGTAAAAAAACAAAAGCCAAATCAGTAAAAATGCTCCAGAGGCCACAGCCAACACAACAGGCAACAGGCTACAAATAATGATAATTTAAGTCCAAGGACAACCCCCCTTTTTAAATGATACAAACGTTTGCAGAAATACTTCATGGATTTCCAGTATTGAAGATAAAAGCAGAACTAAGGGGGAGCTGGCTCTGCCGTCTGCAACCTGCTCCGAATCTCATGCATGATACAAAGGTTTCTTAGCCTGTCCTATACTCGGTATACACACCTCATAGGTGGGGCAGGGGGAGGTAGAGCTTACCTACCAATACAGAAGCTCAGGAGGGACATTTCACTGCTGGCTAGAAGGAAACGCACATAGATGTACCAGTCTATGAAGTTCTGGTTCTGGTCTGACCGCAACTGGAGGCCAGAGGTGGCAGCATCAGGCACACACACACTATAAACAGCTGATCAGTGTGTGTGTGTGTAATGTTGTCTACATGTGTGTGTTCCTCTGACAGCTGCTTGTTACTGCAGCAACAAAAATGCAGCCAATTAGAGCTGCAGCAGAACCTGGATAAGCTCTGCAGAGTCCAGGCGGCACAGAGCGGATCAGGCCCGATAAGCTCGGCTCGCGCTTGCATTAAAAACTCCTCCTCCTCCTCCTGCAGCGTCCTTCACAGGAGTCGGCTGGGAATGCAGAATAGCAGCCCATTCTGAGGAGAAGGAGAAGACGGACGTGTCGACACGAAGCCGCCACCATCTGGAAGCCATTACACTTCTTCTGTGGCTGCGAAGAGCATCCTCAGGTTTGATTTACAGTTCGACCTGACCTCGTCTGTTCAAGGCCTGAATGTGCACACGAACACACACACCTGATGAAAAAGAAGAGAAGAAAATCCAGAGTTATACTGACTGAACCTCTCGATGTCTCAAATCTGAGCTCATTTCCAGCCCAGTTCTTGTAACTGGACATATTCAGAGGAATTTAACTCTGACCTACAGTCAGAATCATTCAGGCAGACAAAAGGCTTCTAACTCAACGGATGAAACAGTGACGTAACAAACGACTTCACAAAGAACCAGTTTTAAACTGGATCTTTAGGATCTTTGTGACCAGCAGCCTGTCCAGACACCACTAAGACCACAGCTGGACAGAAAACAAGATTTCAGCAGTAACAGAGCTCCAAAAAGCTACTGACTGAAAACATGGCTAACAGTCGTCCTCGAATTATTCATACCCTCCAATTAAAGGGACTTGAGGCAAGATTAAGAAATGAGACTCGCGACTGGCGCTGTGGGTAACTGCAGCCACCAGCCAAGTCGGCACTGGAGCGTGCACAAACCGAAGCTATAACGTTGTTTTTTACACTGATACAGTCTTTTTCTTCGTAGTTCCACTTTTTAGTGTCTTTCAGTTGATCTGGATCATTTTCTGACGGCAGAAGAATCCATAACTATCTCTTACAGTGTTTGAATTTACCGCAGCCGTCTCCTTCCTGTATCAAAGCTGTCGGGGACGCGGATGCAGCGTCCTTTGATGTCACTCCTGCAGGACAGCGCGGGAAATTCGGTCACCGGATCGCAGCGCTTTATGCAGCATACAGCCTGTTCAAGGCAATGGAGAGAAACGGTGGCCTCGTTCTTTTTGGTTTTTAGCGCTTCATCACCCATTAGTATTAAAAAACTGGACATGCATGTTTATTCTTTCACACTTCCTGCCTCTAGTCCCTTTAAATTCTCAACAGTAATTCAAATAAAAAAGAAAATAAAGAAACTAATAATAAATAAAAATTTACAAAATTATAATTTAGTGAAATAAAATATTGCTTTTGAGTCGTGGTTGAAAATAATAATAATGATAATGAAAAAAATTGTCCCAGACATATGACAGCACCTTTCTCATAAACAGTGGACCAACATACCTGTCAACAGGTACAGAAGTCATACTGAACATTACAGAAAACACCTGATTGCATTGATTGCCTCAAAGTGTTGCTCAATCCAATTTTAGCTTCGGAGCCCCATCATGCTTGTTTACTTGTTTTATTTTTGTTTGTTTTTAATATTTCTTTTCAAACCACAATTCAAAATCTATGTCATGATTTTCATAGAGTTTTTATCTATTATCACTTTTGTCAAGTTCAACTTATTTCACTGTCAGCTGATTTTTCTTTCTCTTTCTTCAGTTTGAGGGTATGAATCATTTTGAGGCTGACTATATGTTACCATGGTGTGAATAAATGAAAACAAATCCAGCAAAGATCCAGATGTTAATGAGTTGTTAATTAAATATAAATTGCATATACTGGCTGTCTCAGAGACTCATCTGGACTCTTCATTTGAGGATACAGAGTTAAGTATATTAGGTTACAACATTTATAGAAAGGATAGAAATAAATATGGAGGAGGAGTAGCTTTTTATGTTCAGGGTAACGTGCCAGTGAAAATGCGCACCGACATGATGCAATATAGCATAGAGATATTATGGTTACAAGCTAATCTACCTCATCGGAAGCCTATATTACTTGGTTGCTGTTACAGACCACCAAATGCGAAAAATGAATATCTGGATATGATTGGTCAAATGTTGGATAACATTACTATGGTAGGTAATGATATTTACTTGATGGGTGATTTTAACGTAGACTGGTTTGTTCAAAATTGTCCATTAAGAAATAAGATGCTAGCTGCTACGACTGCATGTGGACTTACTCAAATTGTTGATAAACCAACACGAGTATGTGTAAAATATGATGGCACCAAAACATCAAAGTGCATTGATCATATTTTTACAAACTCTCCAGAGTTATGTAGTAAGATCTTGTCTGTGCCCTCTGGCAGTAGTGATCATAACCTGATCATAGTGGTTAGAAATTCTAAGGTGGGCAGACTAGGACCTACGGTAGTATTTAAAAGATCATATACACAGTTTAATCATGAGTTATTTGTGAAGGATGTGAAAGAAATCTGTTGGTCAGAAGTATTTGAAGCAAGTAATCCTGAAATTGCTCTGTCAAGGTTCAATGATTTATTTCTGACTTTAGTGGATAAACATGCACCATTAAGAAAGTTTGCTGTCAGAAAGGCTCAAACTCCCTGGTTTGATAATGAAGTAAAAGTCGCTATAAAAATGCGGGACCAAATGAAAAAAACTGCAATTATAACAGGAAATAAATATGACTGGGATCTTTATAGGAAAATGAGAAACTCTGTTACCAAACAATGCAAGAAAAAAAGAAGGTGTATTATGAACACCAAATGAAGGCAGCAGGAAATGATAGTAAAAAAATATGGAATATTTTGGATGATCTGACAGGGAGGAAAAACAAATCTAGCCCGTCCTTTTTGGAGGCAGATAATAAGTTTATAACTAGGCCAGAGGAGATTGCAAGCTATTTGAATAATTACTTCATAACAAAATTAGAAAAACTGAGAGAAAATATGCCTAAACAAAGTAATAACATATCTCATCTATTAATAAGAAACAAAATAATGAATAGGAAAAGCTCTAAGTTTAAACTGGCTAATGTAAATATAAAGAAGGTAAGGGACTTCTTGAAGAATTATAAAGATAAACCAGCAGGTATGGATGGCCTGGACAGCAGACTTCTTTCACTGGTTGCTGAGGAGATTGCTCCTGCATTAACTCATATCATAAATTTAAGTTTTGGGTCCTCTATATGTCCAAAAGCTTGGAAACAAGCAAAAATTATTCCGTTACCAAAGAACAAGAAACTGCCTTTTTCGGGACCAAATAGTCGTCCGATTAGCTTATTACCTATATTTGGAAAAATGATGGAAACATTTGTATATGAACAAATCAATAACTATTTATCTGTAAATAATATCATTTGTAACTCCCAACATGCATATAGAAAGGCTCACTCTACGTCATCAGCACTGATGTGCATGTCTGATGATTGGCTAAGAGGCATTGAAATTAAAAACAAGGTTGGTGTAGTATTCTTAGACTTCTCCGCTGCCTTTGATATAATAGATCATCATTTATTACTAGAAAAACTTTCCTGTTATGGTTTTGAGCAATCAGCACTTACTTGGTTCTACAGTTATCTATCAAGTAGGACACAAACAGTGTTTTTTAATGGCAGCTATTCTGAAACCAGAACTACACCATGTGGAGTCCCACAAGGGAGTTGTCTGGGTCCTTTATTATTTACTATTTTTACGAATGATTTACCTTTCATATTAGATACAGCCAACATAGTAATGTATGCAGACGATTCAACTATATATGCATCAGCACAGACTAATAATGAATTAGAGACTATTATTAATAAGGAACTAAAAGGTGTAGTTGACTGGGTTAAAGCAAACAAACTGGTGTTAAATTTATCAAAAACAAATTGCATGAATATAGTATCAAATTATAATATGGACAGTAATAGTGTATTAAGGATTAACATTAACAATATGACTATAAATCAGGTGCATGAAACCAAACTTCTGGGTGTGACTGTTGATAATAAATTAACATGGAAAAAACACATTAATAATATGATGGCAAAGATGGGTAGAGGTATATCAATGATCAGGAGACACGCTAACTTTATAAACTCTGACATCTTAAAAACAGCAGTTCAATCTTTGATACTGTCACATCTCGACTACTGCCCAGCAGTTTGGTCAAGTGCCAGTGGAAAAATGTTGAACAGACTACAAATTATACAAAATAGAGCCGCCCGCACAGTTTTGAAGTGTGATTTTAAAACAAATATTATTTCTATGCACAAGAAACTCAACTGGTTAATGGTAAAAGACAGACTGTTATATTCGTTGATGGTTGTCATAAGAAACATATATGTTATTAAATCTCCTTTAGTATTGTACAAAAATCTTTCAAGGAGTGCAGAAAATCATAAATACACCACTAGGCATGCTACTGTTGGAAATTTTACATTACCCAAAACAAGATCAAATGCAATCAAACGAACTGCTCTGTACAGAGGCATGAAGGAATGGAATTTATTACCAACACAAGTCAAACTCACCACTGATATAAAGCAATTCAAAGTACTAATCAAACAATATTTATCAAAGTAGAGAAATGTTGTATGTATGTGTGTGTATGTATGTGTGTATATGTGCACGTATATATGTATATGTATATATACATGTATGTGTGTGTGTGTATGTATATATGTATGTGTAGATGTATAGATATATATATACTGTATATTACTGAATGAATTGTGTTCATGGAACGGTGTATGAATGTAGTTATGTGGATGCTATATAATGTGGTATTATTATTATTATCATTGTTATTGTTGTTGCTGTTATAAGTATTATCAAAACAAATAATGGTTTTAATGTTATTATTAATATTAACTAATATCAGTATTATTTAATAACAATTATTATTATTATTACAACTACTATGTTATAGTTATTAACATGCAATGGTCTTAGGGTATACAGGAGAATGATACATTGATTCATATAAAGTAAGGTCATAGTAAGTATAAACTTGAAAGGATTTTTCACTTCAATATGGAGGCGTTGTGTTGTTTTTAGTTTTTGCTTTTGCTTGTTTTTTTCTTTTTTCTTTTTTATTATCTTGTATATTTTGTTGGACCCCAGGAAGAATAGCGGTAGCTTTGCTACAGCTAATGGGGATCTTAATAAACTAAACTA